>CM060926.1:700123758-700723758 GCA_030737875.1 Allium sativum
TCGAAATCAGAAGATGAGGATCTAGCATTTATTGCCAAATTTTTTAAGAAATTCTTGAAATACAAAAAATGAAATAAAAATAGCTTCAAAAGAATTTCTCAAATAAACCTCCATCCTCAAGTATAGAATGTTTCAATTGTCACAAGAAAGGACACATGCACAAAAACTGTCCAGAACAAAAGAAAGAAAAACAGAAAACCTTCAACAACAAGAATAAGAAGATAAATTCAAAAAGAAGGCTTTCTCTGTAATATGGGACGATTCAGATTCAGAATCATCAGATAATGATAGCGACAACGACAACGAACAAGCAAATGTGTGCTTCATGGCTCAAGAATCTGAGGTTAGTGATTTATCTTCTGATGATTTAATTGAAGTAAATACTGAATTTTTAAATACTATAAAAATTCTCAAAAAGAAACTTAAGGAAACACGAGAAAAACAGAATAAAGCTGAATTTGAAAGGGTTATGCTGAAAGATGAAAAGAAAATTCTAGAAGAAAAACTTGAAAAAGTTCAAGAGTCACTCTCAAATTCAGATAATCAGCTTTCACTTTTGAGTCAAGAAATTGAAACTCAACAAGCAAAGAATGATTCTATTATTTTTGAAAATCACAATCTTAAAAATAAAGTTAAACAAATAAAATTGGAACATATTAGATAGCATTACTAAAAATATTTCTAACTTTAATAAAGGAAGGGAGAATTTATCTAGAATTATAGAAATTTATCAATTTTCTACAAATAAAAATGGGTTAGTTTTTAAAAAGGAGTCAAAAATTCCTCAAAAGAAAAGATGCAAATCTTAAGAGGAAAAATGATTCAAAACGTAATGTAGTACCACAAAATGTACTAAAACACACTAAAAGGAACGCGTAAATCAAGATATGGGTTCCAAAAACAAAACATAGTTTGATTAGGAACAAATATGTAAAATCATTTATGGAAATTATTCGTAACAATAAAACCTATATTTATAAGAGGGATACTGAACCCACTTGGGTTCGGTTTCCTAAGATCTAACTCTTAGGACCCTATTAAAAAGCTGGTACTAATGTATTTATAAAATATTTTTTGCAGGTTCCACTCAAAAAGATAAAATTGATATTGGACAGTGGTTGCTCAAGACACATGACTGGAGACAAAGATATGCTTGCAAATTTTACATAATTTGATGGTGGCTCTTTTACCTTCGGCGATAATTTAAAAGGTTATATCATTGGCAAATGAGATGTGTGCAACTACGGTATTTCAAATCTACCCTGTACTACAAATGTTTCATTTGTTAAAAATTTAAAGCATAATTTATTAAGCATCAGTCAACTTTGTGACAAAGATTTTAAAATTACATTTTCAGAAGATGAATGTAGTATCTTTGATCAAAATCAAAATCTAACTTCTGAAGGAAATAGAGAAAGAAATATTTACATTTTAAATATGAAAATTAATCATAATAAAGATATGTGTTTAATAACTAAAGATAATGATCCTTGGTTATGGCACAAAAGATTTCGTCATATCAATTTTAAATATATTTGAAGACTTTCGAAAAATGGATTAGTAAAAGGTTTACCAAGGATAAATTATAAAATAAATAATCTTTGTGAAGTTTGTCAATTAGGAAAATTAACGAAATCGTCCTTTAGATCTAATAAAGTCATTTCAACTTTACAACCCTTAGAATTATTACATATAGATTTATTCGGACCAACACAGTTTCAATCCATTAATCACAATCGATATGTATTTGTAATAGTAGATGACTTCTCTAGATATACATGGACAATTTTTATGAAAAACAAAAGTGATACTTTTGAACATTTCAATTTTTTTGTAAAAAGGATTCAAAATATAAAATATTTAAAAGTTAAAATATTCGAAGTGATCATGGAGGCGAATTTGAAAATGAATCATTTGAATTATTTTGTAAAGAGAAAGGAATAAATCATATTTTTTCATTTCATGGAACTCCACAACGAAATGGAGCTGTAGAAAGGAAAAATAGAACCTTACAAGAATGTGCAAGAACTTTATTAAATGGATGTATGTTACCAAAGCATTTCTGGGCAGAAGTTGTAGCAACTGCTTGTTGTGTACTAAATCGTATTTCCATACGACCTCTAACTAAAAACCCTTCATATGAATTGTTTAATGGAAAAACCTAATATTTCGTAGTTTAAAATTTTTGGATCAAAATGTTTTATACTAAATACAAAAGATCAACTTGGAAAATTTGATCCAAAAGCCGATCATGGAATATTTGTGGGATGCTCTGAATGAAGTAAGGCTTATCGTGTTTTTAATAAAGAAAAAATATTATAGAAGAAACATTACATGTATCTTTTGATGAAAACTTTAACGAAAATACAATTATAAAAGATAATGAAGAATTTATATTTAATACAAGGAACCCAAATTTTGAGAATAATCAAAACAATATTCATAGCAATAACGACGAATTAAGATCTCTACCTAGAATTTTACGAGATCATCCTACAAAAATATAATTGGAAAAATTGTGTGATGACCTGAACTTCCCCGGTCTCCGAATAGAAGAGAAAGAACGGATTATCTGATAACACGACCAATCAGAACACAAATAGAAGAACATTTCATTGCTTATTACAACAATTTACATCAAAGTACAAGAATATACAGAGTATGAACAAATAGTATATATTTGATAAATATCATAGATTTACAAATTACAATGCAGTGGAAAATAATACAAAACACAACGGAAAAGAATACACGGATACATAGTTTTCAGAATATAGTTCCAGTTGTAAATCCAGGATCCTATGAATATAGTATCTGCAAAACCAAAACTATTAGCTTCCCGTGTGGAAAATATGGGCACCCAAAGTTTAGGTTAAAACAATAAACTCCAGGTCAGTCATGTGACTGGTGTGAGAACTAAAATAGTTATTAAATCTTTACTTTAAAAATAAAGTAAATCAAGGGACCATGCCATATAACACGGAATTGGTTTCCTCCCAAGAATACCAGTGCATAAACAAACAGCGCAATGGTTTTAGGAAAAATGAAGCTATTATAAGACTCAGGTCCCATCACATAATGCAACGCAAGCCGGAGGATAGGGTTTTCCCTTATAATAGACAAACATACTCGGTACGTTTAAAACAAATCATTTTGATACTATTATAAGTGCATAGTGTATAAAACAATTTCAAATATAAATGTATCAATCATAAGCGGCATGGGTACCATCTATCATGTTGCCAATACTAGGCTCTATAATCAAAACCAAATTGTCACGTATTGGAAATTGGATTTCCGTCATGAGTCGAGGCAAGGGATGTACTCCTCACCGGCTTCGAGACACTCTAGAAAATGCCTCAGGATCTCCAACAGAAGACCCTTGTATCCTCCAAGGCCGATCCTCTCTTACATTTGAGGATTGGAAATTCCTGAACACACGTTTCCCGGTCCTATAGAACTTATATCCATCGGCTCCGTAGTAATCGATATATCCGAGGCGCCTCGCAATCCAACAACCACATAGGTAAAAATAATAAATGTCTGGGCTCCATACCACGACACCACCCATAGCTAGAAAGAAACGTCATGTCCTCCTTAGGTCCCTTATCTCGTTTTTGACTCATACCGAGGTGTGAGGCTCGCAAATTAACGCTATACACAAAGCTATGCTATATTAAAGCCGTGCTTTGATCATCAACCACAAGACTCTGCTTTTCACAGAAGCCTTGATCATTTTCATCTCAGCATTCCACACTGAAAATTCACGCCATGCAACTGATGTTTATCGATATATAACCTCTGAGCTCGTACGTCTCAGAGAAGGGCGTTAAGCAAGAGAATAAATTCTCCGTCGCCAAATAGATATATATTTAATAGAGATCAATTAACACAGAATAAAATCCATTTTCAGACACACATTCATTTACAAGTTCGTTCTTGGTCTGAACGAAACTGGAGGCACATTATTCCTCACCCTATATGTCCAATACATGAGAGAGGTCCTCGCATATCCGGTCGATCTCCATGTACATCCGGACGATCACCACTTATTACCTTATCTTGGGTGTACATCCCAATCAAGACATTAGTAATCATCCAAACGATGAGAAGACCTCCGGTCTTCAACCATCGTCGACTTATCGTCGAATCAGTTATTCAGAATGGGTATAAACTCGGCCTTTCCGAATAACTTGCGTATACAATAAACAAATGCTATAAAAACACAACATACGCCTCATTCCAATTCCGAATATTCTTTTATTTAAATATTCATATCCTTTGGGAAAGGTTCCCATTAATTTTATCAAAGATAAATTCTTTAAATTTATTCTTTAATCTTCCTTTGGATATCAATTCAAACCAAATTAAGGTATATCCAAACTAGTCGGGATTAGCGCACCTTACCAAATAATTATTTGTTTAATTTCCCAATCCTAACATGTTCATCCCATGGAGAAAAACTGGTGATACTCCATTCTCGATCATTTCCCAAATTTGATCATTTGAATTATTAATTCCCGTTTCAATCGAATTAAATATTCATTAAAACTCCACTTGGTTCTAATCTTCCCAAAAATAAATATTAATGATTATTTAACATTGGAAACAAAAATATGCCACATCGACAATCTACACCATACAATTGATTTCTGCCGATATATAACCTCTAAGCTCGTACGTATTAGAGAAGGGTGTTAAGCAGGAGAATAAATTCTCCGCCACCAAACAGTTATATATTTAGCAGAGTCAACCATACAGTTCGAAATGCAATGTTAGACATGTAATCGTGTCTTTAATTGGGTTAAAGAACTAATGTCATTTAAAACACAGTTCACAATAAACCCAATCACATTCCATTAATTATGAAATCCTCACGGAAAACAGATCAATATATATAATCGATATCAATTTCCGTATCCGACTAATAATATAAATGGAATAACGCAAGCCTTTTAAGTTCCATATATATTAACAGTCTTCCTCCACAAAAGCTAATTTCAGTTATTATCAAATCGAATTCCATTCAATTCCAATTTAATATATTAAATTGGAAAACTTTGTTGGATCTAGAATAACCCTAGAGGGGGGTGAATAGGGTTTTTCACAGTTTTTCGCTGAGTTAAAAATCTGACAGGATATTAAATAATAATCAGATCACAGAATATAGCAGAAATAACAAACAGAAAAGAAATAACACACAGAGATACCCAGCTTCGGCAAAATCCTTCCTACTGCTGCATTCCTAAGGTTTCTACTAGGTGTTATAAACAGGTCCCGCATACAAGACCAAGTACACTCGCGGTGCCTGCTCCTGTCTTAACCCTACACTCAAAACCCTAGACTAACCGATATCCCCTCGATTAGATTTCCCCGAATTACAACCCTGTAATCCGTAACCCAGATTTTACAAACTCTGAAACTGACAGTCAACACCTTGACTAATTCACACTAGATTTTACAAACCTAGAACTGATTGAATTTGGTTTACAAAACAAAAACAAAACACAATACAAAATTAAAAACAAAAACAAATGGAAACCCTTGTTTTAAAATTAAATTTAAAACTTCTCTTTCAAAAGCAGTTGGCTTGGCTTAGCCAACCAAGTAGGGCGGCCTTCTTTTCTATTTGCTTTTGCTCGATGCTCCCTCTCTCGTAGAAACTAAAATGGTGGCTAGGTTTTTCTGAACTCTTCCCCAAATCGATCGATTGCTTTGCTGAAAAAATATCTTGACGGCTTTGTGTTCTTATGTGTTCCTTCGTGGTCGATTGCTGATGCTCTTCGTCTCACTGATTTGGGGTTAATTGTTGCGATTGAAAAACCGATGTGAGTTTTCTGGATTTTTCTTTGAATTCCTTGAATTTGTTTTGTGGGTTTTCGATGATAGCCAGTGATGCAAATGGTGTGATTTATATAGGTTTATTAAAAACCTAAATCTCTTATTTCGATTTGCACGATTTCGATCTGATTTTGAGGGTTTCCCTTTTTGATATTCTCGATTGAAATTGCTTTGATTCCTTGCTGATTTGTTGCCTCAATTTCCTCTTTTTGATTGAACGATTTAAGAGAATAAAAACTTGCCCCTTTTTGAAAATCTTGATAAAATTGCTTGCATGTATGATCATGCTTCAGGAAATAAAAAATTGTCCCACTATTGTCGAAAATGAACACTTTACTTAAATCAATTCTGAAAAAAAAACTTTGGCCTTGATTTAAAATGATTAATCTGGAAAGTGAATTTGTCCCTTTGTATAAATTGCCAAAAACAATGCTTGCTTAATTTCTTGCTTGAATTTCTGAGATGATAAATTGCTGAGATAATTTAATTCCTGAAATCTGGAAATACTTTTGACAACTTGCCAAAAAAAAACTTTCATGTCGAAAACTGGAAAGAATTTTCCATATTGAAAACTGATTTGTTGATTGCTCACGTCATATGATTGATTCCATGAAATGCTTTAAAACTCTTCCCAAACAAACAATTGGTTTTCGAATTTAATGTTTGTCAAATCTGGAAACATGAATCAATTGTAGCTTCATCATGCATGTAACACATTCCTGAATATGTCCATTTAAATGCTGTGCATACTGCTTCATCATTGTGTACTTGCTCATTTCTTCACCACTGTGGCTGCTTGTATTATAAGCTCATTTGATTAGCTTGTGTCACCATGCCTGAACTGATATACACTTGTATATGAGTGTTGTTGTGATCTTCCTGTTGCACTCCATGTTTCATTATTTCATCAATCTTTATGCTTTTGTTGTCATGTCACTTCACTTTAGTTCCGTACTTGCCATATTTGATGTATATGAACATATTGATGGCTGAGCTGTTGTGTTCACTGACACTTGTATTTGCATGCACTAGTTTTGAGTTTATACTATTTTTCTTGTACTCGGCTCCATGTGCTTGTGCATGTATATTGATGTGCTGCCCATAAACTTGTCACGATATATGCTCGACCATTTGTAGCAGCACCAATTCCCTTGTATGAATTTGTACTCCATGCTCCCTCATGACATACTTGCTGAGTTCACCATTTTATCCTTATGCCACTGACCATATACATGCAGACCTGTTGGCATCTGTACTTGTAGTCTTCTCATTGTACATGCTGCATAACTGATACTTGCACCACACTGTCTTGACTTGTATCACTTGACTGTTTGATGAACTTGATACATGCACCACTCATATTGCTTGCCATGCCATATATTTGTTGTTGCACCATGCTTGATCACTTTGACATTGCTGAATCATGTAAATGTGCACTTGCACATTCATAAATATATGCTGAACTGTTTTGTTGTGTATCCATACATTTGAACATGCTGCCACTTGTTGCTGCTCTACTGTTTGGACTTGTGTTTGTCCTGATCATAACTTGTAAACTGGCTCGACCCCATGCTATGTGTACTTTGTTGTATCACAAGTGCCATGTTATTTTGTTGCTCCTATGTTTATTTCTGTTTCACTTGAAAATGCTTCATTAGTTTTTGTGTCTGTTTTTGACTTGTTGCATTTGGCACTTTGTTGCCTCGACCATTTTGCTTTGTACTTTGAGATGTGATGACTTTGTTTTCATGTGCACTGAGTCGAGAAGGTCCACGTGGCTACTCCTCAGTTGCACACTGAATTGGCGTGGTAGTGCACACGTGTGTATATGCAGCCATTCAGAAAATTTCCTGTCCCTGTACATATACGAACTGTCTGCCTAGACACAGATGAATCAGATCAAGTCATGAAAAATGATGAGAAACACACCAGAAAACTGAGCCAAATAAAATTTTAAAAATAAAATTTATATTCGCATATATTCAGTTTTATTTCTATTGCAGTGTACTATATGTGTGTTTCATGTGACAGGTAAACAGACTAGACTGACTGAAGGATGTTGTGAAGACAGAAGATGACAGAAAAATGTATAAACGAATATCTGTATATGAGTGAAACTGTAAACTGAGTGACAGAGTGTATTCAGTGATGTGTGAGGAGCTTTGTATATAATGAAATTGATTGTACTGTAAAGAATATCAGTGAGATGTACAAATAGTGGAGTATAAAAATTGTACTGTTTGGTATTGAAATAAAATATTATATTTAAATAAAATACTGTGTGAATATTTAATTTATGTACAGTCGTATTCTATTAAATATAAATATTATATTCCAGTCTGTGATGTATATATGAAACAGTACAGTAACAAACACATTAAAACAATATATATTTGGTTGTTATCATCAAACAAAAAATCATATAACTGTGTATACAACACCGTTATATACAACAAACTTTACTTTGGAAAATTCCCTTAAATCTTAATAAAAAGATTTATAAATTCCAAATCACATTTCACTGTAAATCAGGTTAAAGAACGAATGTCGTTTAAAACACAATTTACAATAAACCTAATTCACTTCCCATTTTATTCCAATTAAATGTTAATTAACTGGAAACTCTAATAATCTTAATTAAAAGTTTAATTCTTTTCACATGGGGTTTAAGAACAGTGTTATTTAACACACCATTCACGACAAACCCAAAATCTTATTCAACATTAAATACAAGGCTCTGAATAGAAATTATATTGGCTTATATTAAATATCGAATTCTGAAATCAACAAATATCGTATTTGGGAATAACGATATATATATATATCTTTCAAAATCCTCCACAATATCCATATAATCACGGAATCTAATATCGAAATATTCCGAAGATAATTTCGATTTAAATCCATTCCAATTCATATATTGGAAATTCTGGTTATTTTTTAAAACATTTCAAATCCAATTTATTTATTTAAAAATATTGGATTATAATTCTAATTCATAACTAGTTCATTTTGATAAAAATGTATTTTTATCTTTTCAAATATGGAATTTTTCATCCTAATTCTTTCTAAATCATTTATTATGATTTTACACAAATTATTGATATTTTTAATAATTTTATCAAGGCCCATACAGTTGATTTCCATAAACAGTCATCGAACTGCACTTACAACGACCTTTTCCAAATTTGATTTGGACATAATTTCAAATCCATCTATTAGATTTCAAATCTCTTAAATTCCTTGGAAATCTCTTTTCAAAATGAACCCAACGGTTCCGGCTTTAGGAGAATCCGACGGTCGGATCTCTTGTAATGTCAATTTGAAGTCAATGGTCGAAATTCGCGAACTGTCGCGGTGCGGCACATTCTATTCAGGCCATTTAATATATATAATATATATATTTCACCGATTTCCATTTAAAACATATTTTATAAATCATTTTAAATTCATTTTAAAAATGATTTCAACTTCATATTCAATTTAAAATCAAAATTGAATATTCCATTTCATTAATATATAAATGATAATATTTTCAAAACATTATACTTTAAAATATCTTCCTTTTCGACATTCATTATAAAAAAGGATGAAACCGATATAAATATTATTTACGTCAAAATGGCGTTAATCTAATCAACACGGCTTTATATATTTAAATATTTTCCCTTCCCAAATCAGATATCAAAATCATATTTTGATCCATTACTGAATATTATTTTAAAATATTAGTTATTTAAAATATTCATTATTTGCCATTTTAAAATGTTCGTTCTTTCCGAATTGGAATCAAACACAGTCAATTACCATATAATTTTATTTATATGGATTTCATACACACATGTTCACAACCATAATCAAACATAATAAACCATCATCCAGAGTGCATTACACAACTGCATAAGCGTTAAATTGAATAATTAACGCTTACAACAGTCTGACAACCAATTGATTGACATACAACTAAATATTGGGATTAGTGTATGTCCAATATCATCCCTATACCCGTGTGGGGTTTTCAAACGACAAATACTGATTATTATTTGTGCAGTTGGGCGATGTGTAAAATATATCGTCCCAATCCATATCAGTCAAATATGTGTACATAAACAAATCGTTCGATTTGTAAATTAATATTTATTTAATTCATATACACGTTAAAAATTATATTTTCAACTATAAAATATTTATTTAAACTCATGAATATTTTACACAATTCATTTATACAATAAAAATGATATTTTTATTGTTCTAATATTTTTAGAAAATTTCAACAGCATAATGGCGCGATACTTGAACCGGAATAAGGTCTAGCCCTATCCCTCGCCTAATAATGGCTCGCGCCATATACAAACCAAATTCTAATCAATTCATTTCATTTCTCAAACCAAATTCAACCAAGTAATCCAATTAACCAAACAGCCAAACAAACATGGTTTCAAACAAAGGTGTCAGGTGCTACTAAGCACCGTCTATATCCTAGTATATACATTTAAATAGAAAATAAATTAGAGTGAGAAGTTCTCACATTTGGGATTCACTCCTCCGTTTAATTTCTGAATAGCTTGGATTTTCCCGAAATTCAACGCAGTCTTTTCCACGTTGTTCATAGTAAAAAAATCACATTTTTATTATGATGATTATATATTTAAAAATCGCATTTCTAATCAATGATATTAATCTTTAAAAATCACATTTTTATTTCAATGTCATATATAAAAAATAACCTTTTTATAACGATGTTTACATTATAAAGCTCACGTTTTTAAAACGATGTTATTATTACAAAAATCACATTTTTATATTCATACCATTCATATAAAAATCATATTTTTATACCGCTAGCTATATATATATAAATCAAAATTTTAATTTGCTACATACATAAAAATAATATTTTTATATTCTCTATTATATAAAAATGATATTTGTATATTATGAAAAATTATATCTTTTCCTTTTTAAAAATCTAATCTTTCTAAATATAAAAATATAATCTTTCTAAATATAAAAATCTAATCTTTTTAAATATAAAAATCTAATCTTTTTAAATATAAAAATCTAATCTTTATTCACACTAATATATATAAATATCTAAAAAAATTTATCATGCTAATACGTATAATAAAAATCCTATTTTTATAATTAAAAATCATAAAAACTCACCGTTCGTTGTCGGAGGAGGTTCCACGTCGGGGTTGGTTGGTGGGGGAGGTGGTCTGGCCGGCGGCAGGCCAATGGGAGGCGGCAGCGGTGGTATCGGTGTCGGGTGGTGGCGGTTTAAGGGGAACTAGGGTTTGGGGGGGCTCGAACAAGACTGGAGAGGGAGGAGGAGGTCGATGGGGAGGAGCTGGAGGCGGAGGGGGTGGCCAGGCGAGGCGCGACGTGGGCGGCGGCGATGTAGGCGGCAGGGACAGAGAACGAGACGCAATTTTTTTTTCAATTTCGAAAGGGTCGGGTTTGACTAATTAAGGGAAGAGAGAAGGGGTAGGGAGAATATATAATATATATATTATTTATTTATTTGTTCAGTTAATTCCATAAAGTAACTTTTTTATTTTGAACTCCAAATTGAACCCACCGAATGTCATCCATAACTAATTACCCCCATTCTGAACACAATGGGATATGTTTCGTAAGCCAATTCGATCGTTTCGATCTATTTTAATTAAAATTAAAATATAAATCAATATATATTGAACTCAAACGAACATTTTAATTCATCGAGGCCACAGATGGACTCCAAAAATTCCAGAAAAATAAATCTGGCTATGTTTTGACGATACGATCCTAACAAAACTAATTTCGTCGTATTTGGAGACAGTTTGAAAAAGGGTCATTTTCCAATTGATTAAATTCAAACTGAATTGACCAAATGCATTTAAATCTGGCACGCTTACATATTGATTCCAAAAATTATGAAAATTGGATTCTAGCAATAACTCGATATTCCGGATCCAACAAAAGTTGTCTCGTCGAAAACGGAGGTCGTTTGCAAAATTGCTATTTTTAAGGGCTATATATTATATAAATTCCATAGCGAGTATTCTGAATTTTCAACTGGACATAACTTTTTATTCCCGCTATGAAATCTGGATTTTTCACATTTATTGGAGAGATATTTTCAAATAGATTCAAATATTTCTGGTTTCACTAAAATTCAGTTAATTTTGAATCCTGTACATACATTTGAAATTTGAAATCGAATTTTCAAAATACCGCGCCATTTCCAAATCCTTTTATAATTAAAATATATATCTATATTCTAACTTCGATTTAAATAAATATATACGTTCTAATTCTATTCATAATGAATTTCTAGTCGTTATTATTCAAAATAAATCATTTTGAATATTCAAAATTCATTAAAATTGCCAAAATAAAAAATTTAAATTGGTTCTGATTTTCCGGGTTGTTACAATCTCCCCACTTAAAATCTTTTCGTCCTCGAAAAGGAATGGAGCTGAAAGTTGTTTTACTAATCAACTCAACTTTCATTCTGGCTTTCATTCTTCAACTTTTCCGTTTCTAAGAATTTTCAAATTCTTTAAAAATTTGGTTAACCCCCTAAATTTTTGAAAAATTTCTCCACCGCAACTAGCCACGCAGGGCCCTCATCATGCCAAAAAGAAAAAGAAAAAGCCAAGCGACTAGCCAATCGGGTCATAAAATCATCTAAAACCCAATAAATTTGTAAACGTGTACCAATTTGTCGGGCATACAAATTTATTCCGCTTCTCTAGCCTCCTTGCTATGACCTGTTCAATGTTTATACATGTATAAGCATGCAGTTGCAATCAATTTTCAAGTCAGTTCAATATTTGATTCAATTTGGCTTAATGGTTCAAAATTTTAATTAATCAAACCAATACTCAAACAACACAATCAACAGTTAATTAATTGATTATCGTTTCAAAAACATAACTTCTATATATATTCTCAAAATCATGTTTTTGATGGCAATTCACAACAATAACCCTATCTAGTTTTGGTTCTCACACCAGTCAATTGGAAATATATAGACATCCTACTTTCGAAACTCAAACATGAATTCTGATGATGTAGCTACAATCATCAGAATCATCTCCGGGCGTCTAGCGAGTGATTCAATATCTATCCAGTATATTAAAACTTCGAATATACGTTCATGATGCGTATATGCAAAATCTCATATACTCGATTGTCCAAAATAAAAAATAATATAATATAATCAAATACGTAAAATTAGATTAAATTTTCAAAACAAAATTGGTTTTCATTTTTATTTTAAAATTAATGCTCTTCAGACTCATTCTAGGATAACACTGATCCTATCTCTAACGAGTCGTTCTCATTGGATATTACTAGTCCAATCTCTGATGAATTCTTTCGTTTGGTTCTAGCGTGTCTTGTTCTCGAGCTCTGTAAACCAAAGCTCTAATACCAAAAAGTGACGACCCGAACTTCCCCTGTCTCCAAAGAGAAGAGAAAGAACAGATTGTCTGAGAACATGACAAATCAGAACACAAAAAGAAGAACATTTCATTGCTTATTACAACAATTTACATTAGAGTACAAGAATATACAGCGTATGAACAAATAATAAACATTTGATAAATATCAGAGATTTACAAATTACAATGCAGCGGAAAATAATACAAAACACAACTGAAAAGAATACACGGATACAGAGCTTCCCGAATATAGTTCCAGTTGTAAATCTAGGATCCTATGAATATAATATCTGCAAAACCAAAACTACTAGCTGCCCGTGTGGAAAATATGGGCACCCAGAATTTAGCTTAAAACAATGAACTCCAGGTCAGTCATGTGATTGGTGTGCGAACTAAAACAGTTATTAAATCCTTACTTTAGAAATAAAGCAAATCAAGGCACAACACTGTATAACATGGAACGGGTTTCCTCCCAAGAATACAAGTGCATAAACAAACAACACAATGCTTTTTGAAAAAATGAAGCTATTATAAGACCTAGGTCCCATGACACAATGCAATACAAGCCGAAGGATAGGGTTTTCCCTTATAATAGCCAAACATGCTTGGTACGTTCAAAAGAAATCATTTTGATACTATTATAAGTGCATAGTGTATAAAACAATTTCAAATATAATGTATCAATCATAGGCGGCATGGGTACCATCTATCATGTCGCCAATACTAGGCTTTACAATCAAAACCGAAATGTCACGTATTGGAAATTGGATTTCTGTCATGCGTCCAGGCAAGGGATGTACTCCTCGCCGGCTTCAAGACACTTTAGCAAATGCCTCAGTATCTCCCACAGAAGATCCTTGGATCCTCCAAGGTCGGTCCTCTCTAATGTCTGAGGATTGGCAATTCCTGAACACACGTTTCCCGGTCCTATAATACCTATATCCATCGGCTCTGTTGTAACTGATATATCTGAGGCGCCTCGCAATCCAACAACCACATAGGTAAAAATAATAAATGTCTGGGCTCCATACCATGACACCACCCATGGCTAGAAAGAAACGTCATGTCCTCCTTGGGTCCCTTATCCCGTTTTTGACTCATACCGAGGTGTGAGGCTCGCGAATTAATGCTATACACAAAGCTATGCTATATTAAAGTCGTGCTTTGATCATTAACCGCAAGACTCTGCTTTTCAACAGAAGCCTTGATCATTTGCATCTCAGCATGCCACACAGACAACTCACGTCATGCAACTGATGTCTATCGATATATAACCTCTGATCTCGTACGTCTCAGAGAAGGGCTTTAAGCAAGAGAATAAATTCTACGCCGCCAAACAGATATATATTTAATAGAGATCAGTCAACATAGAATAAAATCCAATGTCAGACACACATCCATTTACAAGTTTATTCTGGGTCTGAATGAAACCGGAGGCACCTTATTCCTTACCCCATATGTCCAATATAGGAGAGAGGTCCTCGCATATCCGGTCGATTTCCAAGTACGTCTGGAAAATCACCACTTATTACCTTGTCTTGGGTATACAGCCCAATCAAGACATCAGTAATCATCCAAACGATGTGAAGACCGCCGATCTTTAACCATCGTCTTCATCGGCGACTTATCGTCTAATCAGTTATTCAGAATGGGTATAAACCCGGCCTTTCCGAATTACTTGCGTATATAATAAACAAGTGCTATAAAAACACAACATACGCCTCATTCCAATTCAGAATATTCTTTTATTTAAATATTCATATCCTTTGGGAAAGGTTCCCATTAATTTGTCGGGATTAGCGCACCTTACCGAAGTAATCATTTGTTTAATTTCCCAATCCCAACCTATTCATCCCATAGAGAAAAACTGTTCATACTCCATATCTAACACCACGGTGTTATTGGTAAATTTAATTAACCATTTCATGTTCAAATATAATTAAAGATTTAACTATTGCTAGGATCAAAACCGGTGATAATCCATTCTCGATCATTTCCCAAATTTGATAATTTAAATTATCAATTCCCATTTCAATCTAATTAAAGATTCATTAAAATTCCAGTTGGTTTAAATTTTCCCAAAAATCAATATTAATAATTATTTAACTTTGGAAACAAAAACATGCCGCATTGACCATCTACACCATACTATTGATTTCTACCGATATATAACCTCTAAGCTCGTACGTCTTAGAGAAGGGTATTAAATAAGAGAATAAATTCTCCGCCACCAAACAGATATATATTTAGCAGAGATCAACCATACAGTTCGAAATACAATGTTAGACATGTAATCCTGTCTTTAATTGGGTTAAAAAATCTAATGTCATTTAAAACACAGTTCACAATAAACCCAAATCACATTCCATTAATTATGGAATCCTCACGGAAAACAGATCAATATATATAATCGATATCAATTTCCGTATCCGACTAATAATATGAATGGAATAACGACAAGCCTTTTAAATTCCATATATATTAACAATCTTCCTCCACAGAAGCTCATTTCGATTATTATCAAATCAAATTCCATTCAATTCCAATTTAATATATTAAATTGGAAAACTTTACATTGGGAAATTCCCTTGACTCTTAATAAAAAGATTTATAAATTCCAAATCACATTTCATTGTAAATCGGGTTAAAAAACGAATGTCGTTTAAAACACAGTTCACAATAAACCCAATTCACTTCCCATATTATTCCAATTAAATGTTAATTAACTGGAAACTCTAATAATCTTAATTAAAATTTTATTCTTTTCACATGGGGTTTAAGAACAGTGTTATTTAAGACACCATTCACGACAAACCCAAAATCCAATTCAACATTAAATACAAGGCTCTGAATAGAAATTATATCGTCTTATATTCAATATCAAATTCTAAAATCAACAAATATCGTATTGGGAATAACGATATATATATCTTCCAAATTCCTCCATAATATCCGTATAATCACGGAATCTAATATCGAAATATTCCGAAAAAAAATTCGATTCAAATTCATTCCAATTCATATAATGGAAATTCTGGTTATTTTTAAAACCATTTCAAATCCAACTTATTTATTTAAAAATATTGGATTATAATTATAGTTCATAACTAGTTCATTTTGATAAAAAAATATTTTTATCTTTTCAAATAAGGAATTTTTCATCCTAATTCTTTCCAAATCATTTATTATGATTTTACACAAATTATTGATATTTTTAATAATTTTATCAAGGCCCGTACAATCGGTTTCCATAAACAGTCATCGAACTGCACTTATAGCGAACTTTTCCAAATTTGATTTGGACACAATTCAAAATCTAACTGTTAGATTTCAAATCTCTTATATTCGTTCGATAGCTCTTTTCGATATGAACCCAAGGTTCCGGTTTTAGGATAATCCGACGGTCGGATCTCCTGTAATGTCAATTTGAAGTCAATGGTCGAAATTCGCGAACTGCCGCGACGCGTTCTATTCAGGCCATTTAATATATATAATATATATTTCATCGATTTCCATTTAAAACATATTTTATAAATCGTTTTAAATTCATTTTAAAAATGATTTCAACTTCATATTCAATTTTAAATCAAAATTGAATATTCTATATCATTAATATATAAATGATAATATTTTCAAAACATTATACTTTAAAATCACTACCTTTTCGACATTCATTATAAAAAAGAATGAAATTGATATAAATATCGCTCATATCAAAATGGCGTTAATCTAATCAACCTGGCTTTATATATTTAAATATTTTCGTGTCCTTCCCAAATCGGACATCAAAATCATATTTTGATCCATTACTGAATATTATTTTAAAATATTAGTTATTTTAAAATATTCATTATTCGCCATTTTAAAATATTCGTTAATTTAAAATATTCGTTCTTTTCGAATTGGAATCAGACACAGTCAATTACCATATAATTTTATTTATATGGATTTTATACACATATGTACACAAACATAATCAACCATCATCCGGAGTGCATTACACAACTGCATAAGTGTTAAATATGAATAATCAACGCTTACAAAAGCCTGTCAACCAATCGATTGACATACAACTAAATATTGGGATTAGTGTATGTCCAATATCATCCCAATACCCGTGTGGGGTTTTCAAACAACAAACACTAATTATTATTTGTGTAGTTCGGCGATGTGTAAAATATATCGTCCCAATCCATATCAGTCAAATGTGTGTACATAAACAAATCGTCTGGTTTGTAAATTAATATTTATTTTATTCATATACACGTTAAAAATTATATTTTTAACTATAAAATATTTATTTCAACTCATGAATATTCTACATAGTTCATTTATAAAATAAAAGTGATATTTTTATTGTTCTAATATTTTTAGAAAATTTTGACAGCATAACGACGCGATACTAGAACCGGAATAAGGTCTAGCTTTATCCCTCGCCTAATAATGGCTCGCGCCGTATACAAACCAAATTCTAATCAATTCATTTCATTTCATTTCCAAAACCAAATTCAACCAAATAATCCAATCAACCAAACAGCCAAACAAGTATGGTTTCAAACAAAGGTGTCGGATGCTACTAAGCACCGTCTACATCCTAGTATATTTTTTTTACTAGAAAATAAATTAGAGTGAGAAGTTCTCACCTTTGGGATCCACTCCTCCGTTTCATTTCTAAATTTCTGAGTAGCTTGGATTTGCCCGAAATTCAATGCAATCTTTTCCATGCTGTTCATAGTAAAAATCACATTTTTATTATGAGGATTATATATTTAAAAATCGCGTTATTAATCAATGAAATCTATCTTTAAAAATCACATTTTTATTTCAATGTCATATATAAAAAATCACCTTTTTATAACGATGTTTACATTATAAAGATCACATTTTTAAAACGATGTTCATATTATAAAAATCACATTTTTATATTCATACCATTCATATAAAAATCATATTTTTATACCGCTAGCTATATATATAAAAATCAAAATTTTAATTTGCTATATATATAAAAATAATATTTTTATATTCCCTATTATATAAAAATGATATTTTTATATTATGAAAAATTATATCTTTTCCTTTTTAAAAATATAATCTTTCTAAATATAGAAATGTAATCTTTTTAAATATAAAAATCTAATCTATTTAAATATAAAAATCTAATCTTTATTCACACTAATATATATAAAGATCCAAATTTTTTATCAAGCTAATATGTATAATAAAAATCCTATTTTTATAATTAAAATTCATAAAAACTCGTCGTTCGCTGTCGGAGGAGGTTCCAAGTCGGGGTTGGGTGGTGGGGGAGGTGCTCTGGCCGGCGGCAGGCCAATGGGAGAAGGCGGCGGTGGTATGGGTGTCGGGTGGTGGCGGTTTAAGGGAAACTAGGGTTTTGAGGGGCTCGAACGGGACTGGAGAGGGAGGAGGTGGCCGATGGGGAGGAGCTGGACGCGGAGGGGGTGGCCAGGCGAGGCTTGGCGTTGGCGACGGCGAACGAGGCGCTGTTTTTTTTTTTTCAATTTCAAAAGGGTCGGGTTTGACTGAGTAAGGGAAAAGAGAAGGGGTGGGGAGAATATATAATATATATTATTTATTTGTTTGTTTGTTTAATTCCATAAAGTAAATTTTTTATTTCGAACTCCAAATCGAGCAAAACTAATTTTATCGAATTTGAAGACCGTTTGAAAAACGGTCATTTCCAAGTCAATTAAATTTAAACTGAATTGACCTAACCCCTTTAAATCCGCCACGCTCACATATTGATTCCAAAAATTATGAAAATTAAAATCTGGCAATAACTTGATATTCCAGATCCAACAAAAGTGGTCTCATCGAAAACGGAGGTCGTTTGCAAAATTGCTATTTTTAAGGGCTATATATTATATAAATTCCATAGCGACTATTCTGAATTTTCAACTGGACATAACTTTTTATTCCCGTTATGAAATAAGGAGATTTCACATTCGTTGGAAAGATATTTTCAAATTGACTCAAATATTTCTGGTTTCACTAAAATCCGGTTTATTTTTAATCCTGCACATTCATTTGAAATTTGAAATCGAATTTTCAAACTACCGCGCCATTTCCAATTCCTTTTATAATTAAACTATATATTTATATTCTAACTTCGATATAAATAAATATATACGTTCTAATTCTATTCAAAATAATTTTCTAGTCGTTATTATTTAAAATAAATCATTTTAAATATTCAAAATTCATTAAAATTGCCAAAACAAAAATTTTAAATTGGTTTTGATTTTTCGGGTTGTTACAAATTGATTCTCAAGTTCGAACGAGAAGTCAACTAAACCAAATGGGACTTGTTTCTTTTCTTTCGGCTATTGAGCCGAAATTCCTAAAGGGAGATCAATAGACGATTATTGGATCATTGCAATGAAAGAGGAGTTAAATCAGTTCCGACGAAACGATGTTTGGGAATTAGTTCCTCATCATGTTGATCAATAAGTTATTGAAACCAAACATGTCAATAAAAACAAAGCAAATGAACTAGGAAATATTGCTCGAAATAAAGCTAGATTAGTAGCATAGGGCTGTAACTAAGGGGAAGGAATCGACTATGAAGAAACATTTGCTCCTGTTGCAAGATTAGAAGTCATACTAATTTTATTAGCATATGCATGTTTTCATAATTTTAAACTTTACCAAATGGATGTTAAAAGTGCTTTTTCAAATGGATTTATAAAAGAAAATGTATGTGTTGAACAATCCCCATTATTTGTTCATGAGAAATTTACTGATTATGTTTACAAATTAAAGTAAGCTTTGTATGGTCTCAAACAAGGACCTCGTGCTTGGTATGAACGACTTAAGAGGGACTTACTAGATTCAGGATTTCAAATAGGAAAAGTAGATCAAACTCTTTTTATTAAACACTCTAATAA
This sequence comes from Allium sativum, assembly GCA_030737875.1. NCBI lineage: Eukaryota > Viridiplantae > Streptophyta > Magnoliopsida > Asparagales > Amaryllidaceae > Allium > Allium sativum. The sequence continues at coordinate 700,143,941 of CM060926.1, forward strand.
AGATATCTTAATTATTCAAATATATTTCTATGGTATAATTTTTGGTTCAACAAATGAAAAGTTATGTACTGTGACATCCCACATCTGTTACTATCACTCTTTATCATAATGCATTAAGTTTCGTGAAGCGTTATAAGTAAACAGAAACAGAAACATCACAAGACATATGTAAAATACCAGCGGAATTAAAAAATTTACTAAATAGAAAATATTCGAGGTCCAAACCCAATTACATAATAAGTCTGAAATGCTGAAAATATAAAACTTCTGTCTTGTACCAAAATTATTATCAAAGTACAATAATACATAATAAAAGAGCATAAACCCCGAAATATAGCCATAGTAGAGAAGACACGAAATCAAGGGGTACATCTAAGCAGCTCAAAGAAGGATGAAAGAAGAATCATGATCAAGCTTGAGTATTCCTACCCTAAGAACCTGGGAGGGGGAAACGAAAGAGAGAGAAGAGGAAATAAAACGGGTCAGACATAAAGTCTGACGAGTCCAGTTACTTTTAGCATATAAATAAGTAAAAGCATTATGATAGGCATATAAACTAGAGAGTGATATAACAATAATGTCATAAGGCAGGCGTAACAAGGTAAATAGGATAAACAGAATAGAATATATTGTGCTTCTTTAGTACTTTCCTCTACACTAATACTAGTATCACATAACAAGATGATCCCAACAAGTACAAGATGGTAGACTTAGGTGTACTTCTAGTGAGACGTTTTACCCTATACAATAACAGGTAGCCCAACAAAATTGAAAAGTGTTACTCTAATGATAATAACGGGCTCCTTACACAAGCAAGACTAGATGAACCCTAATAACTACCCCCAATCGATCAGATCCCTAACTCGTAGATACCCTGTGCTGGCCCCACGGTAGGATATATCACTTCCTACAGTAACAACCCGTTGTTTACAAGATGTGCACAAACCATATCTACAGGTGTAACGATGTCTTAATCTTTCCTTGAACCGGACCCATGCACGCACATGACCCCACCGGAATGCGCCGCCCACACCGTTCCCTTAGATGGACCTCTTACAACCAACTTAGTAAGGGTTCCCTGACCCCGACCTAGTTCGGGGTTCTTCGTTTGATACCAATATAGGTTACTGACTGATACGGGTCCGCCACACCGGATGATACAAGCTTCCCCCTAGGTTTGCATCCCCACTACTAGGATTTCAACAGGTTATGCCTACCAGTTTAACAAGATTGCATAACCCCTATAGGTTAAGTTTGTCGGGTTTATATGTATAACCCATCCTCACATATTTAATAAGATTAGCTTAACCCTCCCACTGATTCAAGAAAGTTAACTTAACCCCTACTTAAGCTGACAGGTTCATGTAACCCTCACAGATTCGAACAGGTTAAGTATTACAAGTTTATTACCATTTATTCATTTATGGTTATTAATGCGCTACACCTCCCATATTAAGTCTACCACTTGTATGCTGGATATGTCGGTTGGGTCCAGGCAGACTTCCACCACAAGTCGGACTTAACCTCGTGTCTTAGCACCATTCGTGTACGTTTATGCACTTAGACCCCTTACGTTAGATTCACCACTTGTGGTTGCTAGATATGTCGGGCTGTTCCAGGCAGGCTTCTACCACAAGTGCAATCTAACCTCGTATCTAAGCACGGTTATAGTTTCTAACTACTATAAATCCAGGCACTTTCATTACTAGCCAATTTTCATGTTTATTATGACCTAAATCCCCATTTGATTTATGATACAAGTTATGCCCAAGATTAAGATTTAGATCAAGATATAGATTATGCCCCCAAATCCCTAGTTTTGGCTCAAGGTACAAATTATGCCCAAAATTCCCAATCATATTTTACAATGTGAATTATGCCCCAATTTATCATTCCCAATTTCGTGCGCTCGCGTATTTCATCGAAAGGCGTAGGCGCAAAGGTAGCCTGGCTATAAAAACAAAAAGGGAAAGAGGGAGAGAAGAGAACAAGAATTGGCATAGTAAATAAAACTAGCATATGATGATAGAATTGGTCATACTAACAGAATAGGCATACAGTGACATGATTAGGCAAACTAACATAATAGGCAAATGGTGACATGATTAGGCGAACTATCACAATAGGGATATCATGAATAGGAACATGAGATCCAAGTAGTAAATTAGGTATACAAGTAACGGCAGATCTGTTATGATTAAGATTACTAACATGTATAGGCTTAGATCCAAACTTATAAACATGTCAAGATTACATTTTAGGTGTTTATATCTAAAAACAACATAAACTCACTGTGATTGTATCTAAAGAATAGAGAATTGATTGTAGATGATGTAACACATATCTCTAAATACGTATAACTTGTTGTTAAAGAAGAATAGGCTATTTTAATTTGAGTTGGAGCAGCACCTTGTTGTCGCCATCGATTTAGATGAATAAAACAATGGGATTAAGGTCCTTCATATAGCCATCAGCCAAAGAACCATGACACACAGCAAGTCCAGAATCGTTCGGGGGGCCAACCTATAGGTCGACACCCCTGTTGTGGGGTCGACCCATGGTTGACACCGATAAGGCACGAGGTCGACCCCCAACGGGCCGAATTCCCACGTCTTCCTGGCTCTGGTTTTCGAATTATTTTGAATTCTGGATAATGTTTGTTTACATATATTTCTCTTATACGTATACAAACTTCTAACCTTAATAACTTTCTCATACGATGTCCGTTTTACACAAACTTCATGTCTATTCGGACAAGAATTCCGAGATGAACGCAATGGAACAGTCCATTTTAATTAATTCCAAATATTTAATTAAGTATTCCTTAGTTTATCATTTTAATGTCTTTTAAAATTACGGGGTGTTACATTCTTCCCTACTTTAAGGATTTCGTCCCTGAAATCTCTAAGTTAAGAAGAATGTATATCCTAACATCCACATCCATCTACTCATCCACCAATCACAGGCAACCATTGTCCTTAAAAAGAATTGAAATGCTTGTATGAACATATGCAAAGTTATGTGTATATGTCCTTATACTAATGCAAATTATCAGGTGGTCTACTAATTTAGTTGACTTCCTTAATGCAATGTATGTTAGTGCCAACCAAATGCAAAATCCATATGATGACAAACCCATTTCCATCCATAAAAGAAGAAAAATGCATACGCATCCATATGTAGTATGAGAGTGACTGAGCCGATCTTGTGCCTAGTGTGTGTGTATATGCATCCACGAGCATCCACTGGCAAACACTTGCATCCATCAAGCATAAGATGTCTCAAACACATGTTTACATCCATGGGATTACTACCTAAAGGTCGAAGATTCGATTGATAGGACATACTTAAACGATATAAACAAGCATGAATAAAAGCTTTGGAAAAAAAGTTAAGAACATACCCTTGAAAAGAAATGGGTACGAAGTGCGGATCTTGTCTTCGGTTTCCTAAGTTGCATCTTCTTGGTCATCTCCCCATTGAACTTTCATCAACTTGACCTCTCGGTTTTGTAGCTTCTTAACCTCTGATCCAAGAATACGGATAGGAGCTCGTCTAACCGTTGCCTCCCATTCTACCTCTACTTTCTCAAGTATTACTCGGCTCAACTACTTCTACGGTATCATGCAAGCATTTCCGTAAATTAGAAACGTGGAAAACACCATGAACGCTGGACAGTCTCTCTGTTAGCTTTACTCTATAGGCCATTTGGCCAATCCTTTCTGTTATGGGAAATAGCCCTACAAATATTGGTGCCAATTTCCCTACGGACCCAAAATGTAGCACATTCCTCAAAGGCGATACCTTGATGAAAACCATATCTCGCACCTCAAATTCAATGTCTGTCCTTCTCCTATCTACGTACGGATTCTGCCTGTCCTGAGCTGTCTTCATGCGCCTGCGAATAAGATCAATCTTCTCTGAAGTTTCCCTAACCATCTCAGGTCCAAGTAGATGCCATTTTGTAGATTCCCACCAACAAGTTGGTGATCTACAGAGTCGTCCGTACAATGCTTCGAAGGGTGCCATGCCAGTACTAGCTTGATAACTGTTATTGTAGGCGAACTCTACTAAAGGAAGATGCTCTTACCAAGTCCCTCCGAAGTCTAGGATACACTGTCTTAGAAGATCCTCAAGTACTCTATTCACCCTCTCCGTCTGTCCATCGATCTGAGGGTGATAAGCGATGTTCAAACACAACTGCGTACCTAATGCTTCTGGTGAGCTCCTCCAAAACTCACTGGTGAATATGGGGTCACGATCACTCACAATACTGGAAGGTACTCTATGTAGACGGACTATCTCACGAAGATAAACTGCTATCAACCATGATGTTGTACTCTTACTCTTAGCCGGAACGAAATGAGCGCTCTTAACAGGAACGAAATCGGCTTCCTTTTCTCAACTTTGACTTGTTGGAAAATAAAACATCGAGAAACAAACTCCACTACATCTATCTTCATCTCCGCCCAAAAGAAAACCCTCTTCATATCTCAATACATCTTATCACCACCTGGATGAATAGTCATCCTAGAATAATGGGCTTCCCAAGGACTGTCTTCAACTAACTGCCAACTCGGGGAACACAAAGCCGTCCATCTCGTCGTAACCACCTTTATCGTCCATGGAATATCTACTAAGGTGGCTGGAAGTCTCCCCTCTACTGAGCCTATCCAAGATATCTGCTAGCTGTGGATCCTCTCGCTGCGAAATTCCTATCTGGTCCAACAGAGTAGGTCAAACGTCTAATGATGCCAATAAACCAGGTGTAAACCCGGTAGAGGGTCTAAAATCAAAAGTCGATATCAACTCCAAGTTTTTCCTCTCCACAAACATAGGACTCAAGGTCAGCCTCTTCCTACGTAGTGTGTCTACCACCACATTAAACTTGCCAGGGGTATAAGCAATCTCAAAGTCATAGGATGCTAGGAACTCCATCCATCTTTGTTGCCTCAAATTGATATCCTTCTGCAAGAACAAGTACTTGAGAGTTTTGTGATCGGTGTATAACTCGAACTTCTCTCCTAGTAGATAATGGTGCTAAGTCTTAAGCGCGAATACTATGGTAGCTAACTCTAAGTCACGGGTAAGGTAGTTCTTCTCATGAACTCCTACCTCCATAACATACTACCCTTCCCTCTTGCATCAGAACCACACCAAGCCCTGTACCATATGCATCAGTGTATACTGTGAACACTTTGTTCCCATCCGGCAAAGTCAAGACAGGCACTGTTGTCAGAGCCCTCTTCAGTCGCTGGAAAGAATCCTCACAATCTATACCCCAAGAAAAAGTTAGATTCTTCTTCGTTAGTCTGGTGAGTGGAGCTGATATCTTTAAGAAGTCCTTAATGAACTTCCTATAATAGCCCGCTAATCTAAGAAAACTCCCCAAAAACATCAGGATATTCACAAACGACTGGTACAGTTCGTAGATCATCGATAGATGCATCAAGTGACTCTAGGAAACTAAGCATGACAGACCCCTTAGTGTCATAAGAAATCTCGAGGGTCCTCTCATGAAAAGTCAAAAGTCTAGTGACCCTCTTCTCACAATCCATCCCTAGAACCAATCCATAGCCCATAAAACCAAGCACATATGCGTCGCATTCAAACTCGATGCCTAACACAGATATTTTGAAACTCCGACAAATCATAGATAAATGAGCCATACCACCAATGGGGTTTGAGACAACAACGGGATCCAAAACCATACTAGTACTATAGTGCATAGCTCAACCACAGATTCAGATATAAAAGAATGTGAAGCGCCTGAATCAAAAAGAGTTCTAACAGGATGATTGGAAAGAGAAATCAAACCTTAAAAAGAAAATTTCCTACCTCTATCTGGCGCACTGGCTACGAGAGCATGCATCTTCCCTTTAGAAGATCCTTCCCTCTGGCCCAGTCCGTGCTTCTTCGGGCAATCCCTAACAAGATGTCTGACCTCTCTACAATGGAAACAAGCTTCTTCCTTTTCTTGCATTCCTTGATCAAATGACCCCCGCGTTTGCAATTATGACATTTCCTCTTATCTCGAGCTTTGTCGTTATTTCCGCCCTTCTTTTCTTGTTGTTGTTCTTTCTTGGGCCAAACTTTCTTGTTTTGTGTCTCCTCAGCCTTAGCCTCTTTCTTTTCACCTTTATCTTCTTCATGCATCAATACCATATCAACGAGTTTCTCAAAAATTTCCCCCATCGAAATATGAGACATAGCCAACCCATGGAGGGGTTCATTCAATCCTCTAGCAAACCTTAAATCTTTCTTGTGTGGGGTATTTACTATTTCCAAACCAAACCTCGCCAATTGATTAAACTTATTAACATACTCCTTGACAGACATGGCCCCTTGCTTAAGTGCCAAAAACCATTCCATTTGCATACTTTGCTCATCTTGAGAAAGAAACTTCATTTCGAATCTCTATCGGAAATCATCCCAAGTTTCAATTGGACATCCCGCCTGTGTCACTTCCTACCAAAACAAGGCCTTATCCTTCAGCTGCCAAACGGCTAACTGAATATTCCTACAATTGTCGACTTTGAAAATTCCAAACAAATCCTTTGTTTCTTTAAGCCAATTCCATGATTCTACGGAAGTCTAAGTTCCTCGGAATGGCTTTCCTCCCATAGCACAGAAATCCTTGCATATCTTAGAGAAATTATCAATACATGGAGGAGGAGAACAGCGGCTGCAGCTGAGGGAGGGGTGTCTGCTTGGCCTCCGGTAGGTGATGTAGCCTCCAGATACCTACGAAACCAAGCCAGTATCGGCATGCCCTCAGGAATATTAGTTTCCCCAGACATGCTGAAAAGAAAAGGAAAAAGGGATTCAAAAAGAGAATCGAAAGATATTTCATATGGCTTTGGGGAATATGTTTTTCGAAACAGAATTTTCTTTTGAAAATGCTTTCTTTTAAACCCCTTTTAAAAACAATTTTCAAAATATTTTATCCGATCTGGTAACCTTCAGCTCCGATACCAAATGTGACACCCTACGTCCGTTAATGTCACTATTTATCAAAATGCAATAAGCTTTGTGAAGTGTGATAGGTAAACAGAAACAGATTCATCACAAGACAGATATAAAATAATAGTGGAATTAAAAACTTTATTAAATAGAAAAGCTTCGTGGTCCAAACCCAATTACATAATAAGTCTGAAATGCTGAAAAGATAAAACTTGTGTCTTGTACCAAAATTATCACCAAAGTACAATAATACATAAAAAAGAGCATAATCCCCAAAATATAGCCATTATAGAGAAGATACGAAATCAAGCGGTACATCTAAGCAGCTCCAAGTAGGATGAAAGAAGAATCCTGATCAAGCTTGAGTATTCCCACCCTGAGAACCTAGGGGGGAACATAAGAGAGAGAAGAGGAAACAAAATGGTTCTGACATAAAGTCTGGCGAGTCCAGTTACTTTTAGTATATAAATAGTAAAAGCATCATGACGGGCATATAAACTGAAGAGTGAGATAAGGCAGGCATAATAATGTAAACAGGATAAACAGAATAGAATATATTGTGCTTCTTTGATACTTTTCTCTACACTAATACTAGTATCACATAACAAGATGATCCCAACAAGTACAAGATGGTAGACTTAGGTGTACTATTAGTGAGAGGTTTTACCCCATACAATAACAGGTAGCCCAACAGAATTGACAAGTGTTACCCCCAACGATAATAATGGGATCCTTAATAAGCAAGACTAGATGTACCCTAATTACTATCCCCAATCGATCGGCTGCCTAATTCATAGATACCCTGTGCTGGCCCCACAGTAGGATGTATCACTTCCTACAATGGAAGCCCGTTGTTTACAAGATGTGCACAAACCATATCTATAGGTGTCACGACGTCTTAATCTTACCTAGAACCAGACCCATGCGCGCACATTACCCCACCGGAATGTGCCGCCCACACTATTCCCTTAGATGGACCTCTTACAATCAACTCAGTAAGCATTCGCTGACCGAGACCTTGTTTGGGGTTCTCCGTTTGATACCAATATAGGTTACTGACAGATACGGGTCCCCCACACCGGATGATACAAGCTTCCCCCTAGGCTTGCATCCTCACTACTAGGATTTCAATAGATTATGCCTACCAGTTTAACAAGATTGCATAACCCCAGCAGGTTAAGTTTGTAAGGTTTATATGTATAACCCGTCCCCACATATTTAACAAGATTAACTTAACCCTTCCACTGATTCAAGAAAGTTTACTTAACTCCTATTTAATTTGACAGGTTCATGTAACCCACACAAATTCAAACAGGTTAAGTATTACAAGTTTATTACCATTTATTCATTTATGGTTATTAATGCGCTAGACCTCCCACATTAAGTCTACCACTTGTGGATGCTGGATGTTCCGGTTGGGTCCGAGCAGATTTCCACCACAAGTCGGACTTAACCTCGTGTTTTAGTACCATTCGTGTACGTTTATGCACTTAGACCACGTTTACACACTTAGACCCCTCACATTAGATTCACCACTTGTGGTTGTTGGATATGCTGGGTGGTTTCGGGTAGGCTTCTACCGCAAGTGCAATCTAACCTCGTGTCTATGTTCGGTTAAAGTTTCTAACTTCTATAAATCCAGGCACTTTCATTACTAGCCAATTTTCATGTTTATTATGCCCCAAATCCCCGTTTGATTTATGATACAAGTTATGCCCTAGATTAAAGTTTAGATGAAGATATAGATTATGCCCCCAAATCCCTAGTTTTGGCTCAAGTACAAATTATGCCCAAAATAGCCAATCATATCTTACAGTGTCAATTATGCCCCAATTTATCATTCCCAATTTCGTGCGCTCGCGTATTTCATCGGTAGGCATAGGCTCGAAGGTAGCCTAGCTATATAAACAAAAGAGGAAAGAGGGAGAGAAGAGAACAAGAATTGGCATAGTAAATAAAACCAGCATATGATGATAGAATTGGTCATACTAACAGAATAGGCATACAGTGACATGATTAGGCAAACTAACATAATAGACATACGGTGATATGATTGGGCAAACTAGCAGAATAGAAATATCATGAATAGGCATATGAGATCTAAGTTGTAAATTAGGTATACAAGTAATGGCAGATCTGTAATAATTCTGATTATTAGCAGGCACAGGCTTAGATCCAAACTTATAAACATGTCAAGATTACATTTTAGGTGTTTATATCTAAAAGCAACATGAACTCACTATGATTGGATCTAAAGAACAAAGAATTGATTGTAGATGATGTAGCACAGATTACTGAATATGTATAACTTGTTGTTGAAGAAGAATAGGCTATTTTAATCTGAGTAGGGGCAACACCTCATTGTCGCCATTGATTTAGATGAATAAAACAATAGCATTAAGTTCCTTTATATAGCCATGGGTCGACCCATGGGTCGATACCCATAGGGCACGGGGTCGACCCCCAATGGTCTGAATTCCCACGCCTTCCCGCCTCTTGTTTTTGATTTATTTATTATTCTGGATAATGTTGGTTAACATGTATTTCTCTTATATGTATACAAACTTCAAACCTTAATAACTTTCTCATACGATGTCCGTTTTACGCTGACTTGGTGTCTATCCCGACCAGAATTCCAAGACGAACACAATGACACAGTCCATTTTACTTAATTCCCAATATTTAATTAAGTATTCTCTAGTTTATCATTTTAATGTCTTTTAAAATTAGGGGGTGTTACATGTACAAAATTTGTTGACATCATGACTAGAGAATTTGAGAAGTCTCATATGGGAGAACTATATTATTTTCTGGGATTACAAATTAAACAGTTGCCAAATGGAATTTTCATTAACCAAGAAAAATATTGTAACAAATTAATTTAACGATTTGGATTGGAAAACATTTCTTGAAAACCTACTCCAATGAGTACTATAGCTCATCTCGATCGAGATGACAACGGTAAAAGTGTTGACCAAAAGTTATGTAGAAGTATGATAGGATCCTTACTTTAACTGCAAGTCGACCTGACATCTTGATGAGTTTATGTTAATGTGCTAGACTCCAAGCAAATCCTAAAGAATCACATTGAATAGCTGTAAAAACGAATTATACGATATCTTAATAATACTTAGGACTTCGATCTTTTCTATTCGAAGGAATTTCCATTTGAATTAATGTCCTTTAGCGATACTGATTTTGGTGGATCTCGGGTGGACATGAAAAGTCCAAGTGGTACTTTCATTTCATTGGAAAATCGCTTGTATCTTGGTTTACTAAGAAACAAAATTATGTTTCACTCTCAACTTGTGAAGCGGAATATATATCTAGCATGTGCTTTGGTTATTTTTATGCTATAGACACTCAGAGATTCTAGAATAAATTTAACTAAATCAACTACTTATTATGATAATACGAGTGTAATTAATTTATTTAAAAATCTAGTAAATCATTCTAGTATAAAACATATTCATATCAGTCATCTTTTCTTATGAGACAATATTGAAAATGAAATTATTAATTTAGAACATATTACTATTGAAAATCAAATAGCTCACATTTTTACTAAAACTCTATTAAAAAATCATTTGTTAAATTACATCGACAATTCGGCATAATGTCTCCTAAAGATATTTAAGTATATTTCATATTACATACAATCAAAATTTAGTACATACATTCAAAATACAAAATTTTGCAAAAATAAAAATATTTTCAGAAACATGACAAAGACGAGACTCGAACTTGGGTCACTTGATTGCAAGAATTATGCCTTAACCGTTTATGCTATGTACTTGAATTAGTTACACTATACTATAACATTAACTTACATTCTTTCTAGAACCATTCATTTGAAAATCATCTATTAACCACTTACTTAACCTCTAACTCTAAGTTTCTGTTTATTCTACACCACAAGTCTCTTAAATTCTCAGCCTATAAACACATGTTAAAAGAAAAAATTCAACACGACAAGATTTTCAAACAAAGAAGTACAGACTTGTGGAAAAATGTCTTCCAACAAATTAACTTCATCAATCAATATAACTTTTTCTACTGATAGCTGAGCTGCATCACCACGTCATCCTACGCCAACACCAAAATGCAAACCTGTTTATAAGTGGGAATTATCGAATCAGGTATACACCAGATTCCAATAAGGCCAAATGTGCGTTGTTTATCTCTCTAGACACGAAGAAGAAGATCGATGAAATTCATCACTATCGGCGACAACAAATAGACCTTCAACGAAAGTTGTATTTTGAACAGAAGGTCACAGCTAGACGTTTGAGCTTTTTAAACAAATTGGTTTAAAATTTTGTAGCTCAAAGAAAAAGGATGTGAGTGAACCGTTACCACAATGCGTTGATCCTTTGGATCCATCTTCTACATATCGTACACCAAACGATCCAAGAAATCATTGGGCTTCACCTCAAAGACCTCACTGTAGCCCAAATACATGGGACATGAATTATATGGCTAATGAGGGACGTAGAGATTCAACACCTAAGGAGACGCCATCTCCAAAGAATTAATGTTGTTTATTTATATTGATCAATGTATTAACAATAAATTTTGTATTAATAAAATAATCATTTTCAATTCAAAAGATATAAAATACAATAACAACAACAAAAATAACATATATATAGTGTGTATATATATGTACGCTAATATAATTCAAAAAAGTTTGAAGGAAAGGCAGATTTTTTTCCTGAAAACAAACGTATGTTTCAAAATAATCAGGCATCTGATTGCAGAAATAATCCAAATTTTCATATAGATTCAGACGTCCAACGAACGAAAAACAGAGGTCTGAATATGGGTCAAAATGAACTATTTCGGTGTTGTTTGGATAATTAACAAAACAGACGTCTATTTTTTATTTTTTAGACGTCTGTTTACACGTTGAAACAAAAAGTCATGAACCGTTTTGTCTATCTATCTCTTTATTTCCACCCTTCATAATTTACTTTCCTCTTTTACTTTACCAAAATCCCTAGCCTCCATTACTATATAAAACTCAAAATTCAAACCTTTTCTCATCCAAATCCAATGGCAAATAGAGCGAAAAGTAAGAGACAACAAGAATCTGAGCTTCTATCTGATGATCAAATCCAGAGATGATTATGGAATGAAATTGCAAAGAAAGGTACAAAGCTATGAAAAATTCAAAATTCTTTGAAGGTGCTTTGGTAAAATCTGATTCTTTCTCCCACTATCGACTTTTTCACTATGCTAAACACTTCAATTTCAAGTCTTTGGTCGATTATAATGTTAACAATGTCAAATTTTACCCCTTGCTTGTTATCAAAATTTTCTTGACTAATTTGAATTTGAACCACTAAGCACCAAGAAATACAACTTATTGCATGTGGTAAATGGTTTGCGCTAAACATGTTCTCCTTTCCATTCAACGATTAGGAAAAAAATTTACATTGTGCTTGGCAAGGAGTTGACATAGGCACCATTGAAGTTAATATGAATTAGAGAGATGAAGTGTTGCATAAGTTTATATTCGACAATTTAATTAACATGAAAGAACTTATGTCTACCCATCTCCTTCCTCAAGCACGTCTCCTGAATTGAATTTTAGTACGAACTATTCAACCAAGAAAAGGAAGTTATGGAAAAGTGTATAAACGTGATTTTCAAGCTTTATATGCCCTTTACTCTAACACGCAAATTAATTGGGCTAAAATCATACTTGACGAATGGGTGGATATTATGTATAAGTGGAAGTACAGGACGATTCATTACAGACCCTATATTACACATATTCTTCTTGAATGTCAAGTTGAAGTACCTGACACTACTAGCTTGAGTGTCAATGAGATTGGACCAAAAACCTTGAAGCTTATGGATATTGACCCCAACCCGTCGACATTAGAATATATGTCCTTTCAAGCTTGGCAAGAACGCGTCGCATCACAACCGGAAACTATAAAAGCCGAGTCATTTTCTCGTCACTGTCACTGATTTGATTTCTCGCAATCAATCAAAAATTCAAGAGGATTTCAATCGTTTTAAGCATAAGATCAATAAAAAGTTTGACTCTTTGAAAGGCTTTCTCAATTAGATTTAGGATAAAATCTCTTGCGTCGGACCTCAATCTTCTCAAGCTCATGATCCGGCTCCATTTCAATGGCCTTCTGGCTCTAACGATGAAGAAGTACTGGGCTCAAGCTCTAGACATGATGAACCGAAGGGTGGTGACACTAGTGTTGGTCCAAGCACGTCCGCTGCTACAAGTTGGTGAATTTGGTGTGGTTTCTTTTTGGTACTTTTGCATCAAACTTTTTATTTCTATGGTCTGTAATATTTTTTGATACTTTGGTCTATTTGTCACAAAACTCTAATATGTGCTTGCTATAATGGTGAAATTATAGATGTTTATATGTGAATATATGTTCTTCTACTTATGTTATTTATGTCGTTTGTGTAGTGTTTGTGCGTTTGTTCATACTCGGGTGTATTATACATAAGTATCTCCTTTTCGTTAATGACAAAGGGGGAGAAACATATGATAATATATGCATATTGACAGAGGAAGTTACATATATAGTCATCATTATCAAAAAGGGGGAGAATGTTGGATCTCGCTTTATACCGTTTTGATAATGACATCTATACATGTACATATCAACTAACTATGTTTGGCAGGAAGAAACTCAACAACAGATTCGAGAGCTCAAATTGAAGATTACATGTGTTTAGTGTTGGTGTAGAATTAGTTAAAATCTTCATTAGTAATACACACATGCATGTTTTAGTTTATAAGTTTATTTATAAAAACATGCACAAGGTATAGGCATGTCTTCGCAAATAGACATCTGAAACTTTTAATCCAGACGTCTGTCTGCTGAGACAAAATTGTCTTCAGCATAATATTCAGATGTCTAAACTAAAAATTTCAAATGTCTGTTTGTACCCCGAAATAGCCTACTTCTTTGTCGTTTGAATATTTATTTGAAAACAGACTTCTGAATTTTTAATTCCGACATCTGAATACGAAAGGATGCAACTATTCAACGAAGAGTTACATCCTTTAATTCATACTTATTGATTAAAACGTAACTCTTCATGAATGATTGTAACCATTTGTATATTATAAATATAGTTTCAATCAAATGTTTTCTTCACTGAATTTTATTCTAATCATTTCTATCTAAATCTATTGTTATCATACTTGCAAGCACAATCTATTTTTACATTCTAATGATTACAAATCATTCTTAATCTTCCATATTCTTTCACAAGCTACACTATCATTATCAAGAAGAGATTATAGGAAGGGTGTATATTAATTTGACATATCCATGTTATCAAGAACACAAATAGTCAACAAATTAATTATATTGTCAAAGACCTCTTTAGCAGTTAAGGCAAAGAAACCTTGTTTTGTTGTTCGCGTAGTTGTAGTTGTTATAAACCTATTCCTTTGGGTAAAGTAAGGGTTGTTAGTCGTGAAATTCCATAAGGGATTCTAGTATTGGACGTGGAACGAAGGTTCGAACCGTATAAATCTTGGTGTCACTTTCACTTATTGCACATTATTATGTTCATATTCCATATAACGACCCTACTGCTTTCAGAACTACGCTCGTACTCTGTAAGAGTGTGGGAAAAATTGGATGAAAAAGTTTTAATCTTCAGATATTGCATTCATATAGAAATTTCTAGCATATTTAGGATGTGTGCGTCATGTCTTCAAAAGGTTTTCAAGAAATTTTGCATTTTATATAGGAGGTACCACTTAGGTATTCGTGTATTTTATGTTGTGTTCCACTTTGCACAAGTTCACAAATGACTGCAAATTGGATGTACACATGATGATTGTAAATCATACGAGGAATTACTTAATTTTACCCTTACCAACTTTCGGGGTTGAAATTTCCTAAGAATGGGAGAATGTAACGCCTTATATTTTCAAATTAAATAATAAAACAAAACTCGTAAATTTTTCTGATTTTGGTCTCGGAGCTAGCGTCGTTGTGTCCGTGGCGATCTTTTGATCAATTTAGACCTATGGTTTACAGAAAACGGACTTAAGACGAAGAAGAAATCATAAAATGAAGTTTCAGACCAAACACGAAAAATAAGAAATAAAATAAACACACATAAAACTAAGAGTTTCAAATGTTCTAATTTTGTGAACAAAATGCATTATGGTTCAATGGTGGAACACTTGCCTTCCAAGTTGTAGCGTGCGAGTTCGAATCCCACCAACGTCATGTTTTTAAATTTTAGAAGGACAGCTAAAAAGATGCGTGTTCTAAAAGAAAGTATATATGTATGTACATATACAGAAAGATTATATATATATGAGTGTGTGTGTGTGTGTGTATATATATATATATATGTATGTATGTATGTATGTATGTATGTATGTATGTATGTATATGTGTATATAAATGTGTGCATATTTGTTGTATATGTATGTATGTATATGTGTATATATTTCATGGGACTAGAAGGAAGTGCGGGACTTTTATGGGACATGAGCATAATCTATGATAGCCCTCTGTGATAGGCCTAATGAAGTTGTTCCAACAGAGGCATGGTACGTACGGTTCCATCCACTGAGTATACCTTGGTTGCACCTTCAATGGTGGGCAGCCTAAAGACTGATGGGGATGATCTTAAGATGATTCGTCGGCTGCCTCAAGGGGGAGGCTTCGTGGTCGGGACCCAAAAAAGGATAATAGGTTTGTGGATCTGTCATCGTCAGTTGGAGTGTGTGTGGGAAAGACTAAAGCTGAGCCAAGAGGCAGTGAACGTTTATTATCGGGTCATTGGATGAGGTACCACATGTTTGTTTAGATTGGATGGTAGGACTGTCATTTATCTCTTTGAATAGTTTTTCATTACTAAAGGGGTAGGTTGGGTGGGGCCTAAGAAAGCCATCGAAAGCGACAGGCCTCCCTTTGGATATTTATATTGTAGGCCTAATAAGGCTATCCTTTGCAGATATGTGTAAATCCCCGACTGTGTTTCATGGTGGAACTCAGGGATTAGGGCGTCCTTGTAGCGTAGCGCTAGAGGCTTATTCTCTTACGCAATGTAGCCTAGTATGCTTTCGTAGCGTAGAGATGGTAGTCTTGTGCGTTCTCTTGGTACGAGATGGAGACCACTCGAAAACAGTATTGTGGGAAGTACCTCGATATATCTTAGGTATATAGCTACATATATTTTATTTATTAGGTTAATCTACTAGGGGAGTAAATGGGTACAGTTTGTGCGAAAAAATCAAAATTGTATTGTGAGATAAACCCGAATAACTTAATAAATATGAACCAGTGATAAAACGGTATATGTATTGTTATTTTTTGGAAGTATAATTGATCCGTTCTTCATAATTTTTGTTCTGGCCCTCCTTCTCATAACAAACCCACAGGCTAGATAGGTGGTTGAGATTCTACAACATAGAGACGCTTGTTAGGTGGTGTCACTATATTGGTAAGTGTTGACCTATTATTATATTTTATTCCATTCCGCTGTGAGATTTCTTTTATGAGCTCTGATATATTTATCTTTGACTTTCTGCAGATAATAGACAAACCAACTTGGGCTTCGATAGATTCGGATTTTTTTTTTTAAAATTTAGTATGTCGAAATTCGGGTTGTTACAAAAATGTACCTTCCATCATTGGCTTTTCTTTCTCAGCAGCTGCAGATTTGGATAAGGATGGTTCCAAAGCTAGAAATTTCCCCTTAGTTTCCTTTGGATACTTATTCTTGTACTTCACCAACCAGTTGCAATTAAAGCATTTCCCATTCTACTTTCCTGCATAAATTTTAGCCTTACCCAACTGATACTCATTTGAATAGTGGCCTTTCTCATTATACTTAAAGAAAAGAACTTTCATCTTTATTCTTCTTGGTCTTTCCTCCTTTCAAAGCTCTCTTCCTCTTTAGTGACTTCCTATTCTTTACCATAAAACTCTGATTCATGACCGGCTTCTCATTATCAAATAAAGAAAGCAACTCCTCATTTGAATGGTCGTCTTTAGACCATTATAGCCAGAAATCCTTTGGCATATAACATCATAGCCTTTGAAATCTCTAGCTATAAACCCTGGATAAATATCTCATTTCACTTAATCACAGTGTTGATGCTCCCCTAAGCATATATAAAGTGCTCATCAAACCTATTGGCATACTCAATCATCGATATGTCTCCTAGCACCAACTATGCAAACCTCCTATACAACACAGACTTAGAAACTTTTGGAAGATACCTATCGTTGAACCTTCTTCAGAACTCTGCCTTAATAATCTTCTCTTCCGGTATCCCTATGGAAAACTCATTCCACAACTACATTACAACTGCCTCGAAGCCAACTTCCTTTTCTGTTCATCTTTTAAGGCCAAATGAAAAATTCCGTTGCAATTCTGCAACCAATTCTCCACTTCAATAGCCTTCTCGTTTCCATAAAAGGGCTACCCTCCAAGTGTAGCAGATCTCGGCTGATCTTGGCATAATTGTTCACCTCTTGAGCCACCGGGTTAGCTCCTGTAGCATTAGTAGCATTTGCCCGAGAAAGACCGACATCGACTCCAACGTGCCTGAGATTGCAAAAAACTACTATAGATCTCAATTTACTAGTAGTGTTGCAACATATTGATTCTTTTCAACATAACGATCATGATTCCGTCAAGTTTCTAGTATAGCACTTTCATTAGTTGTGGTTCCACCACCCTGATTCACATTTTTGCTCCTCTCTATATCTCACTTCTTTGATGTGCACACAATGCTTTGTAAGATATCGAAAGACGAACTAAATATGTGTGATATATACATATTTATGTAATACAAATACAAGTATATTATAATACCGTAATCCCACACCCTGGTTTATTACTCTGATCTTCGGGTTTTAGTTTTAAAATCTTTTTAAGTAAACCTTTTAAATTTACATAAAGCTATGCTTTGATACCAATTTATAACAACACATTTTCCAAGGCCCAAAGCTTAGCGCTAGTGATGCTGGAGTCATCTATTGTATTAACTTTCGGCGATAGAAAACTGATATGTAATGAATCATAACAACAGGGAACACGGGCATATGAAAATATTTCAGATCATGTTCGCTAAAATAATTCTTTACAATTCCCATCGCAAACCCATGTTTAGGTCAAAATATAATTATTATAAAATATAACCCTAAAAGCGACATACAAAAATGCCCCTTAATTGGTCAAAGTTTAGATATTGTCAATAAACATCTTTTCCATTACATACTTCCAAAATATTAACACAAACTCGAATACTTCTATAATAGATAACTGCCTCTTACGCTTCTTCGGAATCATATTCGAAGAAGAACCTAACATTCTCAACTCCCAGTCTACTCAAATGAGCACTCGAGTGTTTAAGTGGAAAAGTTGGGCCAGTCAATAGATTGGTGTGAACAATACTACTACTCGAAAATCCTTGAATGCCTTGTGAAACTAGGTCGCTTAGCTGAATGAGTTTCCCTCTCACTAGCATCTTTCTATAAAATGATAAGTCCTACGCTCCTGCACAATAAATGGTTATAATAACAACAATAAGTATACCAACAACCGTAATAATGTGCAACATGCACCACATAGTGGATTCCCGTCTCTATTTTGCTGACTCATTGTCTTAACGGTTAATAGTTAACAGTAATTGTGCAAGACAACCACTTGTTTTATGTATAAATGATTCTCCATCATACTTAGTTGATTACCCATCTTAATACTTGAATCACCCATTCCCTAGCATCTATATCTATGTTATGAAACGCGCGCTCAGGTGACGCTTAAACACTGCTTAAGCTCGTTTGGCAACTACATTGCTTAATTTTCTGAAAAGCGAAAGGCATTAAGCTTGCCTTTTTAGCGTTTAATAGCGCCTCGCTGAACTTTAATCGTTTGTGTAGCAGTATTAAGCAAATGACTTTTTGTATAATAGTTAAGCACAGCTTAAGCATTGCGCTTAAGCGCCGCTTAATTGCCTTTAAGCATAGCTAGGCGGTGCATGGATCTAGTACTGAGGCAACACTTAAGCACCACTTAAGCACATTTAAGCGAAGCGAGCCTTTCATTGCATTGCCTCGCTTAGCGCTTAATATAACATAGGTCTAGATTACTCATCCCTTTGATATTTCAAAAATTATATAGATGTGGATTAACCATATCACAACTCATAGTTTTGTTCATATGTTGGCTATGAACTTTTTTGATATATAGTGTGGATTATCCATCACCCATACAATTGTTTTATCCATTAGATGACTAGGAACCTCCCAATTTAATTTATATATTGTCCGCCAAGATTATTTAAACCCATTGGTACCTCTAATTTCCATTATTACTCCATTCTCATTAGTACTACAATGTGTGCAATTTTATAAATGTAACATTTAACCACGGTATCCCCATTAATCAGAAAACATAATATGTTTATCCACCATTCAGCATATAAAGATCAAGCTTATCGATCAAGTTGATGTGGATTATTAGTGGTTTAATTGGTTCCATACTAATAATTTAAAATTTATCAATGTGCGCGACACTCTTGTTGACCCTATCCCCTCCTCGAATCTTTCTCTAAGTATTGAAGCCATCAATTAACAAATACATTAGACAAGAACCTATCGACCTCATAGTCAGGTTAGCTACCAAAATTGAACAAAGCAAACCAGCTGGCCTATTCGACATAATCAATGAAAAGATATAAAGATGGTTGCCTAAAGCTTATTTGAAAGTAGTTTAGAAATTACACCTTTACAACTCGATTGACATCAATAAACCAATAAAAGAAATAGCCTCAAAACCATTTAAAAACTAGATAGAAACTTAAATTGTCAGCCACATCTATGACTACAAGGTGTAGAAGTGTTAACCTCAAAACATTTTAGAAAATAGTTGGAAACAAGGCTTATTGAGTTGACGAAGATGCCAACGGTTTTGGAGGCAATAAGCCTCAAAGCTTTTGGTAAACACGTTTGAAAAATAATCTTATCGACCATAATATGTGATGACAAAAATAAGGCGATAGCCCCTAATGTTTTGGAAAACAATTAGAAATAAGCTTTCAGACCACGACCACAACGATAAGGATAAAGCTGATTTGCCTTAGGTTTATAAAACAAGTTTTAGAAATAAATCTTGGAAATATTGTCGACAAGGGTAAAAGTGATAAGCTTCAACATAATTTAAAAAACAAAACCCCTATCGACCTCGTCCAAGAGGATAAGGTTAAAGGCATCAAGCCCTATGCTTTGTAACTACTAGGTTAAGAAAATAGCCTTGTTGACGTTATCGGCAAAGTACTGAGGAAATAGGCTCAAAATACTTTAAAATAGCCTTGGCTTACCCTTTAGAAAATAGTCTTACCGACAATGTATAATGACGACATGCCCATGTACGAAGGCGATAAGCTTGGTTGCGTTGTGGGTCTAAAAACATAAGTGTATGCTGGTGAAAGGGCACTTTCAGTAACGAAAAGCTCTTGCCAATGGTTCTAACATGATCTACAAACTAGGTTGGCGCACCTACTGGTAAATAAAGAGAAAATTGTCATTTTTCAAATTAAAGTAATTCTTTTTTTTACCAATTCCATTATTATATTTACCTTAAGTGTGACAATAAAAAGTCAAACTGAGAAATACTCAAAATTTTAAAAAAAATTAGTTTCAAAACATTAAGGAATTATTAGTTACTTAATTAATGCTTAATCACCTTAAACCTATCCAACTTAGGAAATTCATATAAAAAATTCTTGAACTAGATTCATAATTATTTTATTAATTAGATTTCATAGTTAACATATATTCAACCTTAGGAAATGCACAATAAATTCCTATGGGTTTAGGAAAATTTGAAACTTAAAGCTTATCTCTAGAATCATGTTATAAATGACATATAAAAGTTGAGATTTTTTGATGTGGCTATTGATCTAAAACCTTACCAAACCTTATGCAAACAAGCATTTACGATCGAAATAAATTATTGTTCCATCCAAACAATGTCAAGGCATCAGCATACATATGAAAAAAAAATCACATATTCATAAAACAAATTCGAATATGACCTATATCCAAAAATGAACAAGGGTTAGGAGTGTTATTCACCTTATTTTTGGATGAAAGTAGAGATTTCCTAATGTTGATTTCTGAGCCTGAATTTCCTATTCTTTTTCTTAGGATTCCTCTTCTTCTTCCTTAGCTCAATGACTGACCGCCTAGCTTATATTTACGGTTTTATTTTGCAAATGAAAAAATTAATAAATGATATAAGGTTGAGTTTAAATATGAGGCCATGTGTTTCCCACTTGTCCCCTCTCATATATCCTTCTTTTTATGTTTTATTAATTCAACTTAATTAGTTACTATGGCCAAACCATTATTATTAATCATAAATTTCATCCCATCACCCTACGTTATTCCTATTTAATTTATCCAATTAAATTCCCGAATAATGTTTACTAAAAATTAGTAATATTACACTCAATTTTGTAGGCTTTATTTTCATGACCAACTACCACACAAAGGCTGTTCTCCATAAATTTCGCCTTCTAAGTCAACATTAAGGAAAGCAGTTTTCACATCCATTTAGTGCACTACTAGATAATAAATAGAAGCTAAAGCAACTCAAATTCTAGTAGTACCTACCTTGATGATAGGGGAACAACTTCCTAAATATTCAAAGTTCTTATTTTGCCCAAAACCAACACCAGCTGATCTAGCCTTGAAGTTATCTACAGATACGTAAGTCTTCAATTTCTTTCTAAAGACCCATTTAGTTCTAACTGGTTTGTAGTCTTTGGATAGTTCAACTATGTCTCAAGTATTGTTAGATTTTATTGAGTTAACCTCCCTTTTAATAGCATCTTTCCGAGAGTCACTATCCGTATAGTTGATTGCCTTTTCATAAGTTTATGATCTTCCTAGTAAAGCATCGAGATAATGGTATCATTTATCCACTGAAAATTAGTGTTTTCTACTGAAAAAATGGTTATGAATTCAGGATTAAAGTTAGTCTCCGTATGTTACATTTTGCTTCTTTTAAGTTCATTGTTAGATTCAATCGAAACAGATGATAAAATAAGCAAATCTATGGTACATTACTAGAAGTAAAAGAAACGAAATAACTTTCATTATTATAGTTCTTTAAAGGATAGTCATTTTCAAAGAATACAAAATCTCTACCCGTAGTTCGATCCTTTAGTTCAATAAGCTATATCCAGCGCTATAAGAAGCATAACCAATAAGTACAAATTCAATTATTTTAGGTCCTACATTAGGTTTTCTAAAGTATGCTAATGCATCTCAGCAATACACTCTAGCACATTAAAAAAAATTGCTTGGTGGAAAACTTTTCCATAATTTGTACATGGTTTTATCAAGCCTTTTATAAAGTACACTATTAAGTATGTAACAGACGGGTAATACATCTTTCCCCCGCATATTGTCTGTCATTCCAAAACATAGAAAATTCTATATTCCTGCTACTCTAATTTTTTGGGCTTGTAAGGAGCACTAGTTTCATAGATAATTCCATTTTTCTCATTAATTTTTTTAAGAGAGCAAGTTCAACACTCTCCGCCCCAAACCATACCTATGTCGTTTGATTTTTGGTCTAATTGATTTTTGACTTCAACCTTAAATTTTTTGAGCAATTCTATAGTCCGATCTTTAGATCTAAGAAGATAGATCTTAGTGTATCTAGAATGTCATCAATGCAAATTACATAAAAGCATTTACCCCCTTTACTAATCGTGCTCTTAAAATTTGCCAAATCTAAAAGTATTAATTTTAGTAATTCGGTACTTCTCTCAATGACCGATTTGGAAAGCTTCTTTGCATGCTTGGCATCAACACATACAGGATATTTGTGAGATAGAGTGTGACGACCCAAATTTATGGTACCTTTTGAGTTGACCGAATAACACAAGTCCAACCTAAAAGGTACTGGAAATCCAGATGCTAATAGAAAGAAGTTAGAAAGTGAGGAAAGAAAGAAATATAAGAACAAAAGAAGAAGAAGAAGAAGAACCAACACAACACAGAATCAGAGACTCATATCGCAACAGAACAAAATTTAATATAGAAATAAATCTTTATTAAGAGCTTTAAATAAAATTTACAGTCATCAGAGTACATTAACACATTTGGACAGTTATAATAACCTGTCCGCATATATAGTCACATAGAGGAATAAGTACTAGATACCATACGTCTGAACACCTCCAGCTCTTCTCTGGAGTTCACAACATCCGATAACCTGGACCTGCACAACCCGGTTTAACCCGATCATTTCAAACACCGGATCAATCTGGTGAACCAGAGTGAGGAAAACACACTAAGTCTAAAGGTATCGTCCAACTTGATTTTAAAGTCAAAATCCTTTCGAAAGAAAAAGGATAATCGTAAGACCAAATCCGCACATAAATACAGACAGTTTTTACCTTACGATAACCCAAAACATTTTTGATATCAATATCCTTTTCTGATATTATAAGAGTGTCTAAATAAAAATAAATAACAATCTAGCAGAACGCTTGCATCTCACGTTCTACTTATATAGTATAAAATCAAAACCGGGGCGCTAATTGGAGATTGGATTCCAACTATAACAAGTTATGGAACCACCTGCCGCTAATGTATCTCTAGAGGCGAATACACTGGGTTCAACAAGAATATCTTGCAACCCGGCCACACATGACTGACCACTCACTTCACTTGAGCATATCGAATGTATATCACCAATGGTTGGGTGCAACCTACCATTTCCCAAAAGGGACAGCATTGATATAGATTAAAGAAGGAAATGGATTTTCTCTAGACAGGTGGTTTACACCCTAATGGGGGCGATCCACTTAGCCATGCTACTTGCCCGATTTATGCCATTTTCCAATTGATGAGGCTTGAGGTTATAATTATCTTTTTGAACATCTGGCCACCATTCACTTTTGAATCCTATATCGTCCATACACATCATCCAGGAATAGGATGAATCGAGGGCACCCTCCTATCACATCCTAGAAATCACCCAATAGACTAGAAATCATCCATTTTAATTCAATTCGGGTTTCTATTTCGATTTCCATTTTATATCTTATACTTCTAAATTTCATTACATTCATACTCATTTCAGTAATTGAAAACATTTACAACATATCCTTTAAAACTTGGGTTTTCATATCATTGTCGAACTTAGATTTAGGTAATTCACTTAAGTAGAATCACAATAAAAATTCAATTAAACTTACCTAATGTAAATATGCTTGAAAACTTATTTAACTATAGACATTGTTTATTGGTTTCATTAACCTCCATTTGTGTAATCACAAGATCATTACATGATTATTATTAAAGAAATAATAATTAATTTTCAATATTATAAACGTAGTTTACACCATCATTAAGACTTTCTATTTGTAACAAATCTATTACTCGATTCACAATAAATGGTTGACCGATTTAACTTAACATAGTTAACCCATTAATCTATTCCAATTGGTCCTTCCATTAAATTAATTAATAATATAATTAATTTAATAAATCCCATTTACTTTGATTATTATTAAATAAATAATAATCAAATTCCATATATTCCCATTTTAATTGTTTACAAATAAACAATTAATTCCAGTTATTAATCGTTCGGCTAATATTTGCTTACTTGCTTTTAAAATCTTATTTACATACAACATTACTTTATAAAACCATTTAATAGTTCTTATAATAATAAAAACAAATATTAATATCCTTTTTATAAACTTTTAATCAAAATAATAGATTCAAAACTACATTCAGTTATAAAATAAATTTTACAACTTCATTTCTGTTGATTCACCAGATGGTAAATCAATATTCATAAAACGATTTATTTTTAGGCCATCTGCCGTCACTTACTCAACCAATATATCCCATTGTTAATAACAAACAAAGTTGAATTTAAATTCAATAATCAATGACCAAATCACTCAACAAGACTGGTTAAACAATTCTTATAATTGTAATATGAAATAAACAATGAATTTGAGGAATCCAGTTGGATCCCTCCAACCTATTTTTCCCTGCATCCAAATACGTTATCTCAAATAAAATTATCTATTTAAATAGCAGATATAATATTCAAAAATCAACAATAACAGTAATCCAGCGTTTATATTTCAATCTAATACGTTTATATTATTATAAACATAACCAATGAGGTAAGTTACCTCATTTGGGAATAATCGTTAAAAACAATGATAGGTTTAAATTAAATTAAATTAAATTAAACAAACGTTTAATTTAATCAGTTCAGTCAACACATGTAAATATATTCAACATCTATCAAACAACTAACAACCATAGCACATAAATATTTAAACCCGACTTATATAAAATATAAGTAGGACAAAACTGAGTGAGTTTAACTCACCTTGATCTTCTTTTGACGTTAAAATGATCATCTTAATCAAATTAAACGGACATTTAGTTTGATTAAAAATTCCAGCGATTAGCAGCTCTGACTGAATCAGCTCCATACAGTTATGCTCTCTGATACGGTTTCATGCTTCCAGTTTTGTTTGCTCCTGTTAATATTGGAGTACATTACAACTTTATATGATCATGATTTTAATTTAATCTAATAAATTTTTTAATTGATTTCCTGTTTATTCTGGTTAATATTTCTTTTAGGCCACCAAAATAAACGGTATAAACCATTGGACACATATATAGGACATGCACGGTTGGACTCATATATGGGACATGCGGGTATATAAAAAAAGCCTTCCCCACGCGGCATATATATCACTACAACAAAAACACCATATTACAATGGTGTAAAACCATTGTAAAATATATTTTACAACGGCGGGGCAACCGCTGTATATTAAGAAGTTGTAATAGTCTAAAATCTTTTACAACTGTTCTACCCCGGTGTGACAACGTTGTAATATGTAAATTTTACAACTGTTTTCCACCGTTGTAATAAACTTTATTATAACAGTTATGCACCGTTGTAATAATATCTACTACAACTATTATGCACCGTTGTGATTGACAACTGCGATTTAAAAAAAAATAGACATCTTTTGCAACTGGAATGAGTAATACGCCATAAGAAAATCAGATATGACAGTTATTTGCAAACTAATTTATTAAAATACTCAAATTTTCAGCATTACAAATAATAAGTTTTAGAAAAAAAAATTGCGCATTATTACATACTAGACCATTACATAGCAACTTGGTACAAGCACAAATTATCCACAAAAAATTGCATATCCTATGGGAGTACACTAGTCGAAGACAATGAAATCTTTTTGCCATTTATCTTTTTGGTGCAACTTCATTGCAGTGATCCGAAACCTGTTGCATAAGCTCACGGTCATGATTCCTCATCAATTCCACAATTAAAGCAATTATTCTTTGATTAATCTGCTACATTTCTTGACTTCTCTTATCATCTCTAGCAATCCATAGTTGTAAATCCTTCTCAGCCTATTAAAGATCAATGAAATTAATGAGCGACTGAACATATGATGTTGCACGGATTAAAACATTTATAAATAGTTAAAGATGACTTCATTGCATAATGAAAACAAATTCAGGAAAATATTGTACCCGAAGAACAATAGCTGTTGACACATTTGTTGGTGAAGCTGAAATAACATCACAAAGTGCATCCACTACCTGAAAATTAATAGAATAGCGGTAGTCATTTTCTAATAATAATTGATTTCAAGATAAAAATAAATTAATATATATTTTCTGTAAAATACCGGTCTCCAACATTGTTGAGCCGAAGTACTCTCCGCACTCATTTGTGTTTTAGGTGCTGCAATCAATTTGTTTCACAATAGCGACACAACTGTGAAACACAATTCTTGTTTTCCTACCAATACAAATTTCAAAGGTGTTTGTACATTATAATTATACCCTATTCTCTAATCATTTGTAAGTAAATTTGCTAAATCTAATGCATCTTCTAGTAATTTCGATGTACTTTCCTCGGATGTGTTTGCAAGAGCCTTGTTCATGGTTATGATAGAACAATCACCTTTTGACTGTACATGAAAGGTATCTTCATGTTCAGCATGTTTACCATTTATTGATTTGAGTACATAGTCCGCTGCAAGTGGTTTAGCTTGGTTAACAATCACCTTTTGTTTTATGTCGAACTAGCAATATGCTCCCATAGTCTTAAGACTAGCCCTGCAAGTTCAGCTTTGGTTTGCTTACTTTCTGTTACGTTGTATATCAGGTTAGTTAGTTGAATTAATTTTGGACCCATATACGCTTCATGAATATTAATCAAGGATTAAGAGATTGGTCTTCTTATTTGTGGTAGAAGAAACATCATGATTTCAATATTCCTAGAAAGCAATGGAATGATGCAAAGAAAATATAAAGAAGATGTAACAACCCGGATTCCGACAGACCGAATTTTTTTCAAAAATCCAATCTATCGAAACCCGAGTTGGGTGCTCTGGTATCCTGCAAAAAAAGACAGAGATAAAGAAACATGTAAGAACTCGCAAAGCATCTCACAGCGAAAGGAAATAAAGTATAATATATTCAAATATAGCCTTACCTTATTAACAATACTGCTAAACCAGTATCCAAAGCTATACCATCTCTGTCATGAACCTAACCTGGAAGTATGTAATGAGGAGGGGGTCAGAACATAAGTTTTGTGTGACTGGACTTAGAATAAACTTCTGTATAATCCTACATATACGTTCAGTTACATTTTCTTGGTTATTAGGTTGTTAACAATGTTAGCTCTTTAAGCTATACTTATCCATCCACTAGTAGATTAACCTAATACAATGTATATGTAGTTACCCCCTACTCGTGTCCTCTTTTCATGTGTACGCGGTCCCTTATCCAACTTACGTCATCTTGTCATATGTACGCAGTTCCTTATCCAATGTCGTATGTCGTACGGGCTTTCATGTGTCTGTGTGTGTGTGTGTATATATATATATATATATATATATATATATATATTCTCACTACGTCTGCGTAAAACCACCATTCCTTTGTTGCGTAAGCGTTTGGACTGCCAACCCAGGTCTTACTAGGTTCTGTTATCGAATACTACCTAGATCCAACTAGGGTTTATCGTCGAGTGTTACCTAGGTCTAACTAGGGTTTACTTTATCGAACGCTTCCTAGGTTCAACCAGGGTTTACACTACCTAGGTCCAACTAGGGTTTATGCTACCTATCGAACAATGCCCTCTAGTCTAGGACACACTACCCCGAGCGATATGCGTTCCTAGACTTTACATCCCAACCGTATCATTAAATGTGCTAGATATCTAGTTGCACATGTCCTCTATATGTGCGACCCGAGTCCCGTGGCAGGGCAAATCAAGAAACACGGAACTCGGTCGGGAGCTTTAAGTTATCTGCCGATGCAGATGCTAAGGTATGTTTTTACTGTGGCTATGGTCCCACTTGACCCCTCCCTCAACTAATGAAAGGCACCCAAGAATATCAAGAATGAGAACTGTACGCAGGCCCTCTATGCCCTACAAACCTATTGGCCAACCTCACACATAACTAGATATCAAGTATATGGTCTTTTGGAGTTCTCTACCTTTCTGCTTTTCGTGCTTGGCTGACTCAAGATGGTAGGTAGCCAACGACGTGCTATCACAGGGCCAACAGGTTATCACCGACTCACGCTGGTCCATCCTAGTCTTTAGGTTGCCTTATTATTGCAACCAAGGCATACTCTTGGTTCTTCTTATGCAGACCTTAACCTCTGTGAGCCCAGGCGGATCGTATGCATTCTCACAGAGGGATACCAAGAGTATCCTCACGTCCCCTCGAAGCTGCGTGCTTCATAACCCAGTCCGTTGGAGCCTTCTATACGATCAGATGGAGCCCCCCCCCCCCCCCCCCGCGCCCTACGACACCGTGATGATCTACCGAGTTTGGTTATTCATCCCCTATCGCATGGACTGGTCCAAGCGCCTTATCCTTTCGTACTATTAGACCTTATGTCTAAACTTCTGATTACATGCTTGCTTTGTCTTATTAACTTGGTTATCCTCGTTTATGTTGTCCTTCAATTCTAATTACCAGGTTTCTCTTTAACTAAGGTTTATTACTTAGTCCTCTTCAACTAAGGTATACTTACTTAGTTATCTTTACTGTTGCTTACTTAGTTCTTTAACTAAGGTTCGTTACTTCGGTTGCCATTTTACTTAGTTTTCTAACTAAGGTTCATTACCCAGTTGCCATCATCATTATTTACTTAGTTCTCTAACTAATGTTCAACACCTGGTTGCCTTTATCGTTATTTACTTAGTTCACTAACTAAGGTTTACCAATGAACTCAAACATGACTTCAGTTTTCTTTATCAAACGATAGCGTCCAGGTGCTTTCCCACATTTTCAGCTTAGATTAACTTATCTCATAGTATAAGTTGTCCCACCCTTCAAGTCTTGTGTTACATCTTAAGTCATAATCTTCCCTTGTCCCTAGGACAAGTTTACCTATTATTTAATTTTACATTACCGTAACTCTGGTTTATAATAGGTAGTTATCATTCCCCATTATTGTGTTGGTTAAGTTTGTCCATATGTCAAGTTTTACTTAACCCTACCTTCCCACTCATGCATTACTCATATATTCCACAAATTTGGTTAAGTGTTGTCTTTCAGTTCATATTGGCTTAACCCACCCACGCATCATATCAAATTGGTTAAGTGTTGTTAACCTAACCTAACCTTACCATACTAGCATGTGTCACTAGCATTAATTGATTATTAATGCACTAACCTCTCACATTAGACTTATTGTTGCGGTTGCTGGATGTGCCGGGCGGTTCCGGGTAGTCTTACACCACAACTCAATCTAACCTCGGGTTTAAGCGCGTTATGACTAACTTCTCACATTAGACCCTATTGTTTGCGGCCACTGGATATGTCGGGCGGTTCCGGGCAGAATTACGCCACAACCTCATTCTAACATCGAGTTAGTCATGTTTCATCTTTAGCTAATTAACAATTTTTATGAGAACGTTAAGCATCAATTTCAGGTTATGAGTTAGGTTTCATAATCACATAAGAGGTCTCATAATCGCATAATCTAAGTTTTATCCGTTCCTTTATCAACTTAGGATTCTTACCTTTAGATTCGTTTTTCCCAAAACCCAAAATTATAGTTTAAACCCTCAATCCTGCAATATTAGATTTGAAATAAATCATTTCTTCCCAATCCCGTTCCATATTCAATAATTCCAATTAAATTTACACAATTTCAGGTTAACATTATAAATCGGAATTCATAGTTGCGCACTATTCAGCATAGATTCATGTTTCCAAAACATACCCAAAGATTAGTTATTGAAATACACTCCAAAATTCCCAATTCAAACTTTATTTCATTGAATAATCCCAATATATAATTCGCCAATTGTCCCAATATTTGCAATAATAATTGTTATGCCACAATCTCCAAATTACAGATTATATTCCTTGATTGCATAAAATAAATTATGCCGTAATATTCCCATATTTCAATCGTACGTATGTATAATAAGATTTCGTCTAGGTTCGAGAAAACGTGGATCCAAAAATAAAAAGGGGAAGGAGAATAAAAGGACAATTATTATAACATGGATCTTGAATTGAATTTATAACTGGGGAATGACGAACGATAATAATAGTATTATGCAACAAGTTTATTGTAATTCCACTCACCTAGCTTTTCATCTTCAATTCATGGATTTGATTTAACTTTGATTGATTTTATGCCCCAATCCATAGATCTAATCCATCTTTGATTTCTTTGCGCAGCGTAAGTTGTGAATCTGAATTTCTCCTCCTTGCGTAGTGTAAATTGCAGATCTGAATCCCTTTTTCTCTTTAATTTGGAGGTTGTCCTGATTCTAAACTTTTTAATTTTAAGAATAGACGTTTTGAAGAGAAAAGGGGAAGAAAGTGGATCTAGAAATCTCATGGAGAAGAAGAATTTGAGTTAGAACAGAGCCATGGCGTTGCTATAGGCTTGGGTAAAGAAAAAGGATGGGTTAAGGGTCATTATATAGCTGTTTAGTCAACGTATCAGGTCAGAAATCGCGTCCAGGTGCAGAAAATGAATTCTGCCCAGATTTGGGGGGGGGGGGGGGGAGGTCGACCTATTTTAGGGGAGGTCGGGTATATCGACCTCCAGGTCGACCTGCCTTGGTATAGGCCGACCTCTAGGTCGACCTGTCTGGGTTATTTTACTATTTAATTTCTGAGTTTCTCTTGAGCTTCCGAAGGCCACAATTCTTTTATATGGAGTCCGATTTTCGAAAACTTGGACTCTATTCCAAGCATAATTCCGAGACGAATGCAATGGTGATGTTACTTAACTCCTGATATTTAAATTAAGTATCCTTATTTTATTATCTTTTCCGTTACGCACACTGTTATCGAATTAATTTTTCCTTCTCTTCCATATATTAATTAATTTTTATTATACATCACCATTATTTATCTATCTATGCATATA
This sequence comes from Allium sativum, assembly GCA_030737875.1. Classification (NCBI taxonomy): domain Eukaryota; kingdom Viridiplantae; phylum Streptophyta; class Magnoliopsida; order Asparagales; family Amaryllidaceae; genus Allium; species Allium sativum. The sequence continues at coordinate 700,175,392 of CM060926.1, forward strand.
TACATATTTGTTCATTTTTAATTTAAAAATGCAGGGTGTTACATAAGATGTTATGCCACAAATGCTAAGAATCTTAACAAAACAGTAAAAATGAAAATATCAAATGTGAAATTGGGAAAACAGACGAACCAAGCTTGGAAGCTAGATTACAATGTTTGCTTGAACTGAAATAAATTAAGCAGACGCAAGTGACATAAAAATGTCTTGCTGTGCCAGATAAAGCATACAGAACAAAAATTATGTGCGGAAATTCTTACTTTCATCATGAACATCTTTTTTCTCAGCATCAACAACATTATCTTGGAGAATAAATCAAACACCAGCGATATATGTAAACAAATGAAAACATCTTACACATCCAAATTATATTATGAAAATAGTTGCATAACCATGATAAAAATATTTCTTAGCTGCTTGAACTGGTACAATATACAAGAAATATTAACAAAAATTGGAAAGAACGAATTTTTAATGCATGTTTAGGATCTGCAAATTCAAGTATTAATTGAATCAGCATAAACTCCAATTCGAAGCCTACAGTAGCCCCCAATTCAACCAAAATGAGATTCAATTCAACAACCTGACAATGATTTTGACTGCGGTGGATCCATTTTCATGCTTCCTTCAGTCTACAAATACGACGAGTTCATTGATTTGGATCTGCTGGTAATCCGTTTGACTAGGTAAAGCAAAATTGATTTAAAGAGGAGATTCAATTTGATGGCTTTCGTGCGAAAAAAAGTTTGAGTTCATAGTTTGAGATTTGATTTTGGCTGAGAAAAAATGTGGTACGGTTTGTGTTATCATCAAATTTGATTTTAGTTGAGAAAAAAATGAGGAACGGTTTGTGCTAGGAAAGGTATTTTAAGAAAGGGCGGTGAGGAGAAAAGTTGAAGCCAAAAATTTCAGGTCGGAGGGAAATTTTCCAATTTGAAATCTGTTTCATTTATTACAGGTGGTAAAAACGAAGAGTCATAAAAAAATTGTAATAAACATCTATTACAAAAAAAAGGATAAAAAAGTTGTTAAAAATAAGTTTATTACAAGTTTCTATAAAAAAAAGCTGTAAAAAACTTTTATTACAACGGTGATTTTGTGACAGTTGTAAAAATACCGTTGTAGTATAGTAATTTTGTTGTAGTGTATAGACGTTGACCACCTTACCATTTGTTTTCAAATAACACTTAAATTTTATTATTATACAAATGAGCCTCACCTTTGTAATCTCACATGGCCCAAACGTCTTCATGCAGCCACGTAACCATCCCCTTTTCAACAAATGACAGGCGTTGTATCCTTTTCTTCTTCTTTTTTTGTAAATGCCAAAGCCTAAGCCCACATAACTCTCTTCAGCCCACACAAACGACCTTTCTTCCCCGTATATATCCATCTCCCCATATTAAAATACACAGACAATTTCTGCTTCTCCATTCCATGACCACGCTTGCTCTTTCCACCTTCACTCCTCCATCTTTTCCAACCCAAGCCTAACCGGTCCTTCTCCTCCATCAAGTCACCACCCACTTCACAAAACATCACCCAGCTCCTTCCCGTAAAACGCATCACCACTGTCCTCCCTACCCTTACAGATATGCCGCGATCACCTCGGTTCCCATTTTCCACAAAAACTGCCTTCGAGCTCCCATTCAACCCAGCAGTCCAAAATAAAAATTCACGCTATGATCTACTGCTTCACTTCTTGTTTACAGCGCTATGTAAAATAAAACACGACGGAAAATGTGGATGGATCCTACAAATCTTGCGCGAGACTGAAAAAGAGCCGCATGTGATCTCCATTTTTTCTCTCGACTTCAAGTTGCTGTATAAAAGAAACTAACTGGTAGGAAGTTGTGAAGGATCTTCCTATGATCTTCAGCATATCCCTGTTTGATTTACAACTTTCCATATGATTTGATTTTACCTTATACAACACGCGGTTTAACATTTTACTGGCGGCTTCGTTGGTTCTTTTGGGAACAAGAACGAGAGGATTTTCAAGGTTTATGTACGCGAAATGAAGAGATAAGTATAACGTCGCATTCCCAATGTACAAGATAGATTTGCATGGCTACAGGCTTACGCAATGGGTTTGTAGAAGAATAGAATGGGATAGATTGATTTAGTTGCTGAAGATTGAAAAGATAATACACTGGGTTCTTGGGAAAGGCAAAAAATTTTGAACAAACTATGTATTTAGCTGAGTAGAATGGGTAGCTGTTCGTGTCCACTTTCCAATAGGCTACAGCTAGGGGTCTGTGTGATGATTTGAGATAACACTGTTGTGTAGTTTTAGGTTCGCAGTTTTTAGGGTGTATTATTTCTTAGTTGTGAAGTCTTTATTTCCTATTCTTAATACATTATTTAATTATACCTTTTACCGATGATCGTAAAATTTGTATCGTCATACACGATTTCTGTTGGAAATATTGTGAATTATTTAAAATATTTAAAACATGAAATAAGTGTATGATGGCTCCTATTTGTGAATAGTCCCACATCATGAGATTATATGGAAGAGGCAAGCTTATATACTTGTTTCTAAGAAGCTTTGATGGGGTCTTGGGCTCCCAATGCATGCTTTGTTGTGAGGAGGGAGCCCATGCATCATGACCACCACACACGCGCGCGCCCGACCGACCGACTTGACTCGACCCGGCTCGGCTCGGCTCGGCTCGGCTTGGGCTTTGGGCCCTGGCAATGTGGTGTAGACACTTATATTTTTGGTCCAGAAAACACTGCTATTTTCGAACCAGTTTTTAAATCAGGAAAATAATTTCTGAACCGATTTTTATATGACGCGATAAAACTTTGACCAAGTATTTCGCAGATCCGATTTTTCTCCGCTGACCAGATTTTTCGAATACCCTGATCCCCGTCTATATATTATCATTAGATTAGACGAGATCTGGACAGAAAAATTCTGCATTCTCTTTCTCCGCCATTAAAATACTCTTAAGAAATTTTCAGAAAGTGCAAATCTGCAAATCTGCACTGATTTGTTTGTGCAAAGCAGATCAGTTATTAATCAGAGAGAGGCTGTTTTATCCTAGAGGCGGCGGCGGAAGTACGAACTGGTTTTGCACCACCGACCAGATCGCCGAATCGTCTTCAAGAAAGCGACGAAGTACGTGACTCAGCCATTGTTTTCCAACAATTTCAAATGCAATGAGAATGGACACACCGTTACGTCTCAACTTTCTGGTCCCAATGAAATTTATTTCGTTGAAAACAGACTCTGTTTGCACAACGATGTCATTTTAATTCCCAATATATTAACTAGTTCACATTTAAAGTGCACGTACCGAAAAAATAACTCCAATTGGCTCCAAACTGGAAATCTAGCAATAACTTATTATACGTATTCCAATAAAATTCGTTTTGTCGGAAATAGAGGTCATTTGAAAAACAACTATTTTAAAGGCTTATATAATATCGATATATTATTAATTAAATTACATAACAATCCAATTTAATAATAATTAAATTGTCATCATCGTATATATACCCTAATGAAAATATATATCACTTTAAACTCAACTAATATCGAAATATAACTCACTGTTTAAGGTTTTCATGTTAAACGATATCCAAAATATATAAAAACCATATTTAAATTTACTAAATAAATGTTATCGTTTATTAACGAATTCCATAACAACTATTTTAAAATTTGATTTGGACATAACTCACAATTTATAAGACGAAATCTCGATTTTTCGCTTTCATTAGAAAATTATAATCACACAGATTCTAACATTGCTTGTTTCATAGAATTCCTGCTTGTAACGGGTTTTGTATATTCAATTAAAGTTCAAAACTCAATATTACGAACTACTGCATCGTTTTCGAGTTCGTTTATAACTAAATATAAATTAAATATTCAACTTTGTCCTAAATAAACAAATTATATATTATAAATCCATTTATAATTCCAAATCAACATTTAATATAGAATATATTAAATACCTGGCTACTAAAACAACGGGACGTTACATAGAGTGTCATTATCCAACTTTAGCACATTTAGTTTTCCTAGCCTCTTGTGTAACACCCCAAAATTATAATACACTATAACCATGATAAATATTCAGAATTAACTGAAACCGGCATTATTGTTGCGTTCGTCTCGGAATTCTGGTTCAGATAGACCCCAAGTTTGCATAAAACATACAATGTATGAAGAAGTTATGGGATCAAGAAGTTTGTATATATACATGAAGCTTATGTATAAAAAAATTAACCCCGAATAAGTCAAAACAATTCAAACGAACGAGCGGGAAAAACAAGCGGCAGGGAGACCCGTTATGGGTCGACCCCCACTGGCCTGGGTCGACCCATGGGTCGACCCATAATAGATCTGGCTGAATTCTGTGCTTTGTACCTGGGCGATTTTGTGTCTCTATTCATGCTAACTCAACATGACATGTACGGTTCATATTTAAAACATAGATCTAAGGGTTGATGTTGATTATGTAACTCTATAAATAGACAGTCTCCTTCATAGCCAATTTACACAAATTCTTCACCACTTACTCTGCCTCTAAATTATTCTGAAAAATGTATGCATGTAATGGGGGAATGCTGCTAGATATTGGATTAAACAGAAGCAACATCAATCAAGACTTGCATACAACATGGACCTGATTTGGACTAGAATTGTTGTGGCCTTGTGTTATATACATATTTATATTCACCAAGACTCACTATGAGTTATAGTTATTTATAGATCTGATTACTTAGGCCTAGAACATGACAGTTAAATGAAATTGGCTAGGATTTACAGTAAAATAAATATACTTGATTCACTGTTATCACCTATGCCATTATTGACTATTATATGTCTGTATTAGTGTTAGTTAAACAGACTATACATATGTTTGTGATGTTGCAAGTTATATACATGCCTGTGATGTTAGTAAAATCAGTCATACATGCCTCTAATGTTTAAACAAGTTATATACATGTGTGTAATGTTAATTAGACAAGTTATACACATGCCTGTGATGTTGGATAAATAACAAGCAAAATGTATCTATCTTCCTTTTCCCATTTTTCTATGTTTATTTCCAGTCTTATATGCCTATGTCATTCTAATATTCTCCCCCTGTTTCCATTTTATTTGCACCAAGCTTAGGCCTTTAGAAGCCTAGGCTATACCCAAATATGGTGTACATATAATTGGGGAAATAATGAATGACATAAAAAGGAAGATAAGCATATTAATTAATTGGGAATGATTGAATATACACATGTTAAGCTTGCAGTAATGTGTATACACTATAACTTGGTAAAAGATGTGCATAAACTTGTGTATGTTATAAATTGGGGAAAAAGGATAAGTACACATGTGTAGACTTGTTGTAGACACTTGCTATAAATAGACCTTATGCATGAACCTATAACTCGGGAATGTAGTAACAAATAGTGTGCATAATGAATAAACATGTTAACTTTGACTTGAACGGACAATAAGTGAATGACATGATAGGGTTGTATACACATAATGACATTACAACCATGCTTATTAATAAAACATGAACCTATTAAGTTGAATATAAGTATTAATAAGCAAAGAGGTCCCTGTCTGGTGTTGTATCAGGTTTTGGGGACTCTTAAATCCTAGGTTTTGGGGACACAAGCTTAGGGGGTTTAGGATTGTGCAATCTGTTGTTTGGAACCCATATTAGTCAGTATCCCTGTTTAGTATCTTATTAGAAGGGGTCTCGCAATAGGTAGACGCCAGGGCATGCTTTACTGAACTTGATAGTAAGAGGTTCACATGGGGGTGGTTACGGGCGCATTCCGGCGGAGTAATGAGCATGCATGATTCAGACTAGGGAAAATAAGACGCTATACCACCTATGGATATTGCTGTGTTCTATAAGTCGCTGGGTTAGGCAGCGATACACCCTACTGTCGGGGCTGACACAGAATATTCGGGTAATAGGGAGTCGATCGCTTGGATAGTAATTAGAGTAGTCCTGCTATTATGTAATTAGGTTAACACCTAATCTTGTTATGTAATTAGGGTACGCCTTATCTTGTTGTTATTCCTGCTGTTATTCCTCTTGTTATTTCTGCTATTATTCCAGTTGTTAATCCTGTTGAACTTGTACACTAGTATTGGTGCAGACTAGGATTTGAAATATGAAACATGTATGTTCAGACATATATGTTCAGACATTTACCCATTTTAGATATAAAAGTGAAGCCTTAACCGATCATAAATTTATTTCTGTTATCCTGTCCATCCTACGATTCCGTTTAGATTATTTGTTGTGAAAATATACCTTTCTCATCCAATTTTATTTACCAGTTTTATCATTTCTAATTCATTCATATTTGTAAATCACTGTAGCTCGCCAGACTTTATGTTGTACCTTTTTCTTTCGCCTCTTTCTTCCTTTCCCCCCTTAGGTTCTTAGGATAGCAGGACTCAGCAGTAACTAGGATATCGCTTCAGCTTGGACTTGACTTGGACTCTTTGAAATGTATCGCTTTAATCTACTTTCCACTTTAGTTTGGCTTATGCTACAGGATTTGACTTTTTGTACTTTGGCATTTTATTTTCTGAGTTGGCTTGGAAGACAGATTTGAGACAGTTTGCTGGCTAAAACTGGCTTTGACATATTTCAGAGACTATGTTTTCTTTGTATTATAATAAAGTTAAAAAAAATTTCCATTGCTTATTTTATCTGTCTTGTATATTCTCCGTAATGATTGCCTATTGCGCTTCACAGAACTTAACGCATTCTCTTATGAGTGAAGTTAACGGATGTGGGGTGTCACATCTTGACTAAGCCATCCTTAACATATCCAAATCTATTATGCGACAAGTCAAAGAATTTATCTATAAAAGTACCAAAAGTACTACATTTATTGCTAGAAACACTAGAGTTTAATACAAGCATGCCATCAACTGGACACCTCTATCCCATAAGTAACGTTCCTAGTTATCGCAACTTTATCAAATTCAAAATCAAGCTTTATCCCTGCCTTGTTCAGTAACTCACCTGATACTAAATTCCTTCGAAGGAAGGGAACATAAAAACATCATTTAGAGATATTATTCCTCCGAAATATGTTTAAGAAAAAACTTTCTTTTTTAAGCACTCCATCAATAGTAGATTTTCCCAAGACTCTCCCACCATCTTCTTCATCCTAAAATAAATGGATAAAATCTCTATTTGCATAGGGATTTCTAGAATCCCCCATGTCGAACACCCAATCGATCAATTTTTCTACTAAGTTAGCCTCAATAACGATTGCATTGGTGGCATGTTCATCCTCAACAAGATTAGCTTGTACTTTGGTTTTATTTGTTCTGAACATGATGTCCTTTCCGTTGGAAGCATTAATGATCTTTATGACATGATTTGGCACAAATATAACAAATAGTTATTTTTTTTATTTCATTATTTTCATTTATAACACTTTGAAATTTATTGCAAATAGAATTCTGCGCCTTTTTGCCTTTGTTCTCGACTTTATCTCCATTAGTTTTGTTTTCAGTTTCACCAGATTGGTATTATTATAGTCAAAACTTATAGCACATAATTTATCATTCAAACATGTTGCATCTTCTATCAACATATGGCTGGTTAATTCCTCGAAAGAAAGATCCTTCTTTTATGCTTGAGATAGTTTTTGTAATCACTCCATGATGGTATAAAATTTTGTAGCAATACATTGGCTTGTAGGATCTCACAAATATTTATTCCTTCATTGAGTATGTCAAATTTTAGATTTCCAAATTCATGAATTTTCCCATAATTGGTTAGTTGTCAACCATATGAAATTGCAAAAATTTATCTACCATGCACTTTTTCTTCCAGGGATATTTGCTCCATACTTCTTCTCTATCGTATTTCAAATGAACTTTGTTTATTTCTGATTAATAAAACAAACTAAACAATTTATTTGACATGTATGTTAACATGTATCCTCTTATCAACTTGTTGTCTTGTTAATTGTTTTTTGTTTCTCTTTCTCTTTTTGAAAGACTATCTTTATGCAGATGCAACTGGGATTATAGCAGTAACTTTAAAAATCTCGACGATAGGTTTCGTATAAAGGACGTAACAAAGCTCCAATTGCTAAACAAGATGAGTAATTTTTGGGACCAACATATGTAGTTAGTTCCATATAAATCTACAAATATGGAAGGATTGGGAAGCATGCGTTAATTGGAAGGGCCATTGATCTTTACCACAAAGAATCTGCTTTCAGTTTATTGAAAAATATTTGGTAAAGAGTAGAACGAGAGATGATGTTGTGGATATGCCACTGTGTTGAAAGCGATTTTCGGTACGACAATGGTACAATTGCTACTTTCCTCTCTATGGTTAATGCAACAGACTTCAAATTGTGCACTCAAGTTTGAAGAATTTATTTAAGTGCAAAAGAACAATCGCTCAGGATTTTTTTTTTTTGAATTTGAGGCGAAGAAAGATTTCTACTTTTTTCATCCCTTTCAACTTATATATATGTTTATATATGTACACACACACACACACACACACATATATATATATATATATATATATACATACACATATATGTGTATAAGCAAAGTAGAAAATTTAGTTTAGAACTCAAAAGACCCAAAAATGTATAGATAAGACAATTTATAAACAATTCTTTTAATATGTATTTCTAAAATACATTATTCGTGAAGTTAACAGATAAACGTATAAAAGATTTCGTCATTTTTGTTTTAAGAATCGAAAATAAAGGAAAAGGAAAAGACACAAAGAGAAGAGCCACATAGAACTAGGTTTATTTCGTAGGAGCTAGCAACTAAATGTTAATGTACTAGGTGCCAAGTGCACCATCAAAGCACCACATATTCATTCTTCCATTTTATTCATGCTTTCCCGAGGCTATGACGATGCTTACTAAAATGAAAAAATTGAATTATATGATGCCTTATCGACGTTGTTTTCGAAGCATTTCATTAGCTTTGTTATTTCCCTTTTCGTCTCAATCATGCATTCACATATAAGAAAATGTTAATAATAGAAATATAAACAAATAACATCTAACATACGCACAGAAACATCATTATATAACATAATATGTCCAACATCACAAAATATCGACATAATCAAACGTCCGTCGATATAAACATAAATGTCCATATGAAAATATCTATCAATCATCATAGATATCCATCTAACAACATAAATTTCCAATATACACAACCCTATCAATAATGAATTATATAAATATCCAATCAATATACAAACAACACTAATAATAATTAATCTCCACTAGCATCTCCATCGTTAGAAGAAGAAAATCCACATGTAGCAACCGTTGCACAAGTGCTTCTATGAGTTGACAAGTTTTTTTGTGACGTGTGACTTATATGATCAGTTTTCTTTTCCACACCAGTTAATTTGGTAATCTATCTAATGATGGTCTCTACATTTTGGTCAATTTTTTGTTAATGATAAGTATGTTTCCATTTTAGCTTATGTATTTGTTTATTAGAACTATTATAGGGAAATTTATTGGGCTTTTTTCTATTTTTTTCTTTTCCATACAAAACAGATACAAAATACTTTAATTAGTTTATATTTTAACTCATATAATTTTGTCTAATTTGCTGAAATAAACAGAATAATAACACGTGTATTTGTTTATTTTATCGAGTGGACTGACTTTGTTTTAAGAAAAGCATACACATATATAACCAAAAATGGAGAAAAAAGGACTTTCTCCGATGACTCACAAAAACAAAAACGAATTACAAGAATTACAAATGATTTTGTGAAACATAAATAAACCACACACACGTAAAATAGCCTAGATGGCTAACAGACACCAAGAAACAACTCCAAAACAGAAACAAGGTGGCGAAGAATGTTAGTGGAAGTAGATAAACCAACTGGCTTCACCCGTCAACAATCGATAACCCATCCTGTAACACCCCACACCCGCAAAGGTCACTAACTAAGGGAATGCCTTAACTTCGGTGGAGCATTTTAAGTGAATATAGAACAGAAAAATTACACAAGACAGATATAAATACTTGTAAATCTAAAACATCATTTCATTGCAGCAGAAGGTAAACATGTTTAGTTACAACACCATAAACACATAGCATATGACTTGCATAACATCATGAACACATAGCATATGACTCGCATAACTTGCATAACATCATGAACATGTATCATATGACTTGCATAACTTGCATAACTTAATGAACATATAGCACATAACTTGCATAACTTGCATAACATCACAAACACATAGCATATGATAACATAATCTTGCATTGATCCACATTCATAGCCATAACCTCATTATATCCTATCATAATCATTTCAACAATTGGTTATTAAGGCTATAGAAAACTCACCACTTGTTGATTAGCACTCCTAAGAAGAAGATTAAGTTGCTAGAGTTGATTAGAGATTGATTTGAGAAGCTATCTTCCTCTTTAGATTGATGGAGGCTCCTTCAAGTTGCATTTTGACGACATAACGGTGTTGTATCTATTTTTAGTATGGATTAGGGTAGTCCTAGGGTGTATTTATAGATTTAGGATGTAGTTTAGGCCCTTAGATTAACCCTAGTTTAGATCTAAACCATCAAAAATCGTCACAGGTCAGCAGAACAGACCAGAGAACCAAAACAGGTGCACCAGGCTAGCCAGGGTCAAACCAGAAAGCTGTGCAGGTTTCTGGCTCGACACGGGCGCACTTCCCAAGTGCGCCAGTGTATTTTTTTGCTGGCGCACTTCACAAGTGCGCCAGTGCATTCTGGCTTGTTTTCGGTTTTTCTGCCTAAATTCGTTCGTCCATATCTTCTTCATACGGACTCCGATTTTCGAAAACTCGGACTCTATTTTGTGTATTTTTCCGAGATGAACGCAATGGCGCAACCCGTTTCCCCTAATTCCCACATCTGGGATTAGTTATTCTTTAATTTGTGAATGTTAATATTAACTGAAATTCGGGGTGTTACATTCTCCCCTACTTAAAGGATTTCGTCCCCGAAATCTCTAAGTCCAGAAGAACGTGTCCTACCATCCAAACAACCATCTACTAAACCATCAAACACTGGCATCCATTGTCCTTAAAGTTTCTAATGTTGTATGAACATATGCAAAAAGTGTGTGTATATGTTCCCTGTCTAATGCAAAATCAGGCGGTCTACTGATTCAGTTGACCTCCTTAATGCAAACCATGATAGTGCCATGCATCCAATATGCATGCAAAAGAACCTTATCGACACATACTATTTCTACATGAGTGCACAATCATTCACCAAAATGCATCATCCATATGATAGCACAATCATTATACATCCATTAATATAGCTACCTACACACAATTTTATGCAATATGCAATATGAAGTGATTGAGCCGATCTAGTGCCTAGAGTGTGTGTATATGCATCCACGAGCAACCACTAGCAACCACTTGCATCCACACGCATCCATCGAACATAACATGTCTCAAACACATGTTTCAACCATAGGTTTTCCCTATCTAAAGGTCAAAGGTACTAATGAGAGGACATACTAAAGATAAGATAAGATAAGCACTAGACAAACGATAAAGGAGAAGTTAAAGGACATATCCTCAAAAAGGAATGGGTACAATGAATGCATCTTCGCTTCTGTCTCCCAAGTAGCATTGCTCTCATCTTCTCCCCTTTTCACTTTGACTAGTCGAACCTCTCTGTTTCTCAACTTCCTAATCTCTGACCCAAGGATGCGGGTAGGAGCTCGTCGAATAATCGGATCACGCTCTACCTCCACCTCTCTAAGCAAGCTCGGCTCTACCACCTCTACGGTCTCATGTAGGCACTTCCTCAAATGTGACTCATGGAATATGTCATGCACCCCACTAAGTCTCTCGGGTAAATCCACTCTATATGCCATGGAGCAGTCCTCTTGCTCTTTACGGGTATGAAATGGGTGCTCTTAGTAAGTCTATCTACCACAACCCAAATTCCCGTATTACCCTTCCTCGATCTCGGTTACCCATCCATAAAATCCATCGAGACGCTATCCCACTTCCATTGCGGAACTTCCAATGGGTGAAGCAATCCACCAGGTTTCTTTTGCTCCACTTTCACCTGTTGGCACACCTAGCATCTAGCGACATACTCGGCCACATCTTTCTTCATACCGGCCCAGAAGAAAACTCGCTTCATGTCATGGTACATCTTGTCCCCACCGGGATGAATGGTCATCCTAGAACGGTGTGCATCATCAAGAATAGCTTTCCTCAAACCCTCGTCTTGCGGTACACAAAGTCTACCGTCTCTACGCAAGCACCCCTTATCGTCTAGGGTGTACCTACTCAAATGGCTGGACGACTTCCCCCTTATGATCCTCTCAACCAACTGTGGGTCGTCCCGCTGTGCCTCGCCAATCCATCTCAAAAGAGTAGGTCTGACCTCCAAGGATGCTAGCAAACCGAGTATCAAGTCAACAGAAGTTCTGGAATCAAACATCAAGATAAATTCCACGCTTCATCGTTCCACGAACAATGGACTCAAGGGCAACCTTTTTCTGCCCAAGGCGTCCGCCACCACGTTACCCTTGCCAGGTGTATACGCTATCTAGAAATCTTAGGATGCTAAGAACTCCATCCACCTTTGCTGTCTCAAGACTATGCGCTCGAAGAGTCTCCAACACTTCCCTAAGATGTAGGGCATGCTTTTCTCCACTTCTTGGGGAGAACCAGGATATTCTCCCATACAAAATCGTCACAACTGTCCATCTCTCACGCAAACCATCCTAGTCTAACTCGACATCCCCCAAGTGCAAGCCCCAAAGGCCTAAACCAATATCAGACAAACACCCAAGGGACACCTCCCTCGAATTCAGACGACCTACGTGAGATGATACTAGTAAAAACGGCTAAATAATTAAGCCCTTGTCCAACTCTGGATGTCCTTGCCAATCTCGCCCCAAAACCACCGTTGATCAAATGACTGGCTTTGCTTAACCTATTAAGCACACACGAAAACTTATTTCGCTTTTAGAAAAGACCAAGATGTCATCCACAAAGACCACTACGAAGTTATTTAGGTACTCCCTGAACACTCTACTCATCAAATCAACAAAGTATGCGGGGGCGTTTGTCAAACCAAATGGCATCACCAGCCACTCATAGAAACCATCCGGAGCCCTAAAGGCGGTCTTCTCTATACTATCCTCAGTCACTCCCAACTGATGAAACTCCATGGCCAAGTCCCACTGCGAAAACACTGAGGTGCCAACCAACTGATCAAAAAGATCATCAATCCTCGGCAATGGGTGTCTATTCTTGTTTGTGAGCTTGTTGAGTTCTCTATAGTCTACACAAAGTCTGAGGGACCCATCCGCCTTCGTGGCAAAAACTACTAGAGCACCCCACTCCGATATACTTCGTCTTATGAACCCCTTCTCAAGCAACTCCCCTACTTGCTTATGGAGTTCCCTCCTCTCACGAGGAGCCATGTGGCGCACTGGTAAAGATACTGGTTTAGCATTATCCACCAGATATATTCGGAAGTCTATCTCCCGCCTCAGAGGTAAGCCCTTCACTTCCTCAAACACATCCAAGTATTCCCGGACCACTCTAATAGATTGCAAACTCTCGACCGAAGCGTCAAGTGATTCAAGATAACTTAGCATAACAGAATCCATGGGATTACAAGAAATCTCGAGAGTGTTACCCAAGCGGGTCATGAGCCTAACAACTCTCCTTTCGCAATCAAGAACGGCACCATTACTGGATAACCAGTCCATGCCCAAAATCAACCCATAGCCCGTGAAGCCCAAAACAAAAGCATCACATCTAAACTCAACGCTAAGTATAGAAATCTTCAAACCCAAACATATCATAGACAAATAAGTGGAGCCCCCAACTGGGTTTGAAATAACCAAGGGATCATCTACTAAACTGGTGTCTAGGTGCAGTGACTCAACTAATGATGATGAGATAAACGAATGTGATGCGCCAGAGTCGAATAAAGTTCGAACATGATGATCGAGAGAACCAAATTTCAACTTAGACGGTCCTACCCCCATCAGGTATACCCGTCGTGAGGGAATACATCTACCCTCCAGAAGATCTTGTACTTCGTCCTTACCTCTTTGAACAACCCTAATAAGGTGTCCTAATTCTCCAAGACAACTAGCCTTCCCCTTCACATTCTCCTTTCGTGGCCTTCTTACCACAATAAGGTTTCGTCATTTATTTACCTAATAGTTATTTGAACCTTCCTCTCTCGTCCATCTTAAAGGTACCCATAAGCCCTCCACCTCCTTGGACTAACTTCTTAGCCCGGCAAACGTCTTAATCCCTTGAAGTGGTTCTTCCGTCCTTCATACGGAAGTCCTTATTTATCTTAAAAAGACTTCTATACGCGGAGGGGAAATTCAAAAAGAGAAAGAGGAAGAGATTCAAAACGAAGAATCCGAAGGATAAAGATATGGCTATTTGGGGATTATGCTTTTCTTTCAAAAACTTTTCTCTTAAAAGACATGTTTTTGAAAATACTTCTTCCGAAAATGTTTTTAGAAAAATAGTTTTCTAAAAAATTTATCTGTTCTGGTAACCTTTGCTCTGATACCATGTGTAACACCCCACACCCGCTAAGGTCACTCACTAAGGGAATGCCTTAACTTCGGTGGAGCATTTTAAGTGAATATAGAACAGAAAAATTACACAAAACAGATATAAATACTTGTAAATCTAAAACATCATTTCATTGCAGCAGAAGGTAAACATGTTTAGTTACAACACCATAAACACATAGCATATGACTTGCATAACTTGCATAACATCATGAACACATAGCATATGACTCGCATAACTTGCATAACTTCATGAACATATAGCACATAACTTGCATAACTTGCATAACATCACAAACACATAACATATGATAACATAATCTTGCATTGATCAACATTCATAGCCATAACCTCATTATATCCTATCATAATCATTTCAACAATTGGTTATTAAGGCTATAGAAAACTCACCACTTGTTGATTAGCACTCCTAAGAAGAAGATTAAGTTGCTAGAGTTGATTAGAGATTGATTTGAGAAGCTATCTTCCTCTTTAGATTGATGGAGGCTCTTTCAAGTTGCATTTTGACAGCATAACGGTGTTGAATCTATTTTTAGTATGGATTAGGGTAGTCTTAGGGTGTATTTATAGATTTAGGATGTAGTTTAGGCCCTTAGATTAACCCTAGTTTAGATCTAAACCATCAAAAATCGTCATAGGTCAGCAGAACAGGCCAGAGAACCAAAACAGGTGCACCAGGCTAGCCATGGTCAAACCAGAAAGCTGTGCAGGTTTCTGGCTCGACACGGGCGCACTTTCCAAGTGCGCCAGTGTATTTTTGTGCTGGCGCACTTCACAAGTGCGCCAGTGCATTCTGGCTTGTTTTCGGTTTTTCTACCTAATTTCGTTCATCCATATCTTCTTCATACGGACTCCGATTTTCGAAAACTCGGACTCTATTTCGCGTATTTTTCCGAGACGAACGCAATGGCGCAACCCGTTTCCCATAATTCCCACATCTGGGATTAGTTATTCTTTAATTTGTGAATGTTAATATTAACTGAAATTCGGGGTGTTACACATCCTGAAATCCACCCAGACAATTCAACAAAGTCTCGGCCTCAAGTTGCCTCATATAAATCCATCCAAAGAATGCTCCTACTTGCTGCCCAACCACTAAACACAACCAACACCGGTCGATCAACAGCAAAGCAATGCCAAGAGAAGCTCTCTCGACCAACCAGAACTGTCAAACAGTATGAAAATTCAGCCCCATCCCAAAAAGCCATCCGGCAGGGCTAAGCCACCAAGCTCCAAACCCAAGTCCTAAAAATACCAACGCACACTCACCCCACACCAGCACGGGATGAGATCCTCGAATAACAGAAAAAACACAAGCTAATGTTAAGGAGAGAGGACGAAGGTTACCCATGAAGGGCCTACCTCTGAAAGCAAAGAAGGCATGGTCCTTAACTTTACAAATGATGGAAGACGACATCATTTGTGACTCCTCGAAAACGATATTATTTCGAGAACACAAAAGATGCCAGCAGATGAGATAAGGAAGAAGACGGTGACGGATTGCCCTAAGACCCTTACCAGTCCTCTCAGCCCACCAGTAACGAAGTAAGTTAAGTAGGGAAGGAGCGCCCATCCTAAGACTTACCAAATCGCCAAAGAAAGACCAGACAACACGAGCACGCTTATTGTCCAAGAACAAATGAGCAATCAACTCCAAGGCACTAGACCTACAACACATGCACCAATACATAAAAGGGATAACGATCCTCATGTGGTTAACATCAAAAGGAATTCCCTCATGAAGAATTTTCCATATGAAAATAGAAACCTTTGAAGGGATGCGACTATCCCAAATGAAAGTGAAAACCAGAATTCTCGGCACTCGAATTCGCGTTGAATTCCAAGCTTCCCTCAAAGTGAAAGGACCCCCCACTTTAACCAAAAACCCTACCGCAGGAATCAGAAAAACCTTTCATTGATTGCATCCTTTTCCTTGTCTCACTAGCGTAAGATGAAGACCTAAAAAAATTGGCTGGAAAAGGTGTCATTACTTATCATAAAGAAACAACACCCAAAGAGAGTCGTCAGATCAGAATCTAACCCAAATCTTACAAGCATAAACCATGCAAACGTTCCTTGGGTTTTGCAATCCCAAACCATCCCCGTGTCTGGGACAACAGATGACATCCTAGGAGACCCAATGATTTCACTTCCGATCGTCCTTTTTCCCTTAAAAAAGAACAAGGACAATAAGTTATATGAATAGAAGAAGGAAGAAGTGGACGTCATGGTCGCGAAAACATAAGACCTAATTGAATTAGATAAGTTTGAATTTCAAATAGAAGATTAGAAGGAGAGGACAAAGAATAATGCAAATTAATAAACATTATATATAATTTAACAACTCAGCCTTACATACGATTACTGGGAACTTCAGTGACCAAGAGGTTGACCGCTCCTCTAGAAGGGCTGCTGACCGCCAGTCGACCACCCATCTAGAGGGGAGGTCGACCGCTTGGTGGCTGAAACCCCAAATAATGCTAGGTTTAGTTAGGTTTTTAGGGGTAATATATAAAGGACGACTAGGATAATATTTCAATGATCCTACAACTCTAGCTTACACAAGCAACTATATATAGACCCTTAAACCTCGCAACTAAACCCTATCCACTCTATTTATCTCCGCCTCCACTTTGTCCTTCTGTCATGGCTAAATTTCAGAAAGATTAGGAATAAATTTTGGAATATAGTTTTATATATGCATAAGTTTCTAAAGACGGCTTTTTTATACATATATACATATATATATATATTAGAAGGATTGGAGCACGTTTATTATGGAGGCTGGATCCATATCTGAAGCTACAACAAGAATTCCATTATTTTTCCTTTTAGATCTATGAGTGGAATATTGTATTTCTTAGGGCATAGTCTACTTTTTGTAGATTGACATATTGATTTGTACTCCTAGTAGGATTTGGTACAATGATAATATAAAAATACCAAACCCCCAAATCCTCTATTTTAATATATTGCACAAGAATTGTCAATTTATTGGGTTTGAGAATCTTGGTCTTAATATTGAGTGAGAATAAAAAGGGGTGATTGTGCTTCTACTTTATGTAATTTATCTTTAAGTCTAAATATTTAATTGTAACCTAAAAGGGTTGGATTTGGTTGGATTCACTATTTGATTAGGTTTGGGTTCTATTCTGAGTCCAAACATATTCAGATTTGAAGCCTATCAAATATGAATGTTTTTATGTGTAATATATAAAAAGGGGTAAATTGGATAAAACAAAGCCTATGCATACACATGTATATATAAGTATATATATATATATATATGTATATGTATATTATACTCTATTCTTGATCCATTACTAAAATCATTCCAATAAGCCTAGGATGCAAGTTGAAATTTGTATGAATATTGTATTTTCCATTCACGGCTATCTGTTACTATATAATTATGCCATCATGCCTTAAAATTAGCAGTCAAAACATGTAAATTAACATGGATACATTTAAACTTAGGATAGGTGGACAAATTTTATCTAATTAGAATGTTTTCTTGTTCATACGAAATTAGCTTTATTTATACGCTTTAGATATTATACTTATATAGTGTAATTAACGTAATAGTGACGTAATAAATACGATTAGGATTAGATTCGAATTTGAAATGTCCCCATACATATTGATTTCTTGTGTGTGTAAAGAATGGCTTTACATATATTCATAGTGACACACAAACTCGAGGTTAGTTGTCATTTGTGGGATAAGCCTACTTGGAACCAACCAGAAAATCCAGCAACTACAAGTAGACCTAACTAATGTGAGAGGTATGGGTGCCATGGGCCACTAAAACTTAGTACATTATGACACGAGGTTAAACCTACTTGTAGTAGAAGCCTTCCCGGAACCGCCTGATATATCCAGCATCTACAGGTGTATAGTTTAATGTGAAAGGTTTAGTATGTGTGTGTGTGTAATGTGTGTGTATATATATATATATATTATGTGTAAAAATAGGTAGGTCTTCTACACCTTGAGAAGGTCTTAAGTGGTTGACTCTCTTCTTATCTAGTTTGGGTCTTAAGTGGTTAGGACTAGGATCCCCTACGAAGGTTTATTCCTTAGAGAGGAACCAAAGTCATGGGACCCACCCTTATTAGATTCGAAGTAAGTATATGGGTCCTCTTTCTCTAAAGTGGTTGGCATAGAGGTAATGGAGTAGGGTAGTTCATGGGGGATGTCCACTTCCTATAGAAGCTTGTAGGGGCTCAACTAGGGACATGATTGGTTTATAAAAAATATGTGGCCGTAGCATGCTCACCAACTATCTAAGGGAAGTCTTAAGCAACATACGTGTTCTACCATAATATCAGGTAAGTAGTAATGTTTGCAATACTACTTATCATATTACAAGCGGAAGTATAGACTTAGGAATGTTGACATATTAGGACGGGGTCTTAAGAGGCTAAGGTCCACCTTAGGGTTATAAGAGACCATAAGAATCCACCTTTAATAGGGCCATAAGTGACCGAGAATGCCCGCCTCCTTGGGTCTTTACCCTAAATACCCTAATGAGCGATTTACTTGGATATCCACCTCATTGGTTAAATACTTTGTGTTTGTGTGAATGTTTATGTGTTGCATAGACATACCTTGATATATGTAACTTGCCAAATCCAGGGTATGGACTTTAAGTAAATACTATATTTCAGTCACACAGAACTTTATGTTCTGACCCCTCTCTTAACATATCCAACAGACATTTAAGTGGAGTAGCGACTCGAAGGATGAAACGGTAAAGGAGCCTAATGGTGGTAGCTATTGGAATAATGGCAATTTTATCATATTGGGATATTTGATACTGATGTGCCTATTATTGCATGAGACTCGTTGCAATTAATATTTATGATGGTTCTAAACTAAAGGTACATCTATTTTAAATTATTATATTTTATCCCTTCTGCTGTGTGGGATTTTGATTTCGTTATAGCATTAGCGTGATTTGATTATGTTTTATACCATTTTCTTATAGGAACCGACGACCCATTTAGAGTGGCTCCAAGTTTCGATTTGCCTTTTTAGGGTCGAAATTTAGGCCCATTCTGGGCGGGTTGTTACATTTGGTATCAGAGCATAGGTTACCTGATTATTGGAAAATATATACGTAAGAGAGGCGTACTTTTTATGTTGAAAAAGGATTTTCACAAGTTTTACTACATATATATATAAGTATATATATTTTTAAAGTACACATATCTTTAGAAAAGAGCATCTATAGGAAAGGCTTAGCATAAAATTCTAGAAATAATCTAGAAACCCTATAGAAATATAGCAACCTCCTTGTCAGTTTAGAGACCTCTAAGAATTGGATGGTAATAGAACCTGTATGTGACACCACACGTCCGTTAATGTCACTAATAAGAGAATGCATTAAGTTCCGTGAAGTGCAATAGGTAACAATACAGAAATTTACAGAGCAGATATAAAATAAGCAGCGGAAAAACTTTCAAATTTATTTCTAAAATAAAACTTAGTTCTAAAAACCAGTTACATCAATCACTTACAAAGTACTTCAAATCTTTCTTTAAGACAAAATAACAGAATGTCATAAAAAAAAACCATATCCTTGCCACAAGCCATGATGGAGTAAAGTCAGAAAGATACATCTCAAGAAATCCAAGTCCGAGCTGCTACGGAAAGTCCTAGCTGCTACGGAAAGTCCTAGTCACTGTTGAGTGCTTCCACTTTGATGACTTGGGGGGAAGGAAGAAAGAAGCGAGAGAAAAGGGTCAAACATAAAGTCTGGCAAGTTCCACTGATTTACAAATTTGCATAAATTAGAAATGGCAAGACCGATAAATAATATAGGATAAGATAGGTAGAGTGCCTTAACAGATAAATTAAATAGGATTGGATGATAGACGGGAATAACAGGAATAAACTTATGACCGAGTAATGCTTCACATTTATAAACCAAAGCAGGTAATGTCTGAACGTATATGTCTCGTGACTTAGGTCTTAAGTCTGCACTAGTACTAGTATAATAGGATTAACATGATTAGGTATTACCCTAATTACATAACAGCGGGAACATGATTAGGTATTTAACCTAATTACATAACAGCAGGAACATGATTACGTATTTAACCTAATTACATCACAACAAGATTAACGGCACGATTAACAGCAGGATTACCATAGGATTAACAACAAGATTAACAATAGGATTAACAGTAGGATTAATAATAAGATTAACAGCAGGATTAACAACATGATCAGGCGTACCCTAATTACATAACAGGTGCTTATGATACACCACCCAAAGCAGCCACGCATGTACCGTATCAATAGGATTACAACAGAATATAACAGCAAGATTAGATGTAGCCTACTTACATAACAGATGCCTATCATACACCACCCGGAGTAAACATGTATGTATCATATCAAGAATGTAACAGTAGGTTTAAGCATACCCTAATTACTACCCAAGTAATCGACTCCCTATTACCCGAATACCCTATGTCAGCCCTAGCGGTAGGGTGTATCACTCCCTAACCCAACAACTTACAGATGACGACAATCTTCATAGGTGTTTTGACGTCTTAGGTCTCGTAGCTGGACCCCTGCATGCTCATGACTCCGCCGGAAACACGCCCCTGACACCACGAAATCCATTGAACCTCTTACTATCTAGTACAATAAAGCGTACTCTGGACCCTATCTAGTGTGAGGCTCCTAATAAGATACCGAATAGGGATATTGACTGATATGGGTTCCAAACGATAGACGTACACAAGCCAAACCCTCTAAGCTTATGTCCCCAGGTAACTAGGATTTAAGAGTCCCAAAAGCCGATACAACAACAAGAACAAAGGACCTCTTAGCTTATTAACACTCTGGTTTAACATAGCAGGTTTATGTTTATTAATAAGCATGGTTGTAATACTACATTTTTCTATAAATGTTATTATTATACAACCCTTCCCCAAAACAAACACCATCCAAATGTACATGTATAATATAGTAATTTAATTTACCAGCCTACATCTGATACTTACCTTTTTATGGCACGTTATTTACTTGTGTTAAGTCTAATTTAACATGTTCACATATATGCACATTATTCATCGGTTATTTCCCCAAAATATGCATATTATCCTCAAATTACAACATGTTTAATAATATGCATATTTTACGTTTATAAATGACAGTAAGTATGCATATTTTACATTTCTAATTGACAGCATGTATGCATATTTCACATTTCTAAATGACAACAGGTATGCATATTTCACATTTCTAAATGACAATAGGTATGCATATTTTACTTTTCTAGATGACAGCAGGTATGCATATTTTACATTTCTAAATGACAGCAGGTATGCATATTTTACATTTCTAAATGACAATAGGTATGTGTAATAACCCGTAAATCTGAGCCAATTTAAAATTTTTATTCGGGCAATTTTAGTGAATTTTGAATATTTAAAATGGATTATTTTAAATAAAAACGACGAGAAATTTATTTTTAATATAATTGGAACGGATATATTTATATAGATCGTCGTTAGAATATAAAGATTTTATTTTAATTATATAACGAGCCTGAAATGGCGCGGTATTTCGAAAATTCGATTTCAAAATTCAAATGAATGTACAGGATTCAATATAAACCGGTTTTTGGAGAAACCAAAAATATTAGAATCTAGTTGAGAATATATTTTCAACGAATCCGAAAAATTAAAATTTCATAGCGGGAATAAAAAGTTATGTCTAGTTGAAAATTCAGAATAGTCGCTATGGAATTCTTGCCCTTAAAAAATGGAAATTTTTTAAACGACCTCTGTTTTCGACGAAACCACTTTTGTTGGAACCGGAGTGTCAAGTTATTGCTAGATACCGAAATTCATAATTTTTCGAATCAATATGTGAGTGTGGCAAAAGAAAACGTGTTTTGGATGCTTAAGTCAATTTCGATCGACCAGAAAATGGCCATTTTTCAAACGGTCTCAGAATTTGACGAAATTAGTTTTGTTAGAACCGTATCATCAATACGAAGCTAGAAAATATTTTTTGGGAATTTTTAGAGTCCGTATGTGGCCCCAGTAAATTGAAATGCGCGTTCAAATTCATTATATAGATTTATATTTTGATTTTGGCAGAAACTGATCGAAACAGTCGAATCAGCCTACGATACATATCCCATTGTGTTCGAAATGGGGGTAATTCGCTAGAGGCGACAGTCGGTGAGTTCGATTTCGAGTTCAAAATAAAAAGTGACTTTTTATAATTTATTTAATTAAAAATATATATATATATATATTTCCCTCTAACTTATCTCTCCCTCTCCCTTACCTAAACACTCAAACCAGAAAGTCAAAAGGAAAAAAATGAGGGCGATGGAACCCTTCATCGCGCCGCCTCATGCTGCCATCGTCGCCCCTCTGATCGTTCCCCCTCTCTCTGACCTGCCGCCTCCTCCTTCCTCTCCCTTCTCTTCCCCCGCTCCATTGAAGACCCAAACCCGAGCCGCCTTCCCCTCTCCAAACGCTGGCAAACTCCCCCTCCTTCCAGCGCCTCGAGCGAAGCACCCCCAACAAATGCCTGTAAGTCTTCCTCCTCAATCAGTCTTTATAAGTTTAATATAATAGAAAAGTTTAGATTGTTATACGTATAAATATACGACTTTTATCATATGGAAAACGATATAAAGATTTGATTTTTAGGCTATAAATATCGTTATAAATAAATTCTTTGATTGAAAATGAATATGAGTTCTTTGAATTTAAAAGTAGGATTATTCTTAGTTAAAATTGTGATTTGTATACGTAATCCATTATAATAAAAATATGATTTTTATATTATAGAAAGAATAAAAATGTGATTTTTATATTATAAAAAGAATAAAAATATGATTTTTATATTATAGAAAGAATAAAAATATGATTTTTATATTGTAGGAAGAATAAAAATATGATTTTTATTTATGTAGAGTAATAAAAATATAATTTTTATTATATTACTAGTAAGATAAAAATATAATTTTAATCATGGAAGTAGAGGTGTAAAGGAGTGACTTTTGCATATGTAGCAGAGATATAAAAATACGATCTTTATATATAAAAATGTGATTTTTATATAGAGAACGGCGAGAGAAAAATATGATTTTTATTATATGAACACCATTATAATATTAGAGTTTTTATCTATATAGTAGCGGTATAAAAATAGAATTTTTATCTACATAGCATCAATATGAAAATGTGATTTTTATATACATAGCAACAATATAAAATTTTGATTTTTATATATGTAATGAATACAGGCAACGAAAGTGACAAAAGGCGGACACGACAAGATTTTCTACATATGAAGAGTCGCGGCGTTTAGTTTAGCTCTTGGTGAGAACTCCTCACTTTTATTTTGACTTCTAGTTGAAATATATACTAGGATGAAGACGGTGCTTAGTAGCACTCGACACCCGTCGTCCACAGACCATGGATGACTTGTTTGTTTGATTGATGTGTTGTGAAAATTGATCGTGTGAAGTGGAAAGAAATAAAATATATATTCATGTGTTGAAATAAAATATATATTCATGTGTTGAAATAAAATATATATTCATGTGTTGAAATAAAATATATATTCATGTGTTGAAATAAAATATAAATTCATGTGTTGAAGTAAAATAAATATTCATTTACAAATCGAACGATTTGTTTATCTACACCGATTTTACTGATATTGATTGGGACGATAAATTTTACACATCGCCCAACTGCATAAATAAAATCTGTGTTTGATTGTTTGAAAACCCCACACGAGTGTTGGAATGAAATTGGCCATACACTAGTCCCAATAATTAATTGTATGTCGATCGATTGATTGACATGCTGTTATAAGCGTTAAATATTTATATTTAATGCTTATGCAATTGTGTGGTGCACTCTGGATGATGGTTGATGATTTATCGTTGCTATTATATACATGTGTTGTAGGGAATCCATATAATTAACATTATATGGTAATTGATTGGGCCTCATTCCAATTTGGAAAATAAGGAATATTATAAGAGAAAATTCATGTGTTGAATAGAAAGAAAATTCACTTGTTGAATAGAAAGAAAATTCATGTGTTGAATAGAAAGAAAATTCATGTGTTGAGTAAAGAAAATTCATGTGTTGAATAAAATAAATATTCATGTGTTGAATAAAAATATAAATTCATGTGTTAAATAAAATATATATATATTCATGTGTTGAATAAAAATATATATTCATGTGTTGAAGAAGATATTCATTTGTTGAATAGAATAATGAAGTTATTGAAATATATAAAGCCGTGTTGGTTAGATATGCGTCATTTTGACGCAAACGATATTTATATCGATTATATTCGTTTTTATAATGATTATAGAAAAGGAAGTGATTTCAAAATATAACGTTTTGAAAATATTATCAATTGTATATCGATGATGTGGAATATTCAATTTTGATTCAAAATTGAATATGAAGTTGAAATTGTTTCGAAAACGAATTTAAAATAATTTATAAAATACGTTTTAAAAGGAAATCGATGAAATATATAAAATATATATACTATATATATAATGGCCTGAATAGAACGCGCCGCGGTAGTTCGCGAATTTCGACCATTGACTTCGAATGGATATTACGGGAGATCCAACCGTCGGATTCTCCTAAAACCAGAACCGTTGGGATCGTATCGAAAAGACCTTTCTAACGAATATTAGAGATTTGAAATCTAATGGATGGATTTGGAATTATGTAGTAACCCGGATTTTTAAGGACTTTGGTTATCGACGTAAGCTCGACGTCGATAACCAAAACATCGAAAAATCCCGGTAATTAATGAAAGAAATTAGAAGGTGAGAATAGATAAGATAGAAACTTAGAATAGAAGAAGAAGAAGAACACAACATCAGAGTAACACGAACCTCACAGCGGAACGAATAACATATAATAGATAACATAACTTTGAAATATAACAGTTATGTATACAATAGCACTTATCAGAGTACAGCACTTACAACACAGCGGAAATAACTATAGCTATATGATCCAGAAGCCTCCTGCTCCAGCTCTTCAAGTATACCTGTAAATCCTGACTACTTGACTGCCCGTACAAATTTAGGCACCCAAGAGTTTAGGGAAAACAAAATAAACTCCGGGTCAGTCATGTGACTGGTGTGAGTAAACTCAAATCATTTAAAACAGGTATATGATATCTCATAAGACCACGCCGTGAATACGGAACGGGTTTTTCCTTATGAGAATCCAAATAACTTTGCAAAGCAATATCATTCTGATATTATAATAATGTCTAAGTACAAATAAATATCAATCTAGCAGAAACGCTTGCATCTCACGTTACTACATGTATTGTATACAATCAAAAGTGCAAGCACGTATTGGGTAATGGATTTCCAACTATGACAAGGTATGGAACCACCTTCCGATCAGTGTACTCTAGGAACGATACACTGGAGTTCAACAAGAACATCTTGCAACTCAGCCACACATGACCGACCACTCATTTCGCTTGAGTGTATCGAATGTACATCACCAACGGTTGGGATCAGCAACCGTTCCCGTATATATATATGGGACAACATTGATAGATTAAAGAAGCAAATGAATATTCTCTAGATAGGTGATTATACACCCTACTTCGGTGCGACCGACTTAGCCATGTTGCCTGCCCGATTTCTGTCATTTACCGGTTGATGAGGCTAGAAGCTACGCTTTATCATTACATCAGATTCACTTCGAATGCTACATTGTCAAATCCATCGAAAATCACTAATTGACGTCTACAACAATACATTACGTGTTAGCTAAAAGAAGTTTCCTTCTCCGCTTCCACTCTTGGTACGGTTGAAGAAATCAAGGTACGTGACCTTTCTGGAAATACTCTGTCAGACATTCATTCATACAAGTCATCCTCATTCACTTAGAATGTCACATCGTCATACCCGCCAAATCACAAATTGACTTATCCAAAAATAACACGGGTATACAGCTAAGAGAAACGAATTCCTCCGCCACCAAACGTGAATACGTTTGAACAGATCAACTTACGCGATCCATTGGATATACTCTGTCAGACCTTCGTCCATACAAGTTGTCCTGGGACTGGACAAACCGAAGGCACTATTCTATAAACAGGATAGCCCTTGCATTTTACTCCGTCTTCAATTATCTTTGGCATATATGATTCGCAACGCTTATGCCAATACAGAGTGGTTATATGGATAATAATCCAACCGGTCTCTCCATATTAACAACGTTAAAATGGTCAAAACTTCGATAGTCGGTGAGTTAACTATCAAAGAAAAATAAGTGTGCAAACAACGATATTATTTCCAAATGGAAATTATATCGAACAAACATCATTTAACATAATCTCTTTAGTTCATTTATCTACTTATCTCCTGTTTCCCTATATTCAAAATTCTTATTTTTCTTTTATCAGAAAACATTTCTGATTCTTGTTTGGAAAACATTTCCAAAACTCCTTTACGATTCAAACCTTACCACTTCTTAGTTAAGAAGGAAGTCACTCAAGTTGGGGTATAATTACCTCTCAGACCTTAACTGAACAACGTTATAACTTCGAAATGGTCAAAGTTTATCTTTTAATCTTTAACAACTTCTTTACGCTTTTCCCGGATTCAATTTTACTAATCCCCTTCTATATTTAAAACATTGGTTATAACGATAATGTTATAATCCCTACTTTCGAATTATCTAACTTTAATTATAACTTCTATTCTTATTAGTGAATAATTAACCTAACACTTATTTATTTATAAATAAATAAATCTCTATTTAAACACTGGAAAAGTATAAGTACTTTCCCGAACTCGATATAATCGAATTCGCCGATTAGCTCTCTTCGAGAAATCTCTATTTGATTAACTCTTCTTCGAATAACCTATATTCGATTAACCCCTTCTCGAATAAACGATATTCGATAATCTCTCTTCGAATAACTAATATTCGATAACTCTTCCTTTTCAAATATCTCATATTTGTAAATAACTCCCTTCGATGAAACTAACATCGATAACTCCTTTCGATGAAACTAACATCGATAACTCCTTTCAATGAAACTAACATCGATAACTCCTTTCGATGAAACTAACATCGATAACTCCTTTCGATGAAACTAACATCGATTTATTTAACTTGGCGAACTTAACTCGACTAACTTAACTTGACTCGACTAACTCGACTTACTTGGTTCGACCAATTCGATTCGATTAACTAGGCTCGACTAATTTGACTAACTTAACTCGACTTACTTGGTTCGACCAATTTGATTCGATTAACTAGGCTCGACTAACTTGACTAACTTAACTTATTTCTCAACTCGATTAACTCCTATCGAATAACTAATATTCGATTTACTTCCATTCGCTTGACTCTAGATCGCAGCGAACACAATGGTTACGCCTGATTCCCTCAGGAAACATCCGACCGCCGTAGGCTATTTACAGCCCTGCGAATTACGCTAGCAGTCGTACAAGATGGCAACTTACCACGAATACTATGTTTGACTAACTTTGTCTCAAATAACTATATTTGATTAACTCTAGTTCGTTTTAACTCAAATCGATTAACTCTAACTAATTAACTCCAACTAGTTAACTCTAACTGATTAACTCTAACTGGTTAACTCTATTTGACTAACTCGACTTGACTAACCCCTTTCGAATAACATATTCGCTTAACTAACTTTCGAATACCATATTCGATTAACTAACTTTCGAATAACATATTCGATTCACTCCCTTCGAATGTCTATATTCGATTAACTTTATTCACTTTATAAAGATTTCCTTTTTAACAACGTTTTATTCATTTGAAAGGATTTACTTTTAAATAACGGTTCTACACTTTAAAAATGATTTCCTTTTTATAATGTTCCCTTTCCAATTCTATTTGTAAATGGTTTACAAATATTTCCTTTTCAAATTTATTCTTGAAATATTATAACTCCTTAAATTCCCGGGAAAATTCGCCATAACCTCCTTTGTATCGGGAGCATCGAGAAAATCCCCAAACTCGCCACACAGGCCTTTCCATTCAAAAAGAAATGTTTTGAATTTATTTCCTTTTCAAATATCTCCTATTTATAAATATTCCAATTTATAAACATTTCTTATTTATAAATATTCCACTTTATAAATATCTCTTATTTATAAATATCCCATTTTATAAATATGCTATTTTCAATATCACTTTGAAAATTCCCTTATCTACATTCCGGTATGTTATGGTATTCAATCATATCAAATCACGATGTTCAATATCGTCCAAGCACATATAATCGCCCACAGATTTTATATCACATCATATAACAATATATGAAAAACAATAAAATAACTGTTGAGGAATCCAGTCGGATTCCTCCAACCTGTCTCCCTGCATCCACAGATGTTACACAATATGATTATCATCACTTTCAGTTCTATATGATATATTCTGTTAAACAGAATCGACATAGAAAATTCAACTAACTGACTAGTAGTTCAATCAAACAGTCAACATACAGTCAATCAACCAATATCTAACAGTTCTAAAAATACAACATGAAATTATAAACTGTTCAGAGTTAGTGAGATTTACTCACATTGACGCGTTAACCGTTAAATAATCGGTTTGCGTTATTTGACTCAGTTGGACAATTTATTTCGCCATAAATTGTAACGAGCTCGGATTCACTCCCAGTCAGTCTCATTGTGTTGCTCCCGTCCATACGATCCTATGGCGACTTACGGTTCTCGATTCTGACCTCGTATGGATTAGATATGCTATAAACAAGTTATACAATATTTTAAACTAAAAATAAAACTTTAATTTATAAAAGAATTTGGGCCTCACTCAATTTGATTTCAACGGCCCAATACCCCTCATTACCAGCCCACGTCCGCACTTCTTCCCCAACCACAAAAATTGCGACTCCAGGAAATCAAGCACTCCACCATTTTTGAATTTACAACTCCATTCTCTCCTTCTATAATCACATAGAACTCAAACCGAATGCACCATCGAACTTCTTGCTCAAACCTTCATTGATCCCTTACCAAAATACCAAACTCGAACAACACTTCGACTTCCTCAAATCAGATGCGTCGCTCAAGACTCAAGTTCCAAGAATAATTTTTCACGCAACTTCTCCTTTCATTCTTCTCAACTCCACCCTATATTTGCAACGCTCGAACTCCTGCTCCCCTCGTCTTTCTTCTCCGAATCATTCCAGCATCAACTCCGCACCAAAACATGACCTTCGAATTCCAGGCAACCCGCTGTTCTTCACTACAGGGAACGCAACCTCCCTGCTCCTCTTTTGAAGGCCATTGCCGTCTGATTCAAACCCATTTCCGTGTTCATAACGATGGTGCTTTCCAAATATAGACTCACGCATTGGCTCCTCGACCGAAGTACACCAGAAATGAAGCCCCTTTATGTACGAGTTCATTGGATCCATCATTGAGCGATTTAGTTGAATTTTTATCTCGATTTAATTTGAAGAAGAGTAAGAAGTGTGGCGGCCTCTTTTGGTTGACTAGCAGATGAAAGTAGATTAGGTTATAAGGGAACGATGGGATATTTATAGGGGAATTTGGCCATATTTTCTATATTTATTTATATAAATACTTAAACGTGAATTCTCGTATAGAAATGACCACATACGACCTTTGTTTCTGACAAACTAAGCTATTCCTAACTTAGAAAAATATTCCGGACCCAATGGGACAGGTTTCGTCGAATTCCGACACTGTTTGCGAAAATCCCTTAGAAAATATCTATGAAAAACACCAAGCATTAATTCATTAAAATTACAAAAAATCCTAAAAATATGAGGCCTTGACGTTTCACTAGACCTCTTCCTAAGGTTTCGTATGAAACTTGTTTCGTTGAATTTCGAGTTCGTTTGACCAGTTAACCATTCAGTTTAGTTTGTTTCAAGTTAAAAACATAGTGTACCGTACTATGAAATATCCTGTTTACGTAGGGACTGCTTTAGACCGAAACAAAGATACCATTTAAATGAGTGACGTGCTCTGGTCCCAAAAATGTAATAATACTAGTAGATGGACTCATATTGTGAAACCCCGAAATGTCGATACAGGGTGCCAAATACTCCAAATAAAATTTTGCTTATTTAATTAATTAAAAATTACCATAAAATTCTAAAAATTAAATTATCACTACTTCCCAAAAGAACCTTATCTAAATTCAAGCCCGATCTCTAGTTATAACGAATAACCCATTACGGTCGATAAATGATTTTATAGCGACTATTTTAAAATTTGATTTGGACATATCTCAAAATCTACACGACGAAATCCCGATTGTCCTCTTCTACTAGAAAGATATACTCCACCAGCTCCACACGTTTCTTGTTTCACAGAAATCCGATTTAAAACGAATCCTGTATACTCAGTTGAAGTTCAAATCGCCAAATAGCGAACTGCCGCGTCGTTACGCGCTCGAATTTAATTATATTATAATTCTACGTTTCAAACTGACGTCGATTGAATATATTCGTCAGTATAATTCAACTCTAAGCTGAATTACATCGTAGGGATGACCCCGTTCACAGAATATTGTGATGTCCAATATTTTTGATCATTTCTGGATTGAATATATTATTTAATTTATTATTTTAATTAAATATTCACTATTATTTAATTAACGGCCATTTAATTCTCTAAATCACTATTTATATAATTAAATTAATAAATTATTATCTTGCTAAAATACGGGTCACTACAATCTTCCCCCCTTAATAAAATTTCGTCCTCGAAATTGCTAAGCTAGGGGACGACCCTATCTACTGGGTAAATTTTTTTTCTGTTTACCTCTTATCTCCGGTTTCAACAGAACCAATTAATATCGACTGAAATACTAATTTATTCTGACTAACTAAATTTTTTTAAAAATCCTGAAAATTTTCTAACGCCTTAGCTTTCCGAAAAAAATTTCGCTAGCACTTCCTTTGTACTGGTCAATATCTCAAACTCCAACTCGCCTCTCTGGGCCTTCTTTATCCCAAAAGAAAATCAAACAGCCAAGCGGCTTGCCAATTCGGCTCATAAATCTCATATCCATATATAATATAAACTGGTACCTTTTTGTCGGGCATATCAACTCTATCACTTCCATATGCCATCAACTCAGCATATACCAGTGTTATCTCAATCGAATTCCAAACAGTTCATATCCTCAAATCCAAATCGAATTTCATTCGAACCCCAAAATCAAATTCCAAATTATTGACTTATCAATTTATTTCCATTCTAGAATATCGTTAATCCAATT
The DNA here is from genome assembly GCA_030737875.1 of Allium sativum. Taxonomy (NCBI): domain Eukaryota; kingdom Viridiplantae; phylum Streptophyta; class Magnoliopsida; order Asparagales; family Amaryllidaceae; genus Allium; species Allium sativum. The sequence goes on from CM060926.1 coordinate 700,207,318, forward strand.
CAATTTTATTTAACTTAGTTCAAGTTTAATTCTAATTCACTTATTCACATTTGTCATCTCAGTCTATTTAATTTCATACGTTAAATTTTAATTCCAGAACTTAAATCCCTGGGTAAATTTCAAATCAATTTGAAATCATAATGCCAATTCAATACCTTTGAATCTCCAAACAGCTAGTTTTCTCAAAACAATTCAAATCAAAATCTTTTGTAGTAATCCACCCCTTAGAAACTCGAAAATCACACCGATGATACTGCGCAGTCATCATCGGAATTATCTTCCAGCGACCCAAGTGATTTCAATACTATATCATTTCCAAAACCATTACTAAATACTTCCGTTTTGAAAACATTTCAAAATCTCCCAGGAACTTAAAATTTCCTTATTTTAATTCCAAATCCTGATTTAAATTTCAGATTTAACTCATCTGATTTCACGTATTTCACTTATATGAATCCTGGTTGGTTATTTACATAACCCTTTAATTTATAATCTCACTCGATTATAATAACAACCAATATATCCAATATATTATAATTTTTGATATATATATCTTCTCTATATCAAGATATACCTTGGGTAAACATATTTTAATTTACCCTCTTTTCAAAACATATCGTGACGACCCATCATATTCAAGTGTTTAGTAACTCCTACCGATACAGTGGATCAAACTGATCGACCAGAACTCATAAACAACTCAGCCAATGAATCTCCACAATATAAAACCATTTTTATATCAAATATAAATACGCACTCGTATATATACACTCAAACTCAATCTAGGGTATTACTAACCCTATCTCTACCGAGTCACGCCATAGAGCCAAGTAATTCATAACCTGGCTCTGATACCAACTGTAGTAACCCGGATTTTTAAGGACTATGGTTATCGACGTAAGCTCGACATCGATAACCAAAACATCGAAAAATCCCGGTAATTAATGAAAGAAATTAGAAGGTGAGAATAGATAAGATAGAAACTTAGAATAGAAGAAGAAGAAGAACACAACATCAGAGTAACACGAACCTCACAGCGGAACGAATAACATATAATAGATAACATAACTTTGAAATATAACAGTTATGTATACAATAGCACTTATCAGAGTACAGAACTTACAACACAGCGGAAATAACTATAGCTATATGATCCAGAAGCCTCCTGCTCCAGCTCTTCAAGTATACCTGTAAATCCTGACTACTTGACTGCCCGTACAAATTTTGGCACCCAAGAGTATAGGGAAAACAAAATAAACTCCAGGTCAGTCATGTGACTGGTGTGAGTAAACTCAAATCATTTAAAACAGGTATATGATATCTCATAAGACCACGCCGTGAATACGGAACGGGTTTTTCCTTATGAGAATCCAAATAACTTTGCAAAGCAATATCATTCTGATATTATAATAATGTCTAAGTACAAATAAATATCAATCTAGAAGAAACGCTTGCATCTCACGATACTACATGTATAGTATACAATCAAAAGCGCAAGCACATATTGGGTAATGGATTTCCAACTATGACAAGGTATGGAACCACCTTCCGATCAGTGCACTCTAGGAACGATACACTGGAGTTCAACAAGAACATCTTGCAACTCATCCACACATGACCGACCACTCATTTCGCTTGAGTGTATCGAATGTACATCACCAACGGTTGGGATCATCAACCGTTCCCGTATATATATATGGGACAGCATTGATAGATTAAAGAAGCAAATGAATATTCTCTAGATAGGTGATTATACACCCTACTTCGGTGCGACCGACTTAGGCATGTTTCCTGCCCGATTTCTGTCATTTACCGGTTGATGAGGCTAGAAGCTACGCTTTATCATTACATCAGATTCACTTCGAATGCTACATTGTCAAATCCATCGAAAATCACTAATTGACGTCTACAACAATACATTACGTGTTAGCTAAAAGAAGTTTCCTTCTCCGCTTCCACTCTTGGTACGGTTGAAGAAATCAAGGTACGTGACCTTTCTGGAAATACTCTGTCAGACATTCATTCATACAAGTCATCCTCATTCACTTAGAATGTCACATCGTCATACCCGCCAAATCACAAATTGACTTATCCAAAAATAACACGGGTATACAGCTAAGAGAAACGAATTCCTCCGCCACCAAACGTGAATACGTTTGAACAGATCAACTTACGCGATCCATTGGATATACTCTGTCGGACCTTCGTCCATACAAGTTGTCCTAGGACTGGACAAACCGAAGGCACTATTCTGTAAACAGGATAGCCCTTGCATTTTACTCCGTCTTCAATTATCTTTGGCATATATGATTCGCAACGCTTATGCCAATACAGAGTGGTTATATGGATAATAATCCAACCGGTCTCTCCATATTAACAACGTTAAAATGGTCAAAACTTCGATAGTCGGTGAGTTAACTATCAAAGAAAAATAAGTGTGCAAACAACAATATTATTTCCAAATGGAAATTATATCGAACAAACATCATTTAACATAATCTCTTTAGTTCATTTATCTACTTATCTCCTGTTTCCCTATATTCTAAATTCTTATTTTTCTTTTATCAGAAAACATTTCTGATTCTCGTTTGGAAAACATTTCCAAAACTCCTTTACGGTTCAAACCTTACCACTTCTTAGTTAAGAAGGAAGTCACTCAAGTTGGGGTATAATTACCTCTCAGACCTTAACTGAACAACGTTATAACTTCGAAATGGTCAAAGTTTATCTTTTAATCTTTAACAACTTCTTTACGCTTTTCTCGGATTCAATTTTACTAATCCACTTCTATATTTAAAACATTGGTTATAACGATAACGTTATAATCCCTACTTTCGAATTATCTAACTTTAATTATAACTTCTATTCTTATTAGTGAATAATTAACCTAACACTTATTTATAAATAAATAAATCTCTATTTAAACACTGGAAAAGTATAAGTACTTTCCCGAATTCGATATAATCGAATTCGCCGATTAGCTCTCTTCGAGAAATCTCTATTTGATTAACTCTTCTTCGAATAACCTATATTCGATTAACCCCTTCTCGAATAAACGATATTCGATAATCTCTCTTCGAATAACTAATATTCGATAACTCTTCCTTTTCAAATATCTCATATTTGAAAATCTCACTTCGATTAAACTATAATCGATAACTCCCTTCGACGAAACTAACATCGATAACTCCTTTCGATGAAACTAACATCGATAACTCCTTTCGATGAAACTAACATCGATAACTCCTTTCGATGAAACTAACATCGATAACTCCTTTCGATGAAACTAACATCGATAACTCCTTTCGATGAAACTAACATCGATTTATTTAACTCGGCGAACTTAACTCGACTAACTTAACTTGACTCGACTAACTCGACTTACTTGGTTCGACCAATTCAATTCGATTAACTAGGCTCGACTAACTTGACTAACTTAACTCGACTTACATGGTTCGACCAATTTGATTCGATTAACTAGGCTCGACTAACTTGACTAACTTAACTTATTTCTCAACTCGATTAACTCCTATCGAATAACTAATATTCGATTTACTTCCATTCGCTTGACTCTAGATCGCAGCGAACACAATGGTTACGCCTGATTCCCTCAGGAAACATCCGACCGCCGTAGGCTATTTACAGCCCTACGAATTACGCTAGCAGTCGTACAAGATGGCAACTTACCCTGAATACTATGTTTGACTAACTCTGTCTCAAATAACTATATTTGATTAACTCTAGTTCGTTTTAACTCAAATCGATTAACTCTAACTAATTAACTCCAACTGGTTAACTCTAACTGATTAACTCTAACTGGTTAACTCTATTTGACTAACTCGACTTGACTAACCCCTTTCGAATAACATATTCGCTTAACTAACTTTCGAATACCATATTCGATTAACTAACTTTCGAATAACATATTCGATTTACTCCCTTCGAATGTCTATATTCGATTAACTTTATTCACTTTATAAAGATTTCCTTTGTAACAACGTTTTATTCATTTGAAAGGATTTACTTTTAAATAACGGTTCTACACTTTAAAAATGATTTCCTTTTTATAATGTTCCCTTTCCAATTCTTTTTGTAAATGGTTTACAAATATTTCCTTTTCAAATTTATTCTTGAAACATTCTAACTCCTTAAATTCCCGGGAAAATTCGCCATAACCTCCTTTGTATCGGGAGCATCGGGAAAATCCCCAAACTCGCCACACAGGCCTTTCCATTCAAAAAGAAATGTTTTGAATTTATTTCCTTTTCAAATATCTCCTATTTATAAATATTCCAATTTATAAACATTTCTTATTTATAAATATTCCACTTTATAAATATCTCTTATTTATAAATATCCCATTTTATAAATATGCTATTTTCAATATCACTTTGAAAATTCCCTTATCTACATTCCGGTATGTTATGGTATTCAATCATATCAAATCACGATGTTCAATATCGTCCAAGCACATATAATCGCCTACAGATTTTATATCATATCATATAACAATATATGAAAAACAATAAAATAACTGTTGAGGAATCCAGTCGGATTCCTCCAACCTGTCTCCCTGCATCCACAGATGTTACACAATATGATTATCATCACTTTCAGTTCTATATGATATATTCTGTTAAATAGAATCGATATAGAAAATTCAACTAACTGACTAGTAGTTCAATCAAACAGTCAACATACAGTCAATCAACCAATATCTAACAGTTCTAAAAATACAACATGAAATTATAAACTGTTCAGAGTTAGTGAGATTTACTCACATTGACGCGTTAACCGTTAAATAATCGGTTTGCGATATTTGACTCAGTTGGACAATTTATTTCGCCATAAATTGTAACGAACTCGGATTCACTCCCAGTCAGTCTCATTGTGTTGCTCCCGTCCATATGATCCTATGGCAACTTACGGTTCTCGATTCTGACCTTGTATGGATTAGATATGCTATAAACAAGTTATACAATATTTTAAACTAAAAATAAAACTTTAATTTATAAAAGAATTTGGGCCTCACTCAATTTGATTTCAACGGCCCAATACCCCTCATTACCAGCCCACGTCCGCACTTCTTCCCCAACCACAAAAATTGCGACTCCAGGAAATCAAGCACTCCACCATTTTTGAATTTACAACTCCATTCTCTCCTTCTATAATCACATAGAACTCAAACCGAATGCACCATAGAACTTCTTGCTCAAACCTTCATTGATCCCTTACCAAAATACCAAACTCGAACAACACTTCGACTTCCTCAAATCAGATGCGTCACTCAAGACTCAAGTTCCAAGAATAATTTTTCACGCAACTTCTCCTTTCATTCTTCTCAACTCCACCCTATATTTGCAACGCTCGAACTCCTGCTCCCCTCGTCCTTCTTCTCCGAATCATTCCAGCATCAACTCCGCACCAAAACATGACCTTCGAATTCCATGCAACCCGCTGTTCTTCACTACAGGGATCGCAACCTCCCTGCTCCTCTTTTGAAGGCTATTGCCGTTTGATTCAAACCCATTTCCGTGTTCACAACGATGGTGCTTTCCAAATATAGACTCATGCATTGGCTCCTCAACCGAAGTACACCAGAAATGAAGACCCTTTATGTACGAGTTCATTGGATCCATCATTGAGCGATTTAGTTGAGTTTTTATCTCGATTTAATTTGAAGAAGAGTAAGAAGTGTGGCGGCCTCTTTTGGTTGACTAGCAGATGAAAGTAGATTAGGTTATAAGGGAACGATGGGATATTTATAGGGGAATTTGGCCATATTTTCTATATTTATTTATATAAATACTTAAACGTGAATTCTCGTATAGAAATGACCACATACGACCTTTGTTTCTGACAAACTAAGCTATTCCTAACTTAGAAAAATATTCCGGACCCAATGGGACAGGTTTCGTCGAATTCCGACACTGTTTGCGAAAATCCCTTAGAAAATATCTATGAAAAACACCGAGCATTAATTCATTAAAATTACAAAAAAAATCCTAAAAATATGAGGCCTTGACGTTTCACTAGACCTCTTCCTAAGGTTTCGTATGAAACTTGTTTCGTTGAATTTCGAGTTCGTTTGACCAGTTAACCATTCAGTTTAGTTTGTTTCAAGTTAAAAACATAGTGTACCGTACTATGAAATATCTTGTTTACGTAGGGACTGCTATAGACAGAAACAAAGATACCATTTAAATGAGTGACGTGTAATAATACCCGTAGATGGACTCATATTGTGAAACCCCGAAATGTCGATACAGGGTGCCAAATACTCCAAATAAAATTTTGCTTATTTAATTAATTAAAAATTACCATAAAATTCTAAAAATTAAATTATCACTACTTCCCAAAAGAACCTTATCTAAATTCAAGTCCGATCTCTAGTTATAACGAATAACCCATTACGGTCGATAAATGATTTTATAGCGACTATTTTAAAATTTGATTTGGACATATCTCAAAATCTACGCGACGAAATCCCGATTTTTCTCTTCCACTAGAAAGATATACTCCACCAGCTCCACACGTTTCTTGTTTCACAGAAATCCGATTTAAAACGAATCCTGTATACTCAGTTGAAGTTCAAATCGCCAAATAGCGAACTACCGCGTCGTTACGCGCTCGAATTTAATTATATTATAATTCTACGTTTCAAACTGACGTCGATTGAATATATTCGTCAGTATAATTCAACTCTAAGCTGAATTACATCGTAGGGATGACCCCGTTCACAGAATATTGTGATGTCCAATATTTTTGATTATTTCTGGATTGAATATATTATTTAATTTATTATTTTAATTAAATATTCACTATTATTTAATTAACGGCCATTTAATTCTCTAAATCACTATTTATATAATTAAATTAATAAATTATTATCTTGCTAAAATACGGGTCACTACAAATTATTTCCAAATCAAATTTGGAAATGGTCGCTGTAAGTGCAGTTCAATGGCCGTTTGTGGAAATCGACTGTACGGGCCTTGATAAAATTATTAAAAATAGTAATAATTTGTGTAAAATCACAAGGAATGATTTAGAAAGAATTGGGATGAAAAACTCCAAATTTGAAAAGATAAAAATAGATTTTATCGAAATGAACTAGTCTTGAACTAGAATTATAATTCCATTTATTTTTAAAATAAATAAATTGGATTTGAAATGGTTTAGAAAATAACCAGAAATTCTAATAATTGAATTGGAATGGATTTGAATTGAAATTGTCTTTGGAATATTTCGATGTTGGATTTTGTGATTGTACATATATTGTTATGGAAATTTGAAAGATATATTTATATCGTTATTTCCATTACGATATTTGTTGGTTGTAGAATTTGATATTGAATATAAGATGATATATTTTCTATTCAGAGCCTTGTATTTAATATCAAATGTGATTTTGGATTGTCGTGAATGGTATCTTTAATAATACCGTTCTTAGACCAAACGGAGTTAAGAAAATCAGAAACTAACTGGAGATTAGTTAAGTTGAATGGTTTCCGTGGTATTGATCTGATGTTGGTTTCGGCCTCGGGGTTATTACTTAGGGAATTGTTCACTTGCTAATTTATGGTTAAAGGCTGATGGAATAGAATGTGATTTTGGGTTTATCATGAACCGTGTTTTAAAAGACGTTGGTTCTTTGACCCAGTTAAAGACAGGATATGATTTCCCAAGTTAAATAATCATTGATAGTGATTATTGGGAAGATTAAAACGAGTGGAGTTTTAATGAATCTTTAATTAGATTGTAATGATCGAGAATGGAGTATCACCAGTTTTGCTCTAGGCAGTAGTTAAATCTTTAATTAGATTTGAACGTGAAATGGTAATTGAATTTACCGATAACACCGCGGTGTTAGATATGAAGTATGACCAGTTTTACTTCATGCGATGAATAGGGTGGGAATGGGAAATAAAATAAATGATTACTTCGGTGTGGTTCGCTAATCCTGACTAATTTGAATTGATATTCAAAGGAAGATTAAAGAATAAATTTAAACAATTTATCTTTGATAAAATTAATGGGAACATTTCCGAAAGTATAAGAATATTTGAATTAAAGAATATTCTGAATTGGAATGAGGCGTATGTTGTGTTTGTGTAACACTTATTTATTATATACGCGAGTTATTCAGAAAGATCGGGTTTATCCCATTCTGAATAACTGATTCGACGATGTGTCGAGGATGAAGACGATGGTCGAAGACCGGAGGTCTTCACATCGTTTGGGTGATTACTGATGATCTTGATTGGACAGTACACCCAAGAAGTGGGAATCAGTTGGTGATCGTCCAGACGTACTTTGAGATCGATGGATATGCGAGGTACAAGATGCCTCCGGTTTCGTTCAAACCCAGAACGGACTTGTAAATAGACTGTGTGTCTGACATTGGATTTTATTATGTGTGATTGATTTCTATTAAATATATATCTGTTTGGCTGCGGAGAATTTATTCTCTTGCTTAACGCCCTTCTCTGAGACGTACGAGCTCAGGGGTTATATATTGATGGATATCAATCGCATGGAGTGAATTGCCTGTGTGGCATGCCTAAGTGGCAATTGATCAAGGCTTCTGTTGAAAAGCAAAGTCTTGTGGTTGATGATCAAAGCACCACCTGTGTGGCACAGCTTTGTGTAACGTTGATTCATGAGTCTTACTGTTAGCCTACTTTGTGAACTAGGCAACACAAAGTCAAGAAATCAGACATTGAAGAGCATTTTTAATTAGAAGACTTCGGTTCGGATTGGAGAAGACACTACAACCTAGATTGGACAGCTGCAATTGTTCGGGTCGGGTCAGAGCAACATATCGGTTCGGATCGGATAAAATCTTCTATTCGGATCGGTGAACTGTTGCTGAGGAAATTGGTAACGCATAGCTATTCGGATCGGAGGACAATATAATCTCAATCGGATCGGAAAGCCACCTGGTTGCCAAGGAAATAGATCGGAGCGGAGCAGATTAAAGAAGAAGAGAACGTTGCATCCAAACCAATCCGGGTCGGATCGGGTATCCCGATCCGAGCCCCTTATATGTGTGTCTCCGACCCGAGCCCATGTTCCATATTATTCTCCAGCAAAAGCGCCTGGATATCCGGATCGGCTATGACCAGTTCCTACCCATAACGTTCATTACTCTGATGCGTTGTCAACACAATAATTCATCCGAACCCGAGGCTAATGGGATGGACGACGCGTGGACCCGATCCGGATCGGATTTTGAGCAAATTCACACCTATAAATACCCCGTCTGGAGACAAAGAAAAGGATCTTTTTTTTAGGCATTTCGAGAATTCAATCACCTCCATAGTCCGAACTCCAATACTCCCGGAGAATCCAAATCATCTTTGTTTTAGTCAATTGAGTGAATATAAGTGAGTTGTGAGTGGAATTGAGTGAATCTTACATTGTATTTGCAACTGAATCATTGAATATAGTAAAAGATAAGTGGACGTAGGCATTTCTTCGCCGAACCACTATAAATTCTGTGTGTTCATTTTTATTTTTATCTCATTTCATTTTGCTTTTAATCAATTTGGGTGTTAGAACCACTTTTGGGTCTAACGTTTTGGTGCTTTCACTGAGAATCCTCATCTAAATTCTTTATTTTCCGGGATTTCTTTCTACTTTTTGGACCGTTGAGTTCAAAGAAGTTAATCCTTAAGTTTCTCCGCTTTTTTATATTTGTTGAAGTGATTGTCAAAGAGTCATGGCCAAAGGAAAAGGCAAGGAAGTTCAGTCTGTTCGAGGAAATGGAGCTGGCGAAGATCAGCAAAATGCGGTTGTAACAAGGTCTCGGGGGCAGAGTTCAGCAGCAGGAAGAACCAATGCAGGAAATCCGAGCCGCCAGCAGGGGGAGAGCTCCGATCCGATCCGGGTAGGAGATTCTGAAGCAGTGCATTCCCCCAATCTGAACCGACGCGAGCAGCTTGCCACGTACCGATTCGACCAGGCTCCCCAGCTCCAAACCGACCCGACCTCCTACCTCCGATCCGACCCTATGCTTGGTGAAGCTGGAACCTCTACTCGAGTCCCTACGAATGCTCCGATTTCAGCCACCAGGGTTGGTGATCAGGTCAATCCATCTGCGCCCATCACTCAAGGAGATTTCTCGCGCTTACTTGACATGCTTGAGAGCACAAGGGAGGCTATGAAAGTTCACGAGCGCACTAATCTCATGATGCAGGAAAATATGAGGCTCATGAGTCGGGAGATTAGTGAACTCCGTCGATAGAGAACTCCATCACCGGTTCGTCACACACAAGTGGATCACTCTTCATCTTCCGAGGAAGAGCGGCCCCGTGAACGAAGGCCACTCGAGCGACCTCAGAACGTGGAGCAGCTGACATTTGGATCTTTGGGATCTCGTGAGGATATTGCACGAGCGCTAGGAAACAATGACCCCACTCGGGGGCAAAGACTCCAGTCCCCTCCTCCCGAGATCGACCGGGAGCGCAGGGAACGGAATCGAGCAGAGGCAGCCCGAAGAAGAAGGGCATCTCCTGAACAAGAGCCGAGAAGGAACTCGGATACTAGGGCCAGGGAACCTGAGCGGCCCCTAACTAATGCTGATGTGCAGGCAATGGTTCGCCAGATCATGTCCGAGAGCAGGAACTATACAAATGAAGATTATGGCATTGAGCGAAGCCATACTCCCTTCACCGACGATATCCTCGACTTCCAATTTCCCCGACGCTTTAACTTGCCACAGATGGACAAGTACAACGGAAGGACTGATCCGGGACAGCACTTGATGCGATACTCGTGGCTCATGAATGCTGCTGCTGCCCCTGATGAAGTGAAGTGTAAAGCATTCCCAATCTACTTAGAAGATGTGGCGCTGTTCTGGTTTACCCGACTTCCTCCTGGTTCGATTTCGAATTACAAGGAACTAAGCGAGCATTTCATGAATCAGTTCCGACTCCATGCCCGAAAGTCCAAAAGTGTTATTGAATTATCGAGAATCAAGCAGGCACCAGGAGAGTCTTTGAGGGCATATCTTGACCGTTTTAACCAAGCCGTGACTGAGGTCAGTGACCCTCATGATCCCACTATTCTGATGGCATTGAAGGAAGGAGTCGATCCTGAATCTGAGTTTGGAGATTACCTTTCTGGGAAAACACCCTCCACAAGGGAGATATTCTACGAAAAAGCTGATATTTATCTAAGGCGAGAGGAGGCCAGGGCAAACCGAAAGAGAAAGTCTGAGACGGCTTCAAAGGAGAATGTGCAGAGTAATATCGCCGTGAAGCAGTCTGGGGAAAGTTCTGGCAAGGTTGAAGTAAATGTAGGAAACAAGGGTGGAAACAGCAATGCTGGAAGCGGGGGTAACAACAACAATAACCGTAATCCGAACGGTAACAGAAGAAACAGAAATAGGGGAAGTGATCCTAACAAAAGACCCCGATTCCAGAACTACGAGAATTATACACCATTGAACGACACCCTGGAAAATATTTATCTGGATACGTACAATGTGTTACAGTACAAAAGACCGCCACCTCGTGATTCGACCGAGAAAGAAATGGCGACAGGGAAATTTTGTTTGTTTCATGGAACTCATGGGCATTCAACCAATGAATGTCGGCATTTGAGGGATGTGATTGAGAAGCTGTTGCGTGAAGGGAAGTTGGATGAGTACAAGGTTGCCCCGAAGGACAGGGGGCAAGGAGAGCAGGCTCCAAAACAGATTCTACCTGCTCCCAAGCCTACAGCGCAGCAGAAAGGTAAAGGAATTGTTATCAACTCCATAGTAGGCGGACCTCACCCAGCAATCCGAAGTTTCAGATCAATGGATCAATATGTAAATGCTGCCAAGCATCTAGACGTGAATGAAGGTGATGATTTGGAAGATATCACCCCCATAAAACAACAGAAGACCATGTTTGACGACGTGGTATTTCGCAGCCGAGACAATACTGGGATCCAATCACCCACCGATGATCCGTTGGTTATTACTACCACCATTGGGCCGGCCTTGGTCCATAAGGTATTAGTAGACAACGGGAGTTCCGTTAATATTTTGTTCAAGAAGTCATTTGATCAGATGAAGCTTGAATCTGAAGACTTGAAGCCATGTGAAGGATGGATCAGAGGCTTCAATGGGGCGTCGACAGCCCCCATGGGATACATAGAATTGCCCGTGACCCTGGGGCAAGGAGAACGTAGAAGAGTGCAGATGCTTCAGTTCGTAGTATTGGACGTAGATTCGCCTTATAATGCATTTTTGGGGAGGCCTGCCCTTGCTGAATTCAGAGTTTGTATCGCCCCTCGGTGCTTGTTACTTAAGTTCCCAACCGAAGCCGGAACTGGAGTAATGGGAGGGGATCAAGTTTCCGGACGGGCCTGCTACGTGGCCGAATCAAAGATGTTGATGAAAGGACTTAACGTTGAGAGTAAAGATGCTTGTCCCCCTCAAAGGGGGGCTCGGCATAGCAATTAGAGAGATTGACCCCAGAGGAGTTGCCCAAAGGAACGCCCGAAGACCTGGATCCCAGAAAAGACGAGGAACCAGAGGCTAGGAATGCAACTCCTAATGAAGCGACAGTGGAAATTCCTATTGATAAAGCTGATCCGACAAAAGTTTTGAAGATTGGTTCTCAATTGGATCCACGTCGAGCTAAAGAACTAACGGACTTCTTGAAGGCAAACTTAGATGTGTTTGCCTGGACCCATGCTGACATGTGTGGGATATCGCCATCCATTATAAGTCACAAATTGAATGTAAATCCGAAGCATCCGCCTGTGAAGCAAAAGAGACGCATGCTGGGCCCAGAGAGGTCGGCTGCTCTCAAAGAGGAAGTAGAGAAGTTGAAGCAGAATGGATTTATTCGAGATTCGAAATATCCCGACTGGATATCGAATCCCGTCTTAGTAAAGAAGCCAAGCGGAAAGTGGAGGACTTGCATTGACTTTTCAGATTTAAACAAAGCTTGCCCAAAAGATAGTTTCCCACTTCCCAAGATTGACCAGCTTGTAGACTCGACAGCAGGTCATGAACTTCTCTCTTTCATGGACGCATATTCTGGATATAACCAAATTCCTATGCACGTACCAGACCAAGAACATACGAGCTTCATTACGAATTTGGGATTATATTGTTATGTTGTAATGCCATTCGGATTGAAAAACGCTGGAGCTACTTATCAGCGCTTGGTGAGCAGAATGTTTTATAATCAAATAGGAAAAACTATGGAAGTTTATGTGGATGATATGCTTGTCAAATCGAAACAGTCCTCCAGCCATACGCAAGACTTGGCGGAAATGTTTGGTATCCTGCGAAAGTACCGGATGAAATTGAATCCTCTGAAATGCTCATTTGGAGTGGCATCGGGAAAGTTCCTTGGCTACATTGTGAGTTCCCGAGGAATTGAAATCAACCCTAGCCAGATAGCAGCGATTAGAAATATCAAAGAGCCGAGGAGAATTAGAGACGTCCAAAGTCTTGCAGGGAAAGTAGCGGCACTGAGTAGATTCATCTCCAAAGCCACAGACAAATGTGTTCCGTTTTTTGATTTGATTAAAAGAGGAAAGAAGAACTTCGAGTGGACTCCGGACTGTGTTGAGGCCTTTCGAAATTTATTGGAACTGCTAGAGAAACAGCCGATTTTATCAAAGCCCGTAGATCACGAAGAATTGTTTGTTTACTTGGCAGTCTCGGGTCACGCCGTCAGTACAGCCCTGGTTCGAGAAGAAGATAAAGTACAAAGGCCAGTGTATTATGTAAGCAAAAAATTAGCGGCGGCAGAGCGCAACTACCCAAAAATTGAGAAGCTCGCTTACAGCCTCCTGATCGCATCCCGAAAACTTCGTCACTATTTCCAAGCCCATCCAATAACCATATACACCGACTAGCCCTTAAGGCAGGTGTTGCAGAGACCCGAAGCATCGGGAAGGTTGATCAAATGGAACATAGAACTAAGTCAGTTTGATTTGAATTTTCAACCACGAAAGTCAATCAGGGGGCAAGCTCTAGCAGACTTTATTGCGGAGTTCACCATTCCAGAGGAGGAAGTAATCAATGACAGAGTGGTTAAGTCCGAGGATGAGCTAAAGATAAATCCGTGGAAACTATATACAGATGGAGCCAAGAACGACCGAAGGTCCGGAGCTAGAATCGTCTTAGTCACTCCCGAAGGACGGTCGTTATATTACGCCCTGCGATTAGAATTTTCGGCGACTAACAATGACTCTGAATATGAAGCCCTGATTGCCGAGCTGAAGCTTGCAAAAGACCTCGGAGTAAAAATGTTAGACATATTCTGTGACACTAAAATTGTTGTTTGCCAAGTGCGAGAGGAATTTGTGGCTCGAGGACCTCGACTTATCGCCTACCTCGAGAAAGTGAGAGAGCTATTGAATAGCTTAGAGCAGTACAACATAACGCACATTCCCAGAGTTGAAAACCAGAAAGCGGATAGGCTGGCAAAGCTGGCTAGTTCCGACAATCCAGAAGAGACTGAAATAATTCCAATTGAAACGTTGGAATCACCAAGCTTTGAGTCAATGGAAATTGAATTCGCCTTTGAAGCGGAACCAGAGAAGGAGTCGTGGATGACTCCAATTAAGAATTTCCTTAAGAATGGGACACTCCCATCAAAGAAGAGTGAGAAAAGAGCTATAGTTCGCAAAGCTACCAGATATGTCATACAAGATGATACTCTTTATAAGCAAGGATTTTCTATGCCCCTGTTACGATGTATAGCACACGACGACATCAAGCGTGTACTAAGAGAGGTACACGAAGGTGAGTGTGGAGATCATACAGGAGGTCAAACTTTAGCAAAGAAGATATTGCGGTACAGATACTTCTGGCCTACGATCTATAAAGATGCAGCTGATTATTCACGACGTTGCGATAAGTGCCAAAGATTCGCCAAAATCCCCAGGGCACCGTCGACCCAACTTAAATCAATGGTGAGTCCTTGGCCATTTGCCACGTGGGGAATTGATATCATTGGAGTTCTACCAATTGCTAAAGGAGGAGCTAAGTATGCAATAGTGGCCGTGGACTATTTTACGAAGTGGGTGGAAGCTGAGCCCTTGACCAAGATCACAGCAAGAAAGGTGATAAGTTTTGTGGTCAGAAATATTATATGCCGGTTCGGGATCCCAAGGACGATTATAACTGACAACGGAACCCAGTTTGATAGTACTGAATTCAGAAATTTCTGTCAGAAGTATAAGATAGACAAGCGATATACTGCAGTTGCCTATCCGCAGTCAAATGGGCAAGTAGAGGCAATAAACAAAGTAATAAAATCCATCCTCAAGAAACGGTTAGAGCGTGCAAAGGCAAGATGGGTTGACGAATTGCCCCTAGCTTTGTGGGCATATCGAACAACATTTAAAACAGCCACCGGTCATACCCCTTTCTCTCTCTCCTTTGGCTCAGAAGCAGTAATTCCAGTTGAACTGGAAGTTCCTTCCCACAGGGTGACATATTATGACCCGATGACGAATCGGGCGCTCTTACTTGAGTCTCTTGATGAAATCGAAGAAAAAAGGGATGAAGCGGATTTGCGTGTGGCAAGACATCGACGTCAGATGGCACGCTATTATGACAAAAAAGTTCGCCTCAGGACTTTTGAACCAGGAGATTTGGTGCTAAAGAGAGTTTTTCCATCCCTTCCTCACCTCGGCCCAAAATGGGAAGGACCCTTTGTCATCCAACGGAAACTTGAAAAAGGAACCTTCAAGTTAACGACCGTAGATGGCGAAGAAGTCCCCAGAGCATGGAATGCCCAGCACTTAATGCGATATTTGGATTAGAAATGCTGTACTTTGTGTTATTTTTCTTATGAACTCTGTAATAAGGCACGACTTGCCTTGGGAAAATCTGACGATATGAATGAAGAACTATAAAGTGGATGTAGGCTACGACTTAGCCAAACCACTATAAAAATACTGTGTGCTATTTACTTTTATGCGTTACGTATATACATTTATCAGTTATTCTGTTGTGATTATAAGATACAGGATAACTCACAGCTTAAAAAGGTTGAAAACAGTTTAGACATAAAAAGAAGCACAACGACTATTTGTGCGATAAGACATAAAAGAATGAGAAAACGACATTCTTAACTCTAACTCTCCAGAGAGAGAGAGAGTATAAAAGCGTCTCCGACTGAGCGCTGAAAAAGAAGTTCTCTTCCTAACTCTAACTCTCCAGAGAGAGAGAGAGTATAAAAGCGTCTCCGACTGAGCGCTGAAAAAGAAATTCTCCTCCTAACTCTAACTTTCCAGAGAGAAAGAGAGTATAAAGGCGTCTCCGACTGAGCGCTGAGAAAGGAATCTTTCTCCGTTGAAAGACCGGGGAATAAATAGATGACCGAGCTCGAACTCTAACTCTCAAGAGAAAGAGAGAGAGTATAAAAGAAATGCCAGAAAAAACGACAGGTACTGACGAAATAGGAAGTGCTATCCCGTCAGAGAATCGGGAGCATTCAGATTGCTTGATTAAGCATTAAATAATTTGTGGGAATTGACTTGGGACACGTATGTATACGCATATTTCCCCCCTTCACAACTTCGTTTCATCACTATAGACATGCATTTTTACATAAGTGCAGAACTACTAATAAACAATCATTGCAAAAAGTGAATTATTTTTATTTATAAATGAATGAATTTGTACAGGAAAATAGCTAAAAAAGAAAATGCAGGAGCTACTCTTGTAGCAGCAATTATTGGTTCACAAAATGCTAAAACGATACAGGGCAATCCACTATTTAGATTTTGAATGAGCCTTGGATTTCTTGGCGGCTTTCTCCGCGTCCTTTGCTTCTTTCTCAGCCTCCGTCAAGATTCGTTTTGACTTCTTTTTTCCTGAAGATGCGGTGCTGGAGCCAGTAGACTTCTTCCCGGAGGGCGGGGCGCTGGAATCAAGAGAAGATTTTTTAGCGAGTTCCTCCGTAATAGATCTAGTTGAGAGCTTAACAACTAACCTTGATCCCGCATCCACGACTGCGAGGGGTTTGAGGACTTCGGGGTCTAGTTCTTCAGCTTTTAGTTGCAAGCGTTTGTCTTGATCGGCTTTCATTGCAGTCAAGGTAACATCATCAGCATTTTTTGACTCCCCGACTATTGCAACTTCTGGTTCCTCTTCATGCCCCCCGTCTCCACCATCGTCCTTCAAAGCTGCTATCATTTCTTCATCATGGGGAGTGGCGACCTTAGTTGGCTCATTTCCTTCTCCTAAGTCTATAGAAGCAGCCTTGTCTTCCCCTTTTTTGGCCTTATCTGCGGGCTTTGTCCCAGCGGTGGCTCCCTGAGTCACATCTGTCTTTACGGATGATTCAACACCTACAGAATGAGAAGCAACAGTTATCAACTCAGGCGAAAACAATGGATCTTTCATCGATTGTTCAATCACGTGGCGAAAGGTAGAAATAGCCTTGGCAAATTGAGGAGAAAAGGTAGGGATACCTACCGAAGACTTTTCTGCGGGGGTGGCTACTACCTCTGGTGTTGCTTCAGGAATAGGGGATAGCAGAGTTGTTCGGGGAATTCCCGGATTTTCAGGATCATACCCCTCTACTTCAGAAGTTGCAGGGGCAGAAGAAGAGGAACCAGCTTCGGGAACAGTTTTTTGTTTAGACTTCCGTCTCTCTTCTTCCATGGCCTCAGCAATGAGTCGGCGCCCTTCAGCTAGGCGCTCCGGTTCATCATCCCTCAAGTATTTCACCATTAGTTTATCTTCAACGAGGGAATCGACCTTCAGTTCCTCTTTTTCCCACTCGACGATCTGATTCCATACTTGAACTAGAGTGGATGGATAGTCCTCGATCCAAGAAATGTTTCGGCGACGAATAATATGTGCGAAGAATTCAATCATTAGTTCGCCGAAACCCTGAATATCAGCCTCCGCCTCTGATAGTTGCTTGCGGGCTTCCTCCGCAGATTTAATAGCACACTCCACATTGCCCTCGGCCAGGGCAGCTCTATTCTCTGCCTCCAACAGCTTTGAAGCCAAGTCAGCGTTCTTCTTTTCTAGTTCAGCGCTTCTCTTTGCTAACTCGGCGTTTTTCCGTTCAAGCTCAGCATAAACAAGACGTGTCTTAGCAGCTTCTGACTTGGCCTCGTTAGTTTGCTTTTTTAATTCAGAGCGCTCCTGAGTGTGAGATTCAAGCAAGTCATGATAACGCTTTTGCATGTCCTCGAATTGTTGTTTGAAATTAGAAGCGTCCCTTTGAGCGACCGCTAGCTGAGCTTGAGTGTCTTCCAAATCTTTTCCTAGAGCTTTTCAGGCCTTAGCATCCTCTTCCGCAGTCTTTTGCATTGAATCAGTATTTGTGATTAGAGTGCGGATGATTCTAGAAAGATTGCGTGAATATTTGAACATCTCAGTATATTGTTTTTCCACCGCATCAATCTTTGCTTTGGCCTCGTCCGCCCACTTAGAAGAAATAGGTTCAAGAGCGGGTAAAAAAGTCAAAGTATCGAAGTAGTGCTCGGGAAATTGCTCCACCAAATATGCCCGCTTTACTGCAGTTTCCGCATCTAGTGGGGGAGGAGCGGGGATCGATAATTCGGTGTCCCTGTGTGAAGAGGATTCGGTAGTCTCTTTGTCTGTCCTAGGTCGTTTAGTAGCAGGAACCTTGTGCTTGCCTCGAGACCCAGTTTCTTTTGGAGGAGTTCTCTCTCTGCTGCGCTTTTCATGGGAAGAAGTGGAGTCTTTAGATGGTGGTCTGTCCTCTTCCCTGCGGCTTTGATAGCCCTTATATTTCTCTTGTTCCGGTCGAACTGGTGAGCGGGAACGTGAGGGTCGAGAACGATAGGGATCATAAGGTCTTCTCTCCTCCCTACCACGATCATCCCGACGATCATACTCGACATCCTGAGGAGGATTGGACATGCTGCGACGAAGCTTTCTTATATCGTAGTAGGATCGAGACATTGTACCTGCACGATAAAACGAACGAAATTTAGAATTAATGGATTCACGAGGAAAGAGGTGCAATGAATGCTAATGCCGTTATATAAAGTGTATCCTAAGTGGTGTGTTTCCCCCCAACCAACCCGAGTCTGAAGCTAGACTAGTACGGGCAGGCTCTTTGGCCTTAGCGGGAGTGGTCTCTTCAGAAGAAGTGAAGACTAAAGGATCCTTCCTGAAATCCTCTGAAGTGTATATAGTCTCAGGTAAGGGGAGATCCCCCAAACCCTGAAATATTTGCTCATCAGTACTAGGGGCATCCCCCTCGGAAGCGTGAAGTGGTGACTCTTGGGAGGATTTTGACTTTTCTAGAGAAGTAGTTTCCTCGGGGGCAATATATCCTTCACGATGCTTTTCGGCCAGATTAGCCAATTCATCATCTTGTGTAGAAGATGGAGAAGGTGAAGTGTGAAGAGGCGCTGTAGGAATTCCTGAGCCCTCTCCTGTCTCTGGGACTACCTCCACTGGAGGAATGTATGCGTATGGAACCGTCCCATGACCAATGCTACGAAAAACAGACAACAGCCCATGAAAGTGAAGGTATTCGTCCTTAAGGGCTTCGTCGATAGTTAAGAATTTCTGATCGCCATTAAGGAGTCGGTGCATCCGGTCGAAGAACACCTGGTCTGATATCTGTTTGGGATTGTCAACTGCAAACAAAAAGGAAAACAAGTCAAGGTGATGATTCAAGTGTATAGAGCCCGGATTTAGAAAATCAGCGCTTTACTTGATTTTGTCCACCTCCTGGCGCATCCAGGCTGTCGCTTCACGTAGAACCACTCTAGTCTGGAATCTCCAGCTTTACTGCTAAATGGTGCAGAGATTATCTTCCTTTTTGGAACTGACTCAAAGTAGCAGAAAGATGGAGTTTCTCGAGTCCGATGCTTGAAATTATAGAAGAAGTGAACGTCATCGAACGTGAGCTCTATGCCTAAGATTTCACGATATGCTATGTACAAGGTGTGCAAATAGGCATATGAATTGGGATGCAATTGCATGGGGGCAATCCGCATTTGTCTTAAAAAGTCAACGATGAAGGGAGAGAATGGAGGAATGGCGCCGACCATGCACATCAGTCGAGTGACCGTCATATATCCTTCTGGAGGGTTGTGGGGACGATCAGAGCGTGAAGGCACTAGAGTGTCCCTTTTCATTATTCCGTACTTTAAGCAAATTCGGACAAGTCGATCGTTGTCGATTGTTGATTCAACGGAGTCTGGAGGTGATTCCAATATAATGGCCGATTCAAATTCATCAGGGGCTCGATCGTCACCAATCCCTCCTTCCTCCTCAAAACCTAGAGAAACTTCATTCTCTGAAGACACCTCGTCGCTTTCCCGATGTCCAACCCCGTAATCTGGACCCTCGCTGTCCCATTCTGGATCCGAAGAAGAAGATATATCCTCGAGAGTGATTTTGTTAGAAGTTTCCGGGGCTTCTTTCCTCTCAGCTAGTCTGGAAGAGCGTCTGGGCCTCATTGTCATAGAACTATTGAAGAAGCAATAGCACGGATTAGAGTAAATTAGCCCGTACCCCCCTGTGTATGTGTGTGAACTAAAATGTGTGCAGCGAATGTGAGAAATGCAAAGTAAAAGTGCAACAATGTAAGACGAAACTTTGAAGAGAAAGTGATAGTCAGAGTAGTTCTTAATGTTCATTTATGTCCGCAAGGCACTATCCTAACTGTTCATGAAGTTGGAAGTAATATCTTTTAAATAGTTGGACGAAAGTTTGTGTTTTAGATTGAGTAGTTTTCGGTTCGGATGCAGACACCAGGTTCGGATCGGATGAGCAAAGGCTCACACTCAGAGAGAAATATCCGGATCGGTTCGGAGGTTGACATTCGGGGCGGGTCGGATTAACCTAGATAACCATATTACTATTCTCTCTTTTATTTCATAACCCGGTCCGACCCGGGCGCATAAGTCTTAACCTCCATTTTATTCCTAGCTCCGACCCGACCCGGTTAAACGAGTTAAGTCCCATTTCCTTGTCCTATTGCCCCGACCCGGTCCGGATATGTGAATTTCTCTCTTTCCCTTTTTTCTCTTACTGTTCTCCCACCCGAACCGATCTCCTTCAATTTCCTTCCTCTTCCTTCTCTTAAGTAGCGAACCCAACTTGATATCCCAAGCCTTAATTAAAGCCAAGTGCTAAAGCATTCAAGTATTCAACGACGAGTTTCAACATCTTCCACCAACGCCTCGAAATGGCGTCGATGCCATCAGCGACGAAGGCGGAGGATGAAGGAAGCCATGGCGATGGAATTAATCAATTACCTTGTTAGAATCGTTTATCTTAACTGCGGATATAAATTAGAAACAGCCATGGCGAAGGAAGCCAAGGCTACCTATGTTTTTGATTCAAAGATTGAAGCGAGAATTTTGAAGTTTCTTGGAAAGACTAAAATTTTGATGTGGAATCGGTTCGGATGAGCAGAAACGGTGAATGAGAGAAAGGAAGAAAAGTGAAGTGAATTTATATAAAAAACAAGCTGACTATTCGTATTCCCGATCGGACCGGTTCGAAAAGCCCAATGACGCAGCTTGGCCCACTAATACATTGCAGAGAAGAAGGAGATCAGTTCGGGTCGGAACCCAAAGCAGAAATCCGTTCGGGTCGGAATCCGAACCGAACAGGATGAAGTACGACAACTTGGCATGTGAATTCAAAAGGAAGGATGAAGCTTTTGTGCTATGGCAGTCAAAGCATGCTCCGTTTCCAACAGAAGCATCCTTTGAGGGGGCAAAGTGTTAGCCTACTTTGTGAACTAGGCAACACAAAGTCAAGAAATCAGACATTGAAGAGCATTTTTAATTAGAAGACTTCGGTTCGGATTGGAGAAGACACTACAACCTAGATTGGACAGCTGCAATTGTTCGGGTCGGGTCAGAGCAACATATCGGTTCGGATCGGATAAAATCTTCTGTTCGGATCGGTGAACTGTTGCTGAGGAAATTGGTAAGGCATAGCTATTCTGATCGGAGGACAATATAATCTCAATCGGATCGGAAAGCCACCTGGTTGCCAAGGAAATAGATCGGAGCGGAGCAGATTAAAGAAGAAGAGAACGTTGCATCCAAACCAATCCGGGTCGGATCGGGTATCCCGATCCGAGCCCCTTATATGTGTGTCTCCGACCCGAGCCCATGTTCCATATTATTCTCCAGCAAAAGCGCCTGGATATCCGGATCGGCTATGACCAGTTCCTACCCATAACGTTCATTACTCTGATGCGTTGTCAACACAATAATTCATCCGAACCCGAGGCTAATGGGATGGACGACGCGTGGACCCGATCCGGATCGGATTTTGAGCAAATTCACACCTATAAATACCCCGTCTGGAGACAAAGAAAAGGATCTTTTTTTAGGCATTTCGAGAATTCAATCACCTCCATAGTCCGAACTCCAATACTCCCGGAGAATCCAAATCATCTTTGTTTTAGTCAATTGAGTGAATATAAGCGAGTTGTGAGTGAAATTGAGTGAATCTTACATTGTATTTGCAACTGAATCATTGAATATAGTAAAAGATAAGTGGAAGTAGGCATTTCTTCGCCGAACCACTATAAATTCTGTGTGTTCATTTTTATTTTTATCTCATTTCATTTTGCTTTTAATCAATTTGGGTGTTAGAACCACTTTTGGGTCTAACACTTACACCCCGGTTGTGAACCAGAAATGGGAGAGGACATAAGGGAGGGCATGCGTCTCCTTCTAGCTAGGGTGGTGTCAGTTACCTACCAGCCCTGACATTTATATTATTTTCACCTATGTGGTTGTTGCTGCTGCAAGGCGCCTCAGATATATCAGTGACTGTGTGGAGCCGATGGAGTCATTTGGCTCATTTACGCTCCAAAGGGTGGGGAAACGCAGTGTTCAGGCATTTTAATCCACATCGGTGGATCGGCCCTGACGATCCATGGGCTCACCTGTGTCTGGGTCCTGAGGCTCATGCTAGAGAGTCTCGAATCGGTAGAGGACTATCTTTTGCCTCGGTTCACGGATGGAAACCCAACTTCCAATATGTGACATTTTCGGTTTTGATTGTAGAGCTTAGTATGGCGACCTGATATATGGTACCCATGCCGTCTACGATTGATATTTATGATTGAAATTGTTTTGACACTATACACTTATAATAGTATCAAACAATTTGTTTTTAATGTACCAAGCATGTTTGGCTATTATAAGGGAAAACCCTATCCTCCGGCTTGTGTTTCATTGTGTGATGGGACCTGGGTCTTATAATAGCTTCATTTTTCCAAAAAGCATTGCGCTGTTTTGTTATATGCACCGGTATTCTCGGGAGGAAACCCGTTCCTGTTATACAGCGTGGTCCCTTGATATATCTAATTTAAAGAAAAATTTGAAATAACTATTTTAGTTCTCATACCAGTCATATGACTGACCTGGAGTTTATTGTTTTAATCTAAACTCTGGGTGCCCTTATTTTGACATGGGCAGCTAGTAGTTTTGGTTTTGCAGATTTATATTCACAGGATCCTAATTTACAGCTGAAGCGATATTCGGAAAACTCTGTATCCGTGTATTACTTCCAATTGTGTTTTGTATTATTTTCCGCTGTAGTAATGTATTTAAATCTCTGATAATTTATGATGTGTAATATTTATTCATACTCTGTATATTCTTGTGTTCTGATGAATTGTAGTTTACAATGAAATGTTCTTCTGTTTGCGTTCCGATTGTTCGTGTTCTCAAAACAATCAGGGGTTTTGAACAGTCTTGGTAGGTTTAGCGATCGATTCGGATCGAGCGAAATTCCTTTTCGTTATAGTATGCATATTTTATATTTATAAATGATAATTGGTATGAATATTTTAGCTTTCTAAATGACAGCAGGTATACATATTTTACTTTTCTAAATGACAGCAGGCATGCATATTTTACATTTTTAAAAGACAGCAGGTATGCATATTTTACATTTTTAAATGACAGCAGGTATGTATATTTTATATTTCTAAATGACAGCAGGTATGCATATTTACATTTCTAAATGATAGCAGGTATGCATGTTTTCTACCTAGTAGTAACATATACACATTATCCTCTTATTAGTTTACAACAAGTCTAAACATGTCTATATTTGTCCCTTCTACCAAAATACAGTCAATCGGTCCCAGTTAATTAACATGCCTATTTTCCTTTTTATGTCATTCATTATTGCCCTAATTATACGTACACTCTAATCGTGTGTGGCCTAGGCTTCCAAGGCCCTAGGCTTGGCGTAAAGTAAAAAAGGAAACAGAGGAAGAATAATAGAATCACGTAGGCATATATAGGCAAGACTAGAAATAAACATAGAAGATGGGAGAAGGTGGATAGATACATTTAACTTATTATATATCCTACCTCACAGGCATGCATATAACTTTGTTTAATTAACATCACAGGCATGTATGACTTGTTTAATTAACATCACATGTATGTATATAACAGATCATAGGCATAGGTGATTTACAGTGAAAACTGGTGTAATATTTATTTTTCTAACACTGTAGATCCTAACAAATTTTATTTAACTACATTGTTCAAGGCCTAAGAAATCAGATATGTAAATAACTGTAACTCAGAGTGAATCTTGGTGAAGATAATTATATACAACACTATGCCATAGAAAAGTCGAACTCTAACCCAAGTTGTACGATGCAAGTCTCAAATTTGAATTATCTCTGTAGTTTCAGGTTTCAGCGTCATTTCCCCATTTCATATATTTTTATTTCAGAATAGATTGGAGGTAGAGAGTATGAAGAAATAATGTGTGTAATGGAATGGGAGAGAGCCACTTATTTATAGCTGTACATGGTTAATTC
Source organism: Allium sativum (assembly GCA_030737875.1). Taxonomy (NCBI): domain Eukaryota; kingdom Viridiplantae; phylum Streptophyta; class Magnoliopsida; order Asparagales; family Amaryllidaceae; genus Allium; species Allium sativum. The sequence goes on from CM060926.1 coordinate 700,232,103, forward strand.
TAACCTTAGATTTTAGGTTTTTAATCCATACCATACACTTAGCATTGTGTCAGCAACGAACATAGCAAGAATACAGTCTAAATACGTCACAGGAATATGTCTCGGATCTGGGGTGGTCGACCCACCGACCCTATGGGTCGACTCACGTGCTCCATGGTTGACATTGGGGTTGACCTGGTCAGGACATGGGTCGCTCCATGTTGCAATCCGCATGTGTTGATTTTGGCATTTATTATTCTGGTTTGAATTTGGAATTATATTTATATATTAACCCCTTATGTGTATACAAACTTCTAGTGCTCATAACTTCTTCGTACCTTATCCGTTTTACGCAAACTTGGGGTCTTCCTGAACCAGAATTCCATGACGAATGCAATGGTAATGCCGATTTCATTAAATTCTGAATATATAATTAAGTTATTCTCAATTTATTATCTTTAAGCGTGGTTATAGCGTTGTAAATTTTGGGGTGTTACATTCTCCCCTACTTAAAGGATTTTGTCCCCGAAATCCTCAAGTTAAGAAGAATGTTATTACCCTAACAGCCACAACCATCTATTCATCCATCATCCACAGGCATCCAATGTCCTTAATATTTTTCTAATGCTTGTATGAACATATGCAAAGGTGTGTGTATAGCTCTTACGCTAGTGCGAAAATCAGGTGGTCAACTGATTCAGTTGACCTCCTTCGTGCATATATGTTTGTGACATGAATCCGAAAATGTATGTAAATAGTCCTAGTATAACATATAAACTCTATATGTGTGCACAATCATTCATCCAAATGCAACATCCATATAATGATACATCCTTTTCCATCCATATAAATTCCTAATGCACACACATCCATGCAATATGTAAGTGACTTAAGCCGATCTAGTGCTTAGTGTGTGTATATGCATCCACGAGCAACCACTAGCAAACACTTGCATCCACTTGCAACGATCAACCATAACATGTTTTAAACACATGTTTCCAACTATTGGTTTCTATCTAAGGATCAAAAGGTTCGAACGATAGGATAAACTTGAAGGATGGAAGCAAATGCAACAAAAAAGCATGGAAAAAAGTCAAGAATGTACTCTCAAACAGTAAAGGATAAGAAGCGTGAATCCTATCTTCGGGTTCTCACGTCGCATCTTCGCGGTCTTCTACCCATCGCACTTTAACCAATCTGATTTCCTTGTTCCGTAACTCCTTGATTTATGATCCAAGGATATGAGTAGGAACTCATCTTATTGATGCTTCCTTCTCAACTTCCACGTCCTCAAGTGTGCTTGGCTCTAATATCTCTATCGTATCGTGGAGACATTTCCTTAAATGGGAAACGTGAAATACATCATGTATTCCGGCTAGTCTACCCGGTAGCTTAATCTTATAAGCCATTTGTCCTAAGCTGTTTCCATTCTTCAGATAAGATCAACCTTCTTGGAAGTTTCTCAAATCATATCAGGTCCAAGTAGAAGTTTGTCCGTAGACTCCCAACAACAAGTCAGTGATTTACAAGGCCATCCTCTTGCTCTTCACAGGAATAAAATGAGTGCTCTTTGTAAGTCTATTCACTATCACCGAAATGCTCGTATTGCCCTTCCTCGATCGGGGCAATCTATCGACGAAATCAATAGAGGTGCTCTCACACTTGCATCATGGGTATCAAAGCACTGAAGCAATCTGCCTGGTTTCTTTTGTTCAGCTTTTACTCTTTGGTAAGTCATGAATTGAGCTACAAATTCTACTACATCTTTCTTCATGCCAGTCCAAAAGAAAATTTTCTCCATGTCTCGATACATCTTGTCGCCACCCAGATGGATAGTCATCCGAGAATGATGAGCTCCCTCACGCACTGTCTTCAGCAATACACTTCTCAAATAGCTCCCCTACTTGCTTGCTGAGCTCCCTTATCTCTCTAGGAGCCATGTGGCGTACTGCAATGCGGCTGGCTTCGCATTTTCCACCAAATAAAATCTGGAAGTCTGTCTCATGCCTTGGAGGTAATCCATTAACCTTATCAAATATGTTCGGAAACCTGCTAACTATGGGGATCGAGCGAAGGTCATCAACAGAAGTATCAAGAAAATCTAGGAAACTCAGCATCACTGACCCCCCCAAGGGTTGCAGGAAATTTCAAGAATTCTACCATGACAAGTAAGAAGTCTAACTACTCTCTTTTCGCAATCAAGGGTGGCACCATGCATGGCTAGCCAATACATTCCTAGAATCAAACTATAGCCCGTAATGTCTAGCATGTATGCGTCACATTCAAATTTGACACTCGAGATAGAAATTCTCAAACCCCTACATATCATGGATAAATGAGCTGCTTCTCTTATGGGATGTGAGACCACTACAGGTTCAGAGACTATACTAGTATTAAGGTGCAGACTATCTATGAAAGAACTGGATATAAATGAGTGTGAAGCACCAAAATCATACAGGGTTCGAAGACGATAGTCAAAAAGGGAAATTAAACCTTCAACCGTGACTTTCCTACCTCGATCAGGTCCACTTGCCTATAAAGCATGTACTTGTCCAGAAGTTCCTTCCCATTTGTCCTTGCTTGCTAGGGCATTTCTTATGAAGTGTTTGATATGTCCACAATTAAAGAAAGCTCCCTTTGTCTTTCTGTAGTCCTTAACAAAATTACCTGTAGCTCCGCCACTATGACACTTAATATCCTTCATGATCTGAGCCTTATTACCACCTTTCAATTTTTTTTCCCTTTCTAGGGCCACCATTTCTGTTTCTCGCCCCTAGTTCTCCTATTTACCATCCTTTTGTAACATGTTAACAATTTTCTCGAAAGTCGCCTCCATTGCATATAAATACTTACGAAACTTAGAGAAAATTAGCCGCTGGTGACACTACCACGACTATTGATGGAGGTTGGGCACTTCTTTGCCCTTCGGCAAGTGTCGTAGTTTTAACGTTCCTATGGAATCATGCCGCGATGGGGACACCCTTTGGGAAGTTGGGAACCCCAAATAGTATGAAAAAGAGAGAAAAAAGGATCCAAAAGGTGGTCGAAAGAATATCATATATGGCTTGCGGGGATATGTTTTTAAAAAACAGATTTTTAATTGAAATTACTTTGCTTTTTGAAAAAAAAAATCAAAACTTTTCCTCTATTCTTGTAACCTTTGGCTCTAATACCAAACGTGACGCCCCACACCCGTTAATGTCACTCTTAAGAGAATGCATTAAGTTCCCTGAAGCGCAATAGGTAACAGTACAGAAATTCATAAAGCAGATATAAAATAAGCAGCGGAAAAACGTTCAACTTTATTTCTAAAATAAAACGTAGTTCTCAAAACCAGTTACATCAATCACTTACAAAGTACTTAAAATTTGCCTTTAAAACAAAATAACAGAATGCCATAAAACAAAACCATATCCTTGCCACAAGCCATGATGGAGTAAATTCAGAAAGATACATCTTAAGACATTCAAGCCGCTACGAAAAATCCTAGTCACTGTTGAGTGCTTCCAACCCGATGACCTAGGGGGAGGGGGGCAAGAAAGAAAGAAGCAAGAGAAAAGGGTCAGATATAAAGTATAGCGAGTTACGGTGATTTAAAAATTTGCATAAATTAGAAATGACCGGATAGGTAAATAAGACTGGATAAGATAAGTACAGTGTCTTAACAGACAAACTAAACAGAATAGCATGATAGAGAGGAATAACAGGAATAAACTTATGATCGTGTAATGCTTCACATTTATATCCCAAAATAGGTAATGTCTGAACATATACGTCTCATGTCTTAGGTCTTAGGTCTTAAGTCTGCACCAACACTAGTATAACAGGATTCGGTATTGCCCTAATTACATAACAGCAGGAACATGATTAGGTATTTAACCTAATTACATCACAACAAAATTAATAGCAGGATTAACAACACGATTAACAATAAGATTAAAGACATGATTAACAACGGGATTAACAATAGGATTAACAGCAAGATTAGGCGTACCCTAATTACATAATAGATGCTTATTATACACCACCAATAGTAGCTATGCATGTACCATATCAACAGGATTACAGTAGAATATGACAAAAAGATTAAGTGTAGCCTACTTACATAACAAACACATATGATAAACCACCCGGAGCAAACATGCATGTATCATATAAAGAATATAACAACAGGTTTAAGCATACACTAATTACTACCCAAGTGATTGCTCCCTATTACCCGAATACCCTGTGTCAGCCCCGGCAGTAGGGTCTATCACTCACTAACCTAGCAACATATAGAATACAACAATATCCGTAGGTGTTTTGACATCTTAGGTCCCGTAGTAGGATCCATGCACGCCCATGACTTGTCAGAAACACGCCCCTAACACCCCCAAACCTTTGAACCTCTTATTGTCCAGTACAGTGAAGCATGCCATGGGCCCTACCTAGTGCAAGGTCCCTTCTAATAAGATACCAGAAAGGGATACTGACTGAAATGGGTTCCAAACGGCAGATTGGCGCAAGCCAAACCCCCTAAGCTTGTGCCCCCAAGTAACTAGGATATAAGAGTCCCAAAACTCCATACAACAACAAAAACAAAGGACCTCTTAGCTTATTAATACTCTGGTTTAACTTAGCAGGTTTAAATTTGTTAATAGGCATGGTTGTAATATTACATTTTTCTGTAAATGTTATTATTATACAACCCTTCCCCAAAACAAACACCTTCCCAGATGTACATGTATAATATAGTAATTCAATTTACTAGCCTATATCCATTACTTTCCATAACATGTTATTTACTTAATGTCTGTATTAAGTCTAATTTAACATGTTCACATACATGCATATTATTCATCAATTATTTCCCCAAAATTACAGCATGGACAAGTTTATGCATATCATTACAGCAGGCAAGCATTATATTCCAAAATACGGCAGGCACGCATGTAGACATATCCCAAATTACAGCAGGTATACATGTTCTCGTATTCCAGATTACAGCAGGCATGAATGTTATCATATTTCAGCATGTAAAAATTCTATGCTTATTATCCACAAACTACATCATGTATCAATTTTATGCATATTATCCTCAAACTACAGCATGTATCAATTTTACGCATATTATCCTCAAATTAAAGCATGTATAATCATATGTATATTTTACATTTCTAAATGACAGTAGGTATGCATACTTTATATTTCTAAATGACAACATGTATGCATATTTCACATTTCTAAATGACAGCAGTTTGCATATTTTGCATTTCTAAATGATGATAGTATGCATGTTTTCTACCAAGTTTTAGCAACATATACATGTTATCCCCTTATTAGTTTATAACAAGTCTAAACATGTGTATATTTGTCCCTTTTCCCAAAATACAGTCAATCAGTCCCAATTAATTAATAAGCCTAATTTCCTTTTTATGTCTTTCATTATTTCCTCAATTATACATACACTCTAATCATTTGTGGTCTAGGCTTCTAAAGGCCTAGGTTTGGCGCAAAATAAAATGGAAACAGAGGAAGGAGAATAGAATCACATAAGCATATAGGCAAGACTGGAAATAAATATAGAAAATGGGAAAAGGAAGATAGATACGTTTAATTTGTTATATATCCAACCTCACAAGCATTTGTATAACATTGTTTACTTAACATCACAGGCATGCATGACTTGTTTAATTAACATCACATGCATGTATGTAACTGATACTAGGCATAGGTGATTTACAATGAAAACAGGTGTAATATTTATTTTGCTAACACTGTAGATTCTAACCAATTTTATTAAACTGTCATGTTTAAGGCCTAAAAAATCAGATCTGTAAATAATTTTAACTCATAGTGAATCTTGGTAAAGATAATTATAAACAACATTATGCCGTTGAAAAGTCCAACTCCAACACAAGTTGTATGTATGCAAGTCTTGTATTTGAATTATCTCTGCAGATACAGGCTTTAACAGCATTCCCCAATTGCATATATTTTTATTTCAAAATAGATTGGAGGAAGAGAGTATGAAGAAATATTATGTGTAATGGAACAGGGGAGAGCCACTTATTTATAGGTGTATAGAGTTAATTCTAACCTTAAATTTTAGGTTTTTAATCCATACCGTACACTTAGCGCTGTGTTAGAAACAAACATAGCCAGAATATAGTCCAAATACGTCACAGGAATCTGTCTCGGATCTAGGGAAGTCGACCCACCGACCTTATGGGTCGACTCGCATGCTCCTGGGTCGACCCTATCATGACATAGGTCGCCCCATGTTGCAATCTACATGCGTTGATTTCGGCATTTATTCTTTTGGTTTGAATTTTGAATTATATTTATATATAAACGCCTTACATGTATACAAACTTATAATGCTCATAACTTATTCATACATTATCCATTTTACGCAAACTTGGGGTCAATTGAACCAGAATTCTAAGACAAACTCAACAAGTATTGCCGGGTTCACTTAATTCTGAGAATTTAATTAAGTTACTCTCAATTTATTATCTTTAAGCATTGTTATATTATTGTAAATTCTGGGGTGATATACTAGAGAATGGAAAGGATTGAAACCTCCTCATTTAGTAAGCGATAAATGGAAGTTGATCGGATGAATTATCTATCATAGTCAAGAAAACATTCAAATAAATGTCCATTAGGTAAACAAGTAATATGGACCGATTTGGGAAATATCCCCGTTTTTGCTAAGAAACGGAAGTACACCTTTGATTATTGGTACAAAATAGAGCAATGAATGCCTAAAATGTCAAAGCAATGCTAAATGGTCAGAAAGGAAAGTATTAATGAATTTATTATGACCATTTATAGGAAATAATGTTTGAATGAGATATAACAAAAAGGTCCATATGAATAAGCAATGTATAAAAGATTTAAATGGACATAATGGGCATGTATTAAGAATGTGTAGAAATAGGAAAAAAAAATTAATATGGAAGATAAGGGTTAAGACACGATACTAACTTCCGTAAATGAAGATATCAACCTTTGTTGGAAAGATCGTAGGTTCGGTTGGAAAATTGAAAGAACAACCACGTCTTCCTAATCGACAAAGAGATGTAAGGCCTACAATTATGATTTTTGACATACTATCAATTTATTTTGAAAAATAGAAATTTCAACAAATATACTTCCATAAAATAGTGTGTCAAAATTTAAAGAAAAGGCTAAGAATATCTAGAAACCCATCAAGATGAATTTTTGACATACTACAAATTTATTTTAAAGAGGAAATTTTTGAAGAACCATTTAACCGCTTGTATATGGACTAGAAATACATAATAATTCCAATGGAAAAAAAAATTTGGAGTTATAAATGTTCAATAGTTCTCATGTTAGATAAACAATTAATACGAGTTTTCAACGAAAACAAAAATGAAAAGGTAAGTGTAAATGTTTGTAAAAAGAGCTTTAATGCAAGGAAATTAAAGCAACAAGCACTAAACAATTCAAATGATTAATTTGAATTGTCTTGATGTAACAAGCCATTAAAGTTAAGATTTGAAAATATTATTTTCGTAAAATCTAGTACAAATTGTAATAATGAGTTGGCGTTTAATCAAAAAGAAAAATAAGGTAAGACATATAAGCTTGGAAAAATAAATGTCATTGGCATACTCAATTAAAAGAGAAAAAGGTAGCAAGTTTATTCACTAAAATTGGGTAAGACAGAAGTAATGAAATCCTTGATAAATTAAAAGAATTTGAGAAATAAGAATACTAGGAGTAGTATAAAAGATAAAAGACTACCCTAAGGAACTTATTTAACAATTTGGGATTTATCTGTGACCATTTAATTAAGTTTTGAAAGACATCTCATTGTGCAAATAAATGAGTAATGAATGATTATGTTCACTAATGTAACACCCCGTAATTTTATAACATTAAAATTCACAAATTAAAGTATACTTAATTTTTAGAAAAGAATTAAGTGAAATGGGTTGCACAGAGAAATATATATATATATATATATTGATATATATATATATATAATTAAAAATTAAATAAATAAATATGCGAAAAATTTCAAAACAGCGAATTGGGAGGGGAAATAACCGAACCGGCCCATTTTTGAGGTCGACCCGAGCTCTGCTGGGTCGACTAGGGGTTAATCCAGGGTGTTTGGCTGTCAACCCGTGGGCCGATTCGCTCAAATGCAGATTTTGCATTTGATTGGTTCTCATGGTTCAGGGTTAATCTAATGGTCCTAAATAACTTCCTACACCTATAAATACATCCTAATGCTAACCCTAAACTTAATTAAAATAGAATAGTTACCGTCATGCCGTCGCCATGGAAATCAATGGAGTCGCCGCCAACTAAGAAAGAAGAAAAGCAAATTCAATTCTAATTCTCTCAACCCTAAAGAAAAGCAAAACTCTCTCTTTTCTTCTCTAAATTGTGAGTATGATGATCTTAACAAGATTATTATCATTTTAATTAGGTTGAGTTATGAATGGATTATGAGTAGATGATGTGAATTATCATATATGTTGTTGTAAACCCCTTTTGCTATCATGTATATTGTAAATCCAATGTTATGTGATAATGATATCTTATATGTTGTAAATCATGCTATGATGATGTTATGTATGTTGAAAGTTTCTATGCTAAGTTGTGATGAATCATACATGTTAAAAAGGCCATGATGTTACCATCTATGCTAGTTAGTTCATATTAATTAAATCATCATGTTTGGGTTATGTCGATCTATATGACAAGTCACATATGCAAGTTAGATTGATTAGAAAAGTTATGAACATATGCCAAGACATCTATTATGACATCTAGAATTATGCTATGACATATGTGATATCCTATGCTAGTTCACACCATCATTACGTTGCCTAAAAACCCCATATGCAAGTTTATGTACAGATTTGGGCTATGATCATATCATGTAAATTGTGACATTTAACAAGCTGACACCTTTTGATCCTTAACATGTGTAGTTTATGCAAGTTTCACCCCTATTATGATTAGATTTATTTTAATTGTCTATATGTTGTGATAATTTATCTTTGTGCTAGGTGTTAGACTATACAAGTCTAGCCTATATTATGCGTTGAATAAGCGAACGTATAAACGTGGGGTAGGGGTAATATTAAGGATTTAATATTAAAAAGTTGGGGTGCAATTGATATAATTTTGCATGCCATAAGTGGATGGCCATAATTGATTCAATTATGGACATCATTAAAAGTTGACTTAATTAATAATTTGAATAGGGAATTATTAAAACTGGGGTAAAAGATTTTAAGTGTTAATCAATGCTTAGGACACGAGGTTGGACTCGTTTGTGACGTAAATCTGCCCGGACCCGCCCGCAAATCCAGTGGTCACAAATGTCAGCCCAATGTGAGAGGTCCTAGGCCTAAACTAAAGCGTAACGGTTGTAAAGACACGAGGTTAGACTCTTTTATGGTGCAAGACTGCCCGGACCCGCCCGGCAAATCCAGCTGCCATAAATGCCAGTCTAATGTGAGAGGTCTTTATGAGGTTATGGCCTGAATGAATTAAGAAATACTTAACCAGATAAACATGTAAGGTGGGACATGGGGGTTAAGTAGGTGCCTTGGGTGGCATGAGGAATCTAGGGGGTGCCCTTAGTGGCATGTGAAATACGATTAGTAAGACTTAACCAAACACACATGTAAATGAACATGACTAAGAGGGTTAAGTGGGATATACTAGTGACAAGCTTAGGTGGGTAGCTTGTGGGGGCCCATTTCGACCAGTATCCCAAACGTATCTTTGTGGGCTCGACCCAAGTCGAGGACGGGACACGCATGCTGGGTTTGACTGTAAGAGGCCAAAACGGGGAGCGGTGGCAACGCAAGTCCAACAGGTTTCATATGCGTGTGTGGACCCGGGCTGGTAGGTAAGACGTTGTTGCATCGTGTAGGTATAAGCCGTGCACTCTCAAGTTGTATCGGGTTGCCACTTTAGGGGAGTGATACACCCCACTGTGGGGCCAACATGGGTATCTACGAGTAGGGAGCCGATCGAAAGTGGGTAGTGGGGTACACCTAGTGGAGATAGGGGCAGACAGCACCTATGTAGTCATCTAGGGGTACATAAGGCTATTTATAAAGTTTCTGTGTGAAGCAAGTGGGATCAAACAATAGGGTGACTGGTGTGGTGTAGTGTAGTAATGTGCGGTGCAGTGTAGTAATCATTCGTTAGTAATTAGGTGTGCCTTTACCGTTATCTTTAACGTTATCTTAAACGCTATCTTTATCTTCCTAAGAGTTCATAGACATTTACTTGTCTTCCAGCTTATGCCTTAGTCTAGTTATCTTGATAATAGTATTGTTAGAATTATCATACTCGCCAGACTTTATGTCTGACCCCCTCTATATCTATCCTTTTCCCCCCTCTAGGTCCTCAGGTTGGGCCCAGCTCTAGTGGAGTTTGATTGAATTGCTTCATCTCTCTTTGGAAAGCTTGGACCGTTGAAGTAAAGTCCATCTTGTTATCTTTTTAATGGCTATTTATGTAATGGGATTATGTATTTTGTTTTTATGAAGATGGATATTGTACTTGGTTATGATCTATGGTTTTATGATGTAACAAACATGTTTAATTTCCGCTGCAATAAAATGAAGTTTTAGATTTCCAAGTACTATTTATTATCCGTCTTTTTGTAATTTTTCTGTTCTATATTCGCTTATAAACTCCATGGAAGTTAATGCATTCCCTTCGTGAGTGACATTAATGGACGTGGGGTGTTACAACTAAGGACTTTAATATTATATATATATGAGAATTTTAAACCATTATAAGTGTATAGTCTAATGTTTCAAAATATATTTGAAGTACAAAATATAAATATGAATAGATGGATTAATTGCTAATTTATTCGATGCTTAGAGATTTAAGTCTCGCTTCCAAATAGAAATGAGCATTTATTTCAAAACAATTTTTGTTTTGAAAGTCATTAAAGAATTAACGTTCGATATATAAATAAAAGATGAGTGTTAGATTAAGGAAAGATATCTTACTCTTAAATTAAGAGGTTTTGGGCGTATAGCAAATATTTATGAAATGTTAAAATTGAGATCTTCATTTGAAATATTTTACTAAAAATAAAGAAGTTATTTAGCTTTATTTGGTAATGTTTCAAAAAAAGTTATTATAAGAAGTCGTAACATATTTAAAAAAAATATGATAATGAATGTCAATTAGACATTTTTAGGAAACTTAATGTCACCTAATTAATTCTTTTACATTCAATCAAGATTTGATTTTCAATAGAATCTGCTTTAGTTTTCATGTAAGACCTCAAATGTTTATCGTTCCTATAGGGTATTTATGATGGGCATGTAACATACCAATAAATATAAGAATTGAAAAGGACATCAACATTTTTGTAATCTTTGAATGAATAATAACAATGCCTTATTAAAACTAGCATGTATCAATATTTTGTTTAGTATGCAAGAGACATTTATTCGTAAGAATAATAGGATAATAATTTTAAAGTGGAAATCCAAATTTTTTATACTTCAGCATTTTAAGAAAGGGCATTGAATGCTAATTTTTGGAAACCTTAATAAATTGTTGCTAAATTGGGGTGTATATATGTATTCATACATATATATAAATGATAGTAACATTGCAAATGAATTTACTTGATGTCACCACTGAGACTTATTTTATTACAAAAGAAATAGATTTAGTAGTAGTAAATTAGACAAATCGGGATTAGGCTAGAACAACTTGTGTAACTAAATTTGATAATTTTAATGTCAATCCCAAAAAGGACTATATTTAAAGAGTCGTTAAATAGATTATCAGAAATAGGATTAGGCTGTAATTAAATCTGCCCATGATAGTTTAGTTGAGAATAAATACGATTAGCAATACATAAGTATAAATATAAGGACATCTGTATAGTGTAGGCAATGTAATTCATAATTTCAGAAAATAGAATTCATTAATATTAATTGTGAATCTAGTGGGCAATGAAATATTAATAAATAAGATCTAAAGGAAACTTTGGAATTGATTTAAAAGGCAAATTAGTTTAAAGAAAAATGGATATGTTTCAAACTTAATGAAATTCTTGAGGTAATTAATTAAGTTTTAAAGGAATGGTTTAGAGGTATATATACATATATTAATGAATGGACCACATTTATAAAGAGGATAAAGATGGAAGATTAAAGGTATATTTGGCATCTTAAGGATTTGGACTGAGACTTCAACGCTATTTATACCATTTAATTGTAAGAGAGAAACTTCCAAGACAACTTTTAGGCTGTGATAGTTAATGGTTCCCCGTATTGATTGGATAAGGGTATAAATGTGGTATAAGTAGAAAATCCCTGCTATGCCTGAGATGTTGGAATTTAAACCCCTTATTAATTCTTAAGATAACGGTGCAAGTAGAGGAAGGACCACATAGGGACATTCAACCTAGCGAATTACTATATAGGGAATCTAGAAGTTAATAACGGAATTAGATTGATAGCTAAATAGAGGAAGTGTATTGGTCTTATGGTTTTTTGGAAATTTACACTTGTGGAATTCCACCATCAAGAATAAGAACACAAAATATAAGATATTGGAGTCGCATTAACCACATAGTTTGAATATAACCGTGTTTTGATTTGTTTAAAGGTTCTTGTTTAATTTTTATAAATTAGCCTTTTTGTCATCATTAAAAAAAACTAACATAAGTAGCAGTGCAAAGCAAAATCTTCTCTAGAAAAATTACTTCCAAAGCATTAGTACATAAACTCAAATGATGATGGGCAAGCAAACGTAACTCTAATCAATTAGAGGAATAAAGGAACAAATTAGGTTGTTTTTGGTTTATTTTTTGTTTTGTATCTTGAGTTTTCAACATTACCTACAAAAAATGGATAGAGTAAACGAACGACAAAGGGGATGGAAGGAAGATAGAGGGGACAACGAGAAGATTGGTGGGACGGTGGAATGATGAATGGTGTCTCGTCCATTCGTTGTTTCTCAAAACATGAAGAATAAAAAAAATGTTTTCCGTTTTATATGTTAAAATCATTTTTATGTCGTTTGCAATTTTATTATGGCAAAAATGAAAAATTAAAAAGAGTGGACTGAATAGACTTTTAACTATTCGTTTAAAAATTGATCATATTCACCAGCAGAATAAGGTAGTGGGCTCAAGTTATCCTCTTTAATATACTAGTTCACTGAAAATAGACTTTAGACTATATTAATAGAAACATCCAACTCCAAATATCATATATAATTACAAAGTGTGTATACGACAAATTGACAACAAGAATAAAAACTTTTATGTAACAACCTGAAATTTTGGAACCAAATTTAAAAAAAAAATCAATTTTTTGAGAAATTAAGATAGTTGCGCACGGTTCCGGATGCATATACTCATTTTAAATACGATTTCAAAAAGTATAACGGTCAAATAATTTATTTAAATCAGCTTCTAGCAACTTATCAGTTCAAACAATTTTCAGCAGAAATGAGATTTTGACACTATTCATCGAAATTGTAAAATTTTGAGATTTTGAGTTAAGAATTTGAATACAACTTATATGATAGCTAGAATAAGGTTATTATATTTTTAAAATAATAATTAACAAGAATATTTTAAAAATTGATATTCAGTACTAGTTTGAAAAGCTAGAAAAATAGAAATTTTGCAAATGATCTCGGTATTCGACAAAGCCTCCGTAATAGTGAATAATATTAAGATTCCAAATTTAAAGTTAATTGGAATTAGTATGTGAGTAGGGGTGAGCAAATGCTTGGTTCGGTTTCAAACCGATCAAAAATGTTGAAATCAGAATAACCATTCACTAAATATAAAATGAACCAAACCAAATCGATAATTTTGGAAATTAAAACAAATCGAACCTATAATATTTGTTCGGTTTGGTTGGTTTGTTTGGTTTATCTTAAAATGAAATAGATCTCCTAGCTAGTTGTTGATATAACATAGAATAAAAATAATAATTAAGTTCCTATGATGCAAATATTTTAGAAATCAAACTCTACTTCTGAAAATGTCAATATGAGATTAAAGAAAAAAAATATTTAGTTATGAAAATGTTGTAAATAATAGCATTGTTAATGCCTTTTTTGAAATTTTAAATAAATTTATTTTTAAGTTTGGATTAATTGGTTGGTTCGGTTTTCAAATATTAGGAACCAAATCTAACCAATAAACCGATGTAATATAAAAATGATAACCAAACCAATGAATTAACTTAAAAAAATCAAACCAAGCAGACCAAAATTAACCGGTTTAGTCGGTTTAATTGGTTTTAACCAATATATGCTCACCCCTAGTGAGTATGCATAATTTAAATGCAAGTTAGAAAAATCATTTAGAATAGAATAATAAGATTAGCAAAAGCCATTTTGCCAGTGTTCTCTGAATTTGATGAGACCATTAGAACTGTACTAAAAAAAATATAGCAAAGTTTCAAATTTCATAATTATTGGGATTAGCGTATGGTAGTGCGAGTATTAAACACAAAAAAAATACAAAGAACATTGGTTTTTAAAACAATTTAATTAATTAGTTTTGAGCCAATAGATAATATTTAAAAATATAATAAAATAAAATATAGTTGTGCAATGTTGTGAAAATGTTTTTAGAACATAAATTAATTTCCATAAACATTGATACGTCGTTATACAACGTTTTGAAGTGTAATAAGTTATAAAAGGATTAATAGTCAATTAGAGCTCGTTTTAATAAATAAAAATAATAAATAAAATATATTTTAATTTTTGTTCACATATTACTGAAGAGCATGAAAATCTGGTTAATGTGACCGGAAAATACTTTCGATATTCAATGCGTAGTTGTGTAATAACCCGGAAAATCTGGGCCAGTTTAAAATTTTTATTTTGGCAATTTTAGCGAATTTTGAATATTTAAAATGAATTATTTTAAATAATATCGACGAGAAATTTATTTTGAATATAATTCGACGTATATATTATATACGTCGTCGTTAGAATATAAATATTTATATATAATTATAAATAGAATTGAAAATGGCGCGGTAGTTCGATAATTCGATTTCAAACTTCAATTGAATGTACCGGCTGCAAAACAATCCGGATTTTAGTGAAACCAAAAACATTAGGATCTAATTGATAATATCTTTCTATCGAATCCGAAAAATCAAAATTTCATAGTGGGAATCAAAAGATATGTCCAGTTGAAAATTCTGAATAGTCGCTATGGAATTCAGGCCCTTAAAAATGGGAATTTTGCAAACGACCTCGGATTTCGACGAAACTAGTTTCGTTGGGTCCGGGATGTAAAATTATTGCTAGGTTTTAAATTTCATAATTTTTCGAATCAATATGTGAGCGTGGCGAAGGAAAACGCGTTTGACCAGTTTCAGTTGATTTTAATCGACTGGAAAATGGTCATTTTTCCAACGGTCTCAGAATTCGACGAAACTAGTTTTGTTAGGACCGTATCGTCAATACGAAGCTAGAAAATATTTTTCTGGAATTTTTCGTGTTCGTATGTGGCCCCGGTAATTTGAAAGGTCCGTTTAAAATTCAATATAATGATTTAAATGTAAATTCAGCGGAAACGGATTGTAACGATCGATTCAGCTTGCGGTACATATCCCATTGTGTTCGGAATGGGGGTAAAACGCTATGGGCGACAGGCGGTAGGCCTCGTTTCGAGGTCGTATGTAAAGGTCAACCTTTTTGCAAAATTAAATAATTAAATAATAATAAAAAAAATATTATTCCCTCCCTTTTCTTCTTCTTGCCCCCCCCCCCCCCGATTCATTAATCAGAAACGAAAAAAAAAAGAAAAAAACCTAAACCTATCGAAGCCGCCGCCCTCCGTCCAGCCTCCTCCTCCCAGTGCGCAACCCTCGAAGCCGCTGCCCTTACCCCGAAGACCCCGCCCTCACCTCGAACCCCTCGCGACGCAAATCGAAGCAGCCCCCCCCCCCTGAAGCCTCGACGCCGCCACCACCGAACAACACCACATCGCCGCCGACGCCTTCTTCTTCCCTCCCCCTTCGCAGGCTACGGTGAGCATTTAGTTTATTTTATTTTTATTTTTATTTTTGTTTTGCAAAAACTGATTTAAAAATGATTTAAAAACTAATTTCTGAATTTGTAAAAAAGGTTTCTAAAACTGATTTTTAAAAGATTTAAAAACTGATTTTTAAAAGAATATAAAAACTGATTTTTAAAGAATTTAAAAACTGATTTTAATTAGGTTTCTAAAACTGATTTTTTAAGATTTATAAACTGATTTTTTTAAAGATTTAAAAACTGATTTTTAAAGGAAATAAAAACTGATTTTATTTTAAGGTTTAAAATAGGAAAATGGTTTAAACTTTGAAATAGAAAAAGGTTTAATCTTTTAAAAGAAAAAGATTTGAACTTGCAAAAATAAAGATCATATTTTTAAAAAGAGAAAAAGATGGAATTTTTATTAAGTAAAGGGAGTAAGATATGATTTTTAGAATATTAAAAATATAATCTTTGTTTTTAGAATATGATCTTTATATATTGAATAACATAGTAAAAATTCGATTTTTACCTATGTAGAGAATACGGGCAACGAAAGCGACAAGAAGGCGAAATAGACGAAGATTTCTATAAATGAAGAGTCGTGAAGTTGGATAGCTATCGGTGAGAACTTCTCACCTTTCAATTTCTTTTTCTAGTTATATATATATACTAGGATGCAGACGGTGCTTAGTAGCACCCGACACAATTGTCCACAGACCATGGACTTGTTTGTTTGGTTGCATAAATTAGTTAGATGATTTGGGCTGAATTGAATTGTTTGGTGAAATAAAATGGGTTTGATTGATGTGTGAATGGCGTGGGCCTTCACTAGACCGGGGATAAGGCTAGGCCTCGTCCCGTTTCTAGTATCGTGCCGTTATGCCGCCGAAATTTTCTAAAATAAGTTAGAAAAATAAAAATATCATTTTATTTAAAGAATGAAATGAATAGAAATTCATGTGTTAAAATAGAATGTTTTGTCGTTAAAAATATAATTTTTAACGTGGAAGTGAATAAAATAAAATATTCATTTTCAAACCGGACGGTTTGTTTATGTACACCTATTTGAAGGACATTGATTGGGACGATAAATTTTACACATCGCCCAACTGCACAAATAAAATCTGTGTTTGATTGTTTGAAACCCCACACGGGTGTTGGGATGAAATTTGGAAGTTCACTCATCCTGATTGATTAAATATGTCGATCGATTGATTGACAGGCTGTTATAAGCGTTAGATATCTATATTTGATGCTCATACAGTGTAGTGCACTTTGGTTGATGGTTGATTGTTTATTAATGCTATTATATACATGTGTCGTATGGAATCCATATAATTAACGCTATATGGTGATTGATTGGGCCTCATTCCAATCGGGAAAATAACGAATGTTATAAAAGAAAATTCATGTGTTGAATATAAAAATAGTCATGTGTTGACGATGATTATGGGTTGAAACTATTCATGTGTTGAGTGAAATATTTTAAATAATAAAAATTACATCTTTATCATATTTAAAATTAGAACTACTTCCCAGTAGAAGTCTAATTGAAAATCAAATGATAGATACCATAGTTTTATAAAATATTTTACATAACAAAAATAGTGATGTGTTGACAGTACTCATGTGTTGAGATTAGTCGTGTGTTGAAAGAAATATAGATTCATGTGTTGAATGAAATAAATATTCATTTGTTGAATAGAATAACGAATTTATTGAAATATATAAAGCCGTGTTGATTAGAGATGCGTTATTTTGACGCGAACGATATTTATATCGATTTTATTCGTTTTATAATGAATATTGAAAAGTGATTTCAAAATTTAATATTTTGAAAGGAAATTCAAATTGAGTTAGATTAAAAATTGAAATTTTATTGAATCAATTTGAAATGAATTCGAATCGAATAGAAAATGAATTCGATTCGAATTGAATAGAAAGTGAATTTGAATTCGAGTAAAATAGAAATGAATTCAAATTGAATTAGATTGAAATTGAAATTTAAAACAAACTGAAATTGAATTGAAATCAATTTGAAACGAATTCGAATTAGATCAAATAGAAGGTAAATTCGAATTGAATTGAATTGAAACGAATTCGAATTAAATTGAATTGAAACGAATTTGAATTTGAATTGAATTGAAACGAATTTGAATTTGAATTGAATTGAAAGGAACTCGAATTGAATTGAAATCAAATCGATTTGAAATTGAATGTAGTGTTGAAATGGTTTTGAAAACGAATTTAAAACGATTTATAAAATGTGTTTTAAAAGGAAATCGACGAAATATATATAATATATATATTATATATATATATATATAATGGCCTGAATAGAACGCGCCGCGCCGCGGCAGTTCGTGAATTTCGACCATTTATTTCAAACGGACATTGCGGGAGATCCGACCGTCGGATTCTCCTAAAACCGGAACCGTTGGGTTCGTATCGAAAAGAGCTTTCCATTGAATATTAGAAATTTGAAATCTAACGGTTGGATTTGGAATTATGTCCAAATCAATTTCAGAAAAGGTCGCTGTAAGTGCAGTTCGATGGCCGTAGATGGAAATCGACTGTACGGGCCTTGATAAAATTATTAAAAATATCTATAATTTGTGTAAAATCATAATATGTGAATTGGAAAGAACGGGGGTGAAAAACTCCACATTTGTAAAGATAAAAATAGTTTTTTTTTATCGAAATGAACTAGTTTTGAACTAGAATTAAAATCAATTTATTTTTGAAATAAATAAATTGAATTTGAAAGTGATTTTAAAAATAATCAATACTCCCAATACATGGATTGGACTGGAGTTGAATCGAAATTATCTTCGGGATATTTCGATGTTGGATTTCGTGACTATACAAATATTGTTATGGGGATTTGAAAGATATATTTTATATCGTTATTTCCAACACGATATTTGTTGGTTTCAGAATTTGATATTGAATATAAGCCGGTATATTTTCTATTCAGAGCCTTGTATTTAATATCAAATGTGATTTGGGTTTATCGTGAGTCGTGTTTTAGATGACATTCGTTCTTTAACCCAGTTAAAGACATAATATCGATTTCTGAAAAGATTAAAACTAAGTGGAGTTTTAATGAATCTTTAATTAGATTAAAATGTGAATTGATAATTTAAATTATCAAATCTGAAAAGTGATCGAGAGTGGAGTATCACCAGTTTTGCTCCAAAGCGATAGTTAAATCTTTAATTAGATTTGAACGTGAAATGGTAATTAATTTTACCGATAACACCGTGGTGTTAGGAATGGAGTATCACCAGTTTTGCTCCATGGGATCTATAGGTTGGGATTGGGAAATAAAATAAATAATTACTTCGGTGTGGTTCGCTAATCCCGACTAGTTTGAAATGATATCCATAGGAGGATTAAAGAATAAATTTAGAAGAACTTATCTTGGATAAAATTAATGGGAACATTTCCCTAAGAATGTGATTTTGTGAATAAAAGAATATTCTGAATTGGAATGAGGCGTTCGTTGTGTTTGTGTAGCATTTGTTTATCATATACGTGGGTTATTCAGAAAGGCCGGGTTTATACCCATTCTGAATAACCGATTCGACGAGATGTCGAAGATGAAGACGGTGGTTGAAGACCGGAAGTCTTCACATCGTTTGGGTGATTACTGATGATCTTGATTGGGCTGTACACCCAGGATGAGGGAATCAGTTGGTGATCGTCCAGACGTACTTGGAGATGGATGGATATGCGAGGAAAGTGCCTCCGGTTTCGTTCAGACCCAGAACGAACTTGTAAATGGATTGTGTGTCTGACATTGGATTTTATTCTGTGTTGATTGATCTCTATTAAATATACATCTGTTTGGCGGCGGAGAATTTATTCTCTTGCTTAACGCCCTTCTCTGAGACATACAAGCTCAAAGGTTGTATATCGATGGACATCAGTCGCATGGAGTGAATTGCCTGTGTGGCACGCGTAAGTGGCAATTGATCAGGGCTTCTGTTGAAAAGCAAAGTCTTATGGTTGATGATCAAAGCACGGCCTGTGTGGCGAAGCTTTGTGTATAACGTGAATTCGCGAGCCTCACACCTCGGTATGAGTCAAAAACGGGATACGGACCCAAGGAGTGCACGACGTTTCTTTCTAGCTAGGGTGGTGTCAGTGACCTACCAGCCCTGACATTTATATACTTTTCACGTGTGTGGTTGTTGGATACGAGGCGCCTCGGATTTAGGTCTGTAAGGACCGGGAAACGTGTGTTCAGGAATAACTAATCCTCAAAAGTAAGAGAGGACCGGCCCAGCCGATTCCAAGGATCAAAGTGGGGTCCTGGGACATTTGCTAGAGTGTCTCGAACGCGGAGAGGAGCTTGCCCCTTGCCTCGGCTCATGACGGAAATCCAATTTCCAATACGTGATAGTGCGGTTTTATTTGCAGAACCTAGTATGGCGACATAGTGGTATGGGTCATTCATGCCGCCTATGATTGATATTTATGATTGAAAATGTTTTGACACTATACACCTATAATAGTATCAAATAATGTGTTTTAAACGTATCAAGCATGCTTTAGCTGTTATAAGGTAAAAACCCTATCCTCCGGCTTGCGTTGCATTGTGTGATGGGACCTGGGTCTTATAACAGCTTCATTTTTCTTTATTTAGCATTGCGCTGTTTGTTTTATGCACTGGTATTCTTGGAAGGAAACCCGTTCCGTGTTATACGGCGTGGTCCCTTGATTTACCTAACTTTAAAACCAATATCAATAACTGTTTTAGTTCTCACACCAGTCACATGACTGACCTGGAGTTTATTGTTTTAACCTAAACTCTGGGTGCCCCTATTTTCCACACGGGCAGCTAGTAGTTTTGGTTTTGCAGATTTATATTCACAGGGTCCTGATTAACAGCTGGAACGATGCTCGGAAAGCTCTGTATCCGTGTATCACTTTCAGTTGTATTTTGTATTATTTTCCGCTGCTTTGTAATTTATTGTAATCTCTGATATTTGTCGAATGTAAATTTTTCATTTATACTCTGTATATTCTTGTATCTGATGGAATTGTTGTAATAACAATGAAATGTTCTTCTGTATGCATTCTATTTTGTCTTGTCCTCAATTTTATCCGTGCTTTCCTTCACGGGGAAGTTCGGGTCGTCTCAAGTTGTGTCAACAAGTTGTATGAAATGTTGTATGTATATAAGCTAATTAGCTTATATGTCTTCATTTGCCTAAAACTATTCATTTAGGCCCAAATGTTTTTGCATGGAGTTCCAAGCCACCAACGTGTGCTTTCTCCTTTCTCCCAAACGGTGACACCTCCGCAGTCCATGCCTTCCAAATTCCAATAAAACAAGGAGTTGCCTTCACATTTCTTCCTCCTTTCTTCCTTTTTTCACTTCCTCCTTCCCTTCTCTCTCCCTCAACTAGCCACACTTCCCCACGCCATAGAAACAACCGCCACCTACCCTTCTCCCCACGTCAACACAGCCCCCTCCTCCTAGCAGACCCCACTTCACCCAAAAATCATTCTCTACCTTAAAACACCCCATTTTCTCCTTTTTAAAACCAAAACCCACCCCCACCACCCAGCCCACTCCCAGCCTCCTCGGCCCCCACCATCCCGAGTCAGCATGAGCACCGGTGCCTGGGCCCCACTCCTCAAAAATCTAAGCTCCGTTCGCATAAAACCCTTCTCCTTTTGCTCCTTGAACAAAAAATATACCTCGTTAAGCACCCCGTATTTCATAAAACCAAAATGCGTCGAACCCCTGCACAATTCAATCCTGAAAACCCTAGTGATGCCGGAAGGCTGCCAGAATTTTTCAAGATTAATTAGACGAGAAAAATCTAACCTTTTTAAAGATAGACGGAGTAGAAACCAATGGTGAGTAATACATTGCTCACGTTTTAATTATTTATTGTGTTTGTGGTGGTTGATGTCATATTTAATTATATGCAAGTAAATTACATGCTATGTTGTATAACAATGAAGTTTGGGTATGAATTGTTGTCATTAGTTAGTGACTGGTATGGTATCATAAGTGATTTAGAAATTGAAACCATAAATAAAACAATTGGTTGAAATGGATGATACCTTGGTTGAATGTTGCATGTACATTGACATCACTAGTACATAATACACCTGTTGCGTCGACTTATTTGCGTCAGTTGAGCTAATATCTGTCGCAAATAATATATTTGCGATTGTTTTTTTAACCCAATGGTCGCAAATAGTCCATGATAATGAATTTCCAGTACCATCTCAAATAATTTGCGACAGTTTTGTTTTAAAACCATAGCAAAAGTTTAAGAAAAAAATTATGTGTGAATTTATTTGCGACTGTTCTTTATCTACACTGTCGCAAATACTCCATGGGCTAAAAATTAAGGAATTTATATGCGACAGGCTTCAATGGGCCGTCGCTTTATTTGGTTAACGGGCTCCCTTTGCGCGCCCTCCCCCAATTTTGCCCGCCTCTATTTTGTTGACTATTCTCCGACCGATCATTGTTTCTTTTAACAGCTATAGGAAAAAAAACAAGAGAAAACAAAAAAAATCTCGCTCACTGGTTGATTTCTACCGATTTGTTGATTTCTACCGATCTCGCTCAGAAAAATTTCGAGGAAAAGGCCATCGATCTCGCTCACTGGTTGTACCGCGATGGAGGTTATTGTCATCTAGATCCGGTTTTGGCTGTGGAGCGAGGTAATTTTGTTTGCAAAATTTCAGATTAAAATCATATACATCTCGCTCGCATCGGTTGTCGGTTGTCATCTAGATCTGGTTATTGTCATCTGGATCTCGCTCACTGGTTGTCATCTAGATCCATTAAAATCGTTAGATATTCTGTATAAATTCACCCAGTTATTAGCGTTTGGCTTATTTGATATAAATCATTGCAGATGACAACATAAAATATACATTAAATACCAAATTGTTTACTGAATTAATGGAGAATTTATAAATTTAACTACATAGAATATACATTAAATACCAAATTGTTTACTGAATTAATGGAGACGCAAAATAGAACTGTACACAAACATAAATTCATTACTATTTGCTAACGTAACGAAGTGCACGATAACTAAATTTGTATGAACAATCAGCTCCGAAGTAGATTCATTTCTGTTGAATTATTGATATCCTTGTGCCACAAAAGTTGATTTCACCTGAGTCATTTCAGTTTATTTTTTATGTTGAGACGATTACAGAGTTAACTATGCTTCGTAAATTCTACCACTTTGGATATATGACTATGCTGATATTTCACTTTGAAGATAAATTCACATAATTATTACTTGCCTCTTGTGTCGTAAATGTGACATTCTATTTTATGTATCCGCTATGAGATATACAAATGATATGTGCATTACTTGACGATAGTTCTTTTTCTACTGACATGAGTATGGCGTACTCTAAACTTAATTATTAATGAATGGTATGTGATAGCTAGTTACCGCATTTGGTATAGAGTTTAGACTATACTATTACCTTAGGTTGGTGCAGTGATCCAGTAAAAATAACTAATGGGTCGTTGTCATAAAAGCGAGCAATGCAGACACAATTTTCTTTGCGAGTGTCTGCATAATCTATATGCAGAAAATATATAGCAATATATTATATATACTATAGTCAGTGCAGCCAAATCAAAGATGTAATAAACATTAACCAATAAGTTAAAAAGCTGTAAACAAGAACGACTACCGTAACACTGATTTCCGTTTCATTTATTCGAATTAAAGCACATCAAACTTCCTTCTTGTAGATCCAAACATTAATCCTTCTGTAAGCAATGGATTTAAAACTAAGTGCAGATCACAACATGAAACTATTTTACCAAAGAAAACATGTTTACAGAACGGTTTTTTACTACAGAATTTATACAGATACAGAACATTAGGATTGCTTAGAAAGAATTATATCAGTTCCGGACCAAAAAAGTGACTTATATGTTTGAGTTAAATCATTCAAACTTAATTTTGCAACATTAGCATCCGAATTACAAGTTTTAATCAGGCAACAAACTTGAATTATTATTAAAAATAAAATCAACTTTTACGGTCGCACGCACTCTTGTTTGTTATTATCGAAGATATACGTAGAACTGGAATTTGCAGGTTGTCGACTGACACATGCCGGTTTCCGTCTAAAGTGATTGATTTGATCCTAAATGAATGTGCAATCATGGATTTAAGAAATTTAATTATTAAAAATTCTGCATTCATGAGACGGTAACGCAAGCTACTAGTTTGATGAAATATGTAGGCCCTCGTGTCCAACTATACGACAAATATTTACACGTCGGCTTAGAGTACATAAACCATTGGATTTTATTTGTAAAAAAAAAAGATAAACTTGAAATGCCTGAACATATCAGGTTTCATGTATTTGGTTCCCTTTTGAATACAGGTTTTGTGCGTGGGTATAAAAAATTGCGTGATGTAAGCTTTTGGGTCTAATTTGATCTTGAATATATATAATGATTTTCCACAAGTTTCCTAAGGTTGTATATGGCTTTAAAGTTTAAACACAATATTATCTAGGCAAATGAGATTTTAAAAATGCTGTTTCAGACGCATATATAATAACAAAACATATAGAGCTCCACATATATGTGATTTTTTTTTAATAAAAAAAATGCAGCTCCACTAAAGCTATAATATCAAAACAAATGCAGATTTTTTTTTAAATGCAGCTTTTTGTTGAAGTTTTGAACAAATGCGGTTTTTTTTTTGGGAACAAATGCAGATTTTTGTTTTGAAAAAATGTTCTTTTTTTTTAAGTTTTAACAGATTTTTGTTTTGAACAAAATGCAGATTTTTAAAAAAAAAATGCAGTTTTTTTTTGAAGTTTCGAACAAATGCGGTTTTTTTTTTGGGAACAAATGCAGATTTTTGTTTTGAACAAATGTTCTTTTTTTTAAGTTTTAACAGATTTTTATTTTGAACAAAATGCAGATTTTTGTTTTGAACAGATTTTTGGTTACATTGCATTTTTATTGAGCACTTGAATCTAATAAACTTGAAATGCCTGAACTTGAAATGCATTTTAATTATCTTCTTTCATACAAGTGCCCTGCTTGCTAGAGGAGGAACTGAATCAGAAGCACTAATTGAAAAAATTGACTGAGACCTTAGAGCGAGTTGTTAATTATCTTCTTTCATACCTTTATGTTGTTTGCCTTTTTTAACTTTGTTTCTTGTTAATAAGTGGACTAAAATATATATAAGTTTGTGCTTAAATTATCTCCTTGATTACACTCTTTGATTTGGACTATAGCTTATTAACCATTCAATTTGTTATTTCCTATATTCGAAATGGATGCTATGCAAAGCGACGTCTACATGTATATGCATCATAACAATTTACTGATGTGACTTTTTTAGGTTGAAGTTATTTCAACTGTGCTGACTCATTGATGTTCACGATAGATGTATTTTGCTACAACGAACTTTGTGTAATAATGTCAGCCATATTCGCGAATGGAGTACATGGCTATTAACCGACACTGTGTTTTATTATGAGCAATAGGGTTGTTAGTTTCCTTTTGGAAAATTTATAAATTTAACTACATAGAATATACATTAAATACCAAATTGTTTACTGAATTAATGGAGATACAAAATAGAACTATACACAAACTTAAATTCATTATTGTTTGCTAACGTAACGAAGTGCACGATAACTAAATCTGTATGAACAATCAGCTCCGAAGCAGATTCATTTCTGTTGAATTATTGATATCCTTGTGCCACAAAAGTTGACTTCACCTGATTCATTTCAATTTATTTTTTTATGTTGAGACGATTACAGAGTTAACTATGCTTTGTAAATTCTACCACTTTGGATATATGACTATGCTGATATTTCACTTTGAAGATAAATTCACATAATTATTACTTGCCTCTTGGGTCGTAAATGTGACATTCTATTTTATGTATCCGCTATGAGATATACAAATGATATGTGCATTACTTGACGATAGTTCTTTTTCTACTGACATGAGTATGGCGTACTATAAACTTAATTATTTATGTCAATAGTATGTGATAGCTAGTTACCGCATTTGGTATAGCGTTTAGATTATACTATTACCTTAGGTTGGTGCAGTGATCCAATAGAAATAACTAATGGGTCGTTGTCATAAAAGCGAGCGATGCAGACATAGTTTTCTTTGCGAGTGTCTGTAGAATCTATATGCAGAAAATATATAGCAATATATTATATATACTATAGTCAATGCGTCCAAATCAAAGATGTAATAAACATTAACCAATAAGTTAAAAAGCTGTAAACAAGAACGACTACCGTAACACTGATTTCCGTTTCATTTATTCGAATTAAAGCACATCAAACTTCCTGCTTGTAGATCCAAACATTAATCCTTCTGCAAGCAATGGATTTAAATATAAGTGCAAATCACAACATGAAACTATTTTACCAAAGCAAACATGTTTACAGAACGGTTTTTTACTACAGAATTTATACAGATACAGAACATTGGGATTGCTTAGAAAGAATTATATCAGTTCCGGACCAAAAAAAGTGACTTACATGTCTGAGTTAAATCATTCAAACTTAATTTTTTTTGAAGTTTTGAACAAATGCAGTTTTTTAAAAATGCAGCTTTTTAAAAAGTGACTTTCACGGTTTTTTACTACAGAACATTGGGACTGCTAAGAAATAATTATATCAGAACGGTTTTTTTTTTTTTAAATGCGGTTTTTTTTTGAAGTTTTGAACAAATGCAGTTTTTTTTTGGGAACAAATGCAGATTTTTGTTTTGAACAAATGTTCTATTTTTTTTTAAGTTTTAACAAATGCAGTTTTTTTAAAAAAAATAATCAGAGCAGGTTTTTTAAAACAAGTGCAGTGCAGTTTTTTTATAAAACATAAGATGTTTTTTTTAAACAAATGCAGAATTTCTTTTGGAACAAATGCTTTTTTTTTGGAAGTTTTGGACAAATGCAACTTGTTTAATTTCAATATTGCATTTATATACACTTTTTAATATCCAAAAATGGAGTTTTATGCCATTTTTTAAGTGTTGTTTACTTTTGCTGTAAAACAGCAAAAGTCATTGTAAACAACTTTTTAAGCGGAAAAAATATATGCATTGGACAAAGATGGATAGATTAGATACAATGCAATACATGTGTTTTTTTGAAAATGTGAGTAATTATGCCATCAAACATAGGTAAATTTGCATTTTCTATGTATTATTATTATTATTATTTATGATTATTTTTTGTAGTGTGGCTGGTATTTGCACATGGATCGCAGTTGGATGTACAACGTGAAACGTAACGATGTAGAATTCTTAAACAAAATTGAAGAATTATTAGAAACCGTACATATATGTCAAATGGCTGCTGACAAGAGAAAGAAATTGTCGGTAGTTTTCATAATATTTGAAGCAACAAATGACTATTGTATGACGGATCCAAGGGCAATGCCACCTGGGCTGCAGCCTGGGTGGATTTCTGAACTTTTATTTTATGTTATTTATGTCTCATTCAAGTGATGCCATTGCTCCTAACCATTTCATTTGTCAAAAATAGGGTAAATCTTCTCACAAAATAGTTAAATAAAATTATAATATAGAAGTCTGAATGACTGAAGTAAAGTATACATGTATAATTTTTGACTATTATTTCCACTTATATTTTTAGCCCATCAGTATTTATTTTATTTCTGAGTATATCATAACTATCTATTTCCTAACTAAAATTGCAACTAATAAAATAGAGTGCATGGTTTGTTATTTTTTTCCTTGAATGGAAAAAACAATAATAACATAATATATTAATATTATGCTTTAAGTTAAATCGCATATGAATTTGGTTCGATTATGCGAATTAGAATTAGTTAAGATTATATGAGCGAAGTACCAAATCGTACAGTAGCTATGCTAATTGCTTTACTCATTTAGAGCTGCTGCATGGTTCATGAAATTACAGTAGGACTGTAAAAGCCGCTCGTCTTCAATTGAAGCACCGAATGTTATTGGACTAATTGTAGCTGAAACAAAAACTGAAACAAATCTTGGTAAGATGTCATAAAGTTCAAATCTTGGTAAGATATTAAAATAAGCGTTGTAGATTTTCAGTTTTTGTTTCAATCCTAACTATATTATACTATGCCATGAAACGTGACGTCTGCCATAGATTTTTAGTGCATTACAGTCAATAACTTCTTTTGTCAATATCTGCAATAAGCCAACATACCATTTATTTTGCAAAAGATCCTTTTTTTGTTACCATTTTTAGATTACAGCTTTAGTGGTAAGTTTCTAACTGCGAGAACTTTACCCAAATGTGAGAACTTTCAAACCTATATAACTTAATGAAATATGTCGATAAAAGTGTACACGGGTGATGCTCTACATATTGGTCCCCAATGCTTTCTAGTTAATGTACCTATAATCAAAATAAAGTACATGAATTGATTTGGTTTTGTTTTTGTCATTCTAGAAACCAACCAAATGTCATTTAACGGTGAATTTGAACTCCAAGATTGTTGTAGTGGCTCATGGTATAGTACATCCCGCTTCAAAGGCTGGAGATCATTGCCATAATCAACAGATTTTGCCCGATCATGTGAAGGTCGGAGTCGATGCTGTTGAGTCAATTCATGCAGGAATCTCACTTTCGGTCCCAAACAAACATCATTCCATGATAGGAGAAGCACTTGGTAGTTTTGTTCAGTGGCCTAAAAATATTGTTCTTTTGGGAGATAATAATACAGTAAAGAAGTAGTTTCGGTTTTTTGTTGAGCACATTAATTTCTAGTTTGTTGTGTATAATGACTATCATAAGATAATTCATTAATTTTCAAATTTGTTGTGTGCAGGTTGCACCTATTATGAGCAAAGACAAAGTGGAAGAGTGTGTTGTTAAGACCATGAATATAAGTGAAAAGGTCATGGATAAGATAAGAAACGAGTCTTCAAAGCACAAAACAATCGTGGATGAAAAGATCTTAAAAAATATAACGGGCAAGTACAAATATTTCCACGACTTGATAATCCAAGCGCCATCCGAAGTTAATGTCGTCAATGCAATTCAACTGAAAAAGGATCTATTTACATACAATGAGGACTTTGAAATCCATATCACGATGACTGACATTATCCAATTCCTTAGCATGACATGTTTGAATGAACCGTGGTTGCAAATTTACATCATGTGAGTATTTTTTTTTCATACATATTTTTAGTTTTATACCATGTGCTTTGAAAATTTAGGTGTTTTTATCATTCACGTGCACCTCATATTGAACAAACTGTGGAATGGTAGAGTTCTGCATTTTTTCTTCAATACCTCTGCACCAATCATCGATGTTCATAAACCCAACTATCAAAAAAGACATCATAACCTTATACAGTAAGGATTTTGTTCTTTCAAGTAGCAAATTACTCTTTTTGTTGTTACTCATAATTAGACATGTACTCACTCAAAATACCAATTACCTGCTATCATATATTTAAACATATTTTTAGTCAAAACCTATACTGCTCGCTAGTTGATAGCTACCCAAATTTCTTTAACCTATAAAGTATAGCGTGCTTTACCATACCAAAAATAAACAAATATATGGCGTAACAAAAATCATTTATGAATATAGTATTTATAACTTATAAAAATAATGAGGAGGAATACACGAAAAAAAATACAGATAACTATGAGATAACCAAATAAGACACATCTTTTCCTTTCCGCTTGAGAAACTATAACAAATAATGTTGAGGATCTCTTTTATTAAGTTCCTACCAGCCAAAATAACAGTTCAATGTTGTTGTAAATACCGTCAATCCATTTGTATGAAAGATTCAAAATGAGGTTTGCCAACTTGATGGTTTTCCTACAATGGAAACATTAAAATGAGCAGACTTAAAATTGAAATTCTTTTAAAATAGATAATAGGTTACTGCTAAAACTCAAATTTGTTCAAATATAACAATAATAATTGATGTTCTCAAGCGGTTATAAATGTTCCTTTTGTAATGCAAGAACGCATTACCTTTTCGCAAACCATTCTTCTTTTTATGTCACTTTCAAATACCTCTTGCATTTGCGCTTTTTGGGTTATTCAAGAATGCTCCAATAATTTGTGCATAAATGTTCTTTAAAGCATCCTACTATTATTTTAATTTTGACTGCGTAGATGAATAAGTTCATTGATTAATTTCAAATTAACATAGCTAGGGACACACATGCTATTTTTTTATTAATAAAAAACTTCTTGACATGCTCATTAATGTTGTTTTTATGTTAAACAATGTGTACGTGGTTAGATCATGTGTGCAACGACATCGAAGTGGAGACCATTGGGTTTATGTGTCCTCATAAGCTTTCTCAAGTGCAGAAACGCCCTGATGCGACAAATATATATATCACGGAGACATGGCATGCGTTGCAATCTAAAAACCTAATTTTAGCCCCGTGCTACGAAGGGTATGAACGTTAAACTTTTAGTAACCAGTTTGCAAATTTGTTGCTGATTTTAACATCATATGTATTTTGTAAATGTAGGAAACATTGTCTTCTTCTTGTTTTCCATATAGAAAACAATATGGTTTATGTTCTTAATCCTCAGACCGATCACAAGCGTAGACTGGAAATTAAGCCTCAAGTGAGCCTGTAAGTCGTATTTGTTTTCCGTTGATTATGTTATACACTGGCTCACGGGATATGACAACATACGAGGGGTGAAAAATTATCTCTTATAGCTAAATTTGTTTTTTTTATCGCTTTCATTTTTAAACTAGTTACAGCTATTATTTAACATTTTATTGCATATGCGCAGGGCCTTCAAAGCTTTTAAGGTAGTCGGTGGTAAGTCTCGGGGAACTTTCTTGAAGTGGATGAATGTTACGGTAATTTGTTTTCAAAAAAAGAGCTTGTATTTCTTTTGGGATATAAATACATTTTAAACTGACTATTAAATTATCATATAATATTGTAACAGTGTCCACAACAATCCGGATCA
The DNA here is from genome assembly GCA_030737875.1 of Allium sativum. Classification (NCBI taxonomy): domain Eukaryota; kingdom Viridiplantae; phylum Streptophyta; class Magnoliopsida; order Asparagales; family Amaryllidaceae; genus Allium; species Allium sativum. The sequence continues at coordinate 700,263,096 of CM060926.1, forward strand.
ACGGATTGTGTATATTATGTGATGAGGTATATGCATGAAATAGTAAATAACCACCGTAAAAACATCGATCTAACCAAGGTATAACTTTATTTTTTTTTCCTTCATAGTTCATGTTAAGCAAATATATGATTAATGTTTCGAAACAATTTTTAACTGCAGTACTTCGAACAAGTCAGCTCCTATAACCAAAAAGAAATAAATGAGATTCGGGATAATTTAGCTGATTATATCATGCAAAACTGGATGTAGTCTTCCTGTATTCTACAGTGTGGTGAGTTTATTTCTTTTCCTGTACTGTTGTTCTTTGCTTTGAATCTCTTACTCTCTTACTTCGAGATAGTGCAATACCGGATAGTTGATAATACTGTTGTTCTTTCCTGTATACTTGTCGGACATAACTCAAATTCAAAATAAGTAACATGGTTACTTTTTTAGGTCACAAATAATATAACCCAAACGATAGATTAAAAGCAGCCCAAAATGGAACTGGGGCGCAAAAGATACATGGGATGATACTATACATGGTTTAATAGAATAATAATTTGTTTGTGCAGAAAGAGAAAAGAAAAATAGTTGAAATTTTCAAGTTAATCTGTAAATTAATAGGATGATAATACTGTACAGTTTGGCGAGGCAGTGAACGGATGGTTGATGTGTAGATGCAGGCGAAGCAACTGTAGCAGTTTTGATGTGGTATGGTTGAAAAGTTTAAAACTGTTAATTAAGTTTTATAAAAAGTAAACTAAGTTGACCAAGTTATACAAATCAACTACTAATTTATTATGTTTTATGAAAAATAGCTAAGTTAGCCAAGTTTTATGAAAATTAAACGAGGCTTTAAAAATAAACCAGTATTTTCAAAAATTAACCATGGTAGCTGAGTTTTATAAGAGCTAAATAAATTGTACAAATTAAACAAATTTTACAAAAAAATAACTAACTGAAATAAAAATTAACTACATTTACAAAAATTGACCAATTTATAGATTTTATTTTATGAATTTTAACCAAGTTTTATCAACATTTAACTAAGTTTGTTAAATTAACTAAAGTTTATCCTATTGGAAGGAGAGATCCCCTGCCAATCACAGAAAGAGCGCCGTGATTTCTTTTTAGTTCATATGGATAAAATGATTCACTAAGACCTAGCCCCAGCCACCATATCTATGATTTATTTTCACAAGTCAGGTCATGTTCACTCATTTCTCTGATACAAAACAGTTCTTTGTGGCAATGACAATGGGGAAAACTTTGCAATATAATCAACTAACAAACAACAACCAAAACTTTCTGTTTGCTCTGGACCCCTGGAAAACAATTTGCACAGAAATTTCATTTGAAAAAAGAGATATTCCTTTAAAGAAATTTCAGTACACAAATATGCATTGCAAACTTGGATGTTTATATGTACAAATTTTCCTTTAAAGAAAAAAGCTCCGCAGATGTACAAAATCAGTCGAATGGTTAATAATCAGATGCTTATTATCGAGTAGTCTCTGTCAAGCATAATGTGTGCATGTGCGATGTGATTAGGAGCTTAATTTGTGGTGTTCGTTTAATAGTATACAGTCAATTAATTTGTGGTGTTCGTCATTGTATACAGATATGTGTCGATGTGATTGCAAAACAAAACCCATTCCTTTTAAAAAATAACCTTATGAATTGGAAGAAAAACAATATGAAAAAAATTTGAATCAAAATTGACCATGAAACAATATGTTAGGATCTAATATAAACAGTTAAATGGACACTAATATTTAAGATGTTAAAAATAAATTGAGTATATTTGGTTTAATTCGGTGTCAAGAAAAATGAAAACCAAAATGACAGCAAAACCAAACAAATATTGAAATAGAAATAAACTCAACAAATTTAACTAAATCAATTTTGTTTAACCAAACATATTTGGTTTGCTTTATTTGGTTTGCTTTATTTGTTCCATTCGGGCTTATGAATACTCTCTCCCTACGAGCTAACGGGCGTAGACCATACAGGTTTGATTTACCTTTTATGATTTAATGGGATATACACATGTTTTTTTAATGTATAAATGGGAATAATAACCCTAAAGTCAGTATAAATGGGAATACCTAAACCACGGTTGGCGTATGCATGTGTTGTGTGTTTCTATGCTTGTGTGTGCGGCGTTTTTTGCACTGCATGTGCTATTATTTCAAAATTGGCATTGATCACCAAGTCTTGTAGGTGAAAAAACAGTATCTGACTACTATTTTCTCAGATAATAATTTAGTTGTAAGTGTTAACTTTAAAATATTATAACAATAAGATGTACAAAATTGTGATTACAGGTTGTAATATTACGTATTCCTAACTCGTAACACGGACTTTGTTGGAAATGCTTGAAGCATTATAACAATAAGAAGTACAAAATTGGACATTTCAAAAATGAGAGTTGCGCAGAGGGCATGAAATCACCACTGCGGAAGTTTAGCTGAAATATAGAATTTGTATTATTATACTTGGTCGCAAATTAAGATTCAGTTAGAAGTTAGCCAGAATGAAGGAAGCGCTCTTGAAATGGTATCATGTTTAACAAACATCAGATATGATAAAATTTAAAATGGTATCATGCAGACTACCCAATGTGCATGGCAAAAGAAAGTGAAGAATACAAATGCTAGTTGATTTGGTAAAATAAAACCTGATAGTTTTTCTCCATGGACTGATTATCACTGTTTTTCTTCATTTTTACTCTCAACAGCAACCAAATTATTCTCATGGTCTCTTTCTTTCTTGCGGCGCCTAACGACGCATACAGCACATAGACAATCGCTTTTATGAAGGTCAATTCTGCACAACAATGAATTTTACAAAGATACTCACATAATTAAAGACTGCATTTTTTCCTCATACACTGGAATAAGTAAAGACGGTAATTATTCAGTTACACTGGAATTATGAGATCGAAAGTCACTTTAAGATATATATTTGCCCACAGGTTTCTACACTAATCTGAGATTTATGTAACATCGAAGTACATACTATACAAAAATTTGTTTAAAAAATTAGTCTGAATATATTTATGATTAAGTCATATTGTATGTAAATATGACTTGCATCTGACTTCGACTTCGGTTTGATTTTTGAGTTTTTCAGGATAGGTATGCAGCGGACTTGCATCCAGTTTCAACATTGGAATGTCACTATTCAAGTCAACAATCACGAAGACGGATTGTGTTGTTTTAAGTTTTAAGCTTATGAACCACTTTGTTCTTTTGTAGTCATGTGACTGGTTATGACATGTTATGTAAGTATTTACTATTTAGACGTATTGTTGGAGCTTAGCATATATGACATGCAAACTATTTTTGTTATATGATTATCAATGTTAGTGTTTTCTTGTCAAATAATATAACATTTTTTTGAGTTGCGTGTAGATTTCTTGTATTCATATATTTTGTGAATTGCTCATAATGGCTGAAATGTTGAACTGTATTGAGAGCTGAGAGCTGAAAATCATAATGGCTGAAATGGAATGCAGTTTGAATTCAGAAGTTATTTGCTACTGTTGTAAATAAAACACAGTCGCAAATGCTAAACTTATCACGTCAGACATTTTAAAATCTGTCGCACAAGGTTAAAGGGTTGAAGGTAAATATCGGTTTATTGCTACAGGTGTAAAACAAACCGTCGCTAATGAGTTAGTCTACAGCGACTAGTATTATACCCGTCGCAATAACCATATATTGCGACAATTTTAAAACCGTCGCAATAAATTTATACATCTTGCGACGGTCGCATATGCGACGGCTGATAAACAGTCGCAAATTAGGTTAAACAACAGTCGCAAATGACCTGTTTTGTAGTAGTGCATGAAAATTAAACATTTGCAAGTTGTCTTTTGGTTGTTAAATAATTAACCATTACAATGAGGTTTGGATAGTTTACTATATCCAAAATGACATGTATATGTAGTGTTCGTCGTACTTGGAAATGTTTACTTGAACAAACAAGTATATGGATTAATAGTGAATCACTGTTTATTTTGACGCAAGTTTTGTCAAGATAAACAATATATGGGTATAAAATCCCATTTGATAGTTGAAAGCATATGTTGATTGATGAATGAATATCGCGGTTAATCTGACGATTGACAAAAACATACAAGCGCTAAATATTTAACGTTTACATGTTATGCACTATGCTACGATATGTGTATAGTGAATGTTCGAACAGATGTTAGGATGATTGATTAATTCTAATGAAATGTTATTAACAAATGGGATCCATATAGTTGAATTATATGGTAGTTAGTTGAGTTTATTCCAATATGGGAATATACTGAATATTTTAATAATATAATAATGGGTGAAAAATAAATGTCAAAATTTGACTTTCGATTTTGGATGGATATAAAGTATAATTCATTACGATGCACATTTGCAAAAGAAAAAAAATTGATTTGAAATAATTTTCAAATAGTTATGGCATATTCAACCTTTATTTTTAAATGAATAGTAACAAAAAAAAGTGAAGTTCGGTTAGGGTACCTAGGAAATGTTTTAAAAGAATTTTCTTTTCAAAACTTTCTCATTTATTTTTATAATGGATGTCTGAAAATTTGGGTAAAATAATGAAGTTTAAAAATAATATTATTTTAATAATAAATAATATTATAATAGCCATTTAATGGAAATATTTGAATTTGAAGTAAAATATTGAAAATATGGTTTACGGTAATTATTAGAAAATAAATAAACTATCTTGGAAGCAAGTCAATTTTATTTTAATAATAAATCGAAGTTTGGTTTGCATAGAACTCGTCGCGCAGCGGTAGTTTGCGAATTTTGATCATTGACTTCAAATTGAGATACCGAAAGATCTGACCATCAGATTCTCTCGAAGTAAAACCTATTAGATTATAAATGAAAAGAGCTTTCAAATGAGTATAATAGCTTTAAAATCCAATGGTTAGATCTAGAGATCAATTCAAATCAATTTTGAATAAAAATAGCATCAGTACAGCGTAATGACTTGAAATGTCACTAGACTGAAATGGACTATTTTTAAATTATTAAAGATAGGGAAAATTTATGATAAATCATAGTAAATGATTTCAAAGTGATTTGAAAAAGAAATATGAAGTTTCAAATTATAATTTGGGATATTTACGTTTTCAGCCTAATAGACTGAAGACGGTCAAACAATGTTTTGTAAATTTAAGTTAATTAAACTTAAATTATTTTGGTTTATTTAATATAACCAAGGTTTTAAGTGAGTGTTTAGATAAATCTTTTGATTTAGAAAATATTTCCAGTTGAAATAAAAATTGGATTTGGATAGAAATAATCTTCGGATATTTGGTATTAGTTACCATTGTGCCACGGTTACTATGTGTGGAATTTGAAAGATGTTAACATCGTTATTCCATTTGTAGTATTCATTGATTTCAGAAACTGATGTCGAGCATAAGTTGATATAATTCTATTTGAATTCTTGCATTTAATATCATTTGGTTTGGGGTTTGTCATGAATAGTGTCTTCAATAACACTGTTCTTTTATCCAGTTCAAAGAGAAGATGATTTCTAAAGATTAGTTGAAAGGAAACTTTTATTTAATTTGATTATAAAGATTAGAGTAAAAGAATATTCCCAAAATGGAATAAGGCTTAGTACATCTTTTATATCTTAATTGATTCGAAAGATGTGATATTCAGAATGATCGGGTTTCGACCCATTGTGAATAACTAAACAACGTAATGAAAATGGCGTTGACTGAGATAGAAGACTAGTGACCTTCACATCAGAAAGGGTTGTTTGTTGATGCCTCGGGTGGCCACCCTATTACGGAGTTATAGCGATGGTGATCCGATCATGCTTCAAGTGATTTGGGATGCAAGGGCTTTCGCACCTAGGAGGGGTCGTGGAATAAAGCTCCTTCGGTTTCGTTCAAAACCCAGGACATACTTGTAAATGAATGCGTGTCTGACATTTTTTTTGCAACATAAACGGTTGGTTTTAATTGATGTTATATCAGTTGGTGGTGGAGAATTTATTCTTTTCCTTAACACCCTCCAATGAGACTTATGTACTCAGAGGGTTATATATTAATAGACACCAATGGTAACACCCCGTAATTTTAAGAATACTATAATGATAAACTAAATAATACTTAATTAAATATTGGGAATTAAGTAAAACAGAATGCGCTATTGCGTACGTCTTGGAATTTTACTTAAGATAGACTCCAAGTTTGCGTAAAACGGACATCGTATGAAGGAGATATTAAGGTTTGAAGTTTGTATACATATATGAATAATATATATAAATAAATCATGTCTAGAAATCAAAAATCAAAGAAGCGGGAAAAGGAGGGAAAAGGAGGGAATTCGGCCCGTTAGGGGTTGACCCCATAACAGGGGTGTCGATCCCTGGGTCGACCCCAGTCAGATCTGGGGCAGATCCCTTTTTGTGTACGTGGACTCATTTCTTGACCAGATTCGTTGACATTAGGCTATAGATAGGACCTCATTTCTATTGTTTTATTCACCAAAAACAATTGAGACAATGAGGTGCTTCCCCAACTCAGAATATACTAGCCTATTCTTCTGCAATAACAATTTATACGTATTCAAGGATCTCTGCTACAATATCAACAGTCAATTCTCTATTCTTTAGATCCAGTCACAGTGAGTTCATGTTATTTTTAGATATAAATAATTAATAGTAATCTTGACATGTTTATAAGTTGGGTCTAAACCTGTGCCTGTTAATAACCCAAATCATATCTAAATAGATCTGCCATTACTTGTAAACCTGATCCTCTGTATAGCTCTTGCAGGCCTATCGTTATTATGCTTATTCTATTAACATGCCTAATCATGTCACTATATGCGTATCCTGTTAGTATGCTTATTTCTGTCATCATATGCCTATCTTGTTATTATGCTTATTCTTGTTCTCTTCTCCCCCTCTTTCCCTTTTTATTTTTATAGCCAGGCTATCTTCGAGCCTAGGCCTATCGCTGAAATATGCGAGTGCATGAAATTGGGAATGGTTGGAAAAGATAAATTTGGGGCATAACTTATATTAAAACATGATTGGGATTTGGGCATAATTTATACCATGATCCAAAACTTTAATTTGGGCATAACTTGTATTATGAACCGGACTGGGATTAAGGGGCATAATCTTAGATAAACATGAAAAATTGGTTAATAATGAACATGCCTAGATTTACAGTAATTAGAAACTATAACCGCACTTAGACACGAGGTTAGATTACACTTGTAGAAGTCAGCCCGGAACCGCTCGGCAAATCCAGCATCCACAAGTGGTTAATCTAATGTGATGGGTCAAGTGCATAAATGTACACGTAATGGTGCTAAGACACGAGGTTAGGCCCGACTTGTGGAAGAAGTCTGCCCAGAACCACCCGGCATATCCAGCATCCACAAGTAGTAGACTTAATGTGAGAGGTCTAGTCCATTACTAACCATAAATGGATAACTTGTTAACTTGTTTAAATCAATGGGGGGTTACATGAACCTGTTAAATTGAATAGGGGTTAAGTAAACTTGCTTGAATCAGTGGGGGTTAATTTAAGCTTGTTAAATCTATAGGGATGAGCTATATACATATAAACCCAAAAACTTAACCTGTTTTACATGTGGGGGTTATTTAACCTTGTTAAACTGTTAGGCGTAACCTGTCAAAATCCTAGTAGTGGGGATGCAAGCCTAGGGGAAGCTTGTATCATCTGTTGTGTGGGACCTGTTTCAGTCTGTAACCCATTTTGGTATCAAATGGGGAACCCTAAACTACGTCGTGGTCGGGGCACGCTTACTGGCCTGATTATAAGAGGCCACTTGTGCGAGGGTGTTGATGGCGCATTCCAACGGGATCATGTGCTTGCTTGGGTCTGGTTTTCTTGAGGAAATTAAGACATTGTGACATTAGTAGATATGTTTGTGCATCTTGAAAATAACGAGGTTGCCACTTTAGGAAGTGATGCATCCTACTATGGGGCCAGCACAGGGTATCTACGGGGTAGGGAGTTGATCGATTAGGGGTTGTAATTAGGGTACATCTAGTCTTGCTTGTTTGAGAGCCTGTTATTATTATTGGGGGGGGGGGGGGGGGTAACACTTGTCATTCCTGTTGGGCTACCTGTTATTATTGTTGGGGGTAAAACCCATCACTAGAAGTACACCTAATTCTACCATCTTGTTCTTGTTGGGATCATCTTGTTCTTGTTATACTATATTGGTGCAGAGAAAAGTTCTTGAGAATCGCAATATATTCTGTCATGTTTATTCTATTTATCCTGCTTAGTCTGTTATACATGCCTTATGATACTGTTATCTCTCTCATCTAGTTTATATACCTATCATGATGCTTTTACTTATTTATATGCTAATAATAACTGGAATCGCCAGACTTAATGTCAGACCCATTTTGTTTCCTCTTCTCTCTCTTCTGCCCCCCTCCCCCCAAAGTTCTTAGGGTTGGTGTAACACCCCAAAAATTTAAATATTAAAGTTAACAAATTAAAAATACTTAATTTCAAATGTGGGAATTAAGGAAAATGGGTTGCGCCATTGCGTTCGTCTCGAAATTCTGCTTGAGATAGAGTCCGAGTTTGCGTAAAACGGACAACGTATGAAGGAGATATGGACGAACGAAGTTAGGCAGAAAAACCGGAAACAGACCAGAATGCACTGGCGCACTTGTGAAGTGCGCCAGTACAAAAATGCACTAGCGCACCTGCCAAGTGCGCCCAGGTCGGGCTAAAAGCCTGCACAGATTTCTGGAGTGTTCTGATCTGAACAGTAAGTCATTGCTGAGTCACTAGGGCTTAGGTGGCTATCTGAATGGTTCTGGTTATTCCTAGGTTAATCTGATGTCTCTTAATTAATTAATCTTCTATAAAAACACCCTAAACCCATAACCCTAATCACACAAATTTATACCAAGAGCTTCCATGCCGTCAATGGAGAACCTAGAGTAGCCGCCATACACTTTCAACCCTTAAGCAAGATAGATGCTTGAATCAAAATAAAATCTAATCTAAAATAACAACAAAGTCTACATCAAAGGCAAGCAATTCAATTTCAGAATACAGATTCCAGAAAGAAAAGACTATTCTTTTCGATTGTGAGTATGATAGCTTTCACAAAATAATTCACTAATTTAATTATGATAAGATATAATTGGGATTATAAGAATATGATTTTGAATCATGTGATGTAAATTATATGTATGTTTGTGGTGTTGAATCATATGTTAGTTTTATGCAAGTTGGATCATATGTTAGTTCTTATGTGAATCCTATGCAAGTTGAATCATATATCTTATGCAAGTTTGTGGTGATTCGATCATATATTCTTATGTGAATCTTATGCAAGTTTGGGTTGTTAAAATATATATGAAACATGTATATGCATATGCTAGTCTATGTGACATTAATCAATATGTTTAGATCCATATGTAAGTTCACACCTTTATGTTTAGATCCATAAGCAAGATTATATCCTTATGTTTAGATCTATATGCAAGATTACATCTTTATATCCATATGCAAGTTCACACCTTTATGATTAGATCCATATGCAAGTTCACACCTTTATGTTTGGATCTATAGAAGTACATAAGTTATGCAAGTTTTCGCCCATCACCTATGCTAGTTTTGTATCATATGCTAGTTTGAATGAAATTCATATGCAAGTTATTGGCTATGTAATCTTATGTCATGATCCTTAGATCTGTTTTATGTGTTATGTGATGTTGTTTTTCTTTTTATGAGTTAGACTATTTACGAGTCTAACATATGTCATATGAAAACGTACGAATAGCGTGGGGATGATGGGATAATATTGAATATACATAAAATTGTGAATTGGCATAAATGGCCTTAAAAAGGCATATAATTAATTTGAGACATTAATTGGCATAATTGGTATTTATATACATAATTTTAAGAGACAATTATGGACATAAATAAATTTGGAATTTATTGACAAATTTGAATAGGGATATTAATCCAATTTGGGGTTAAATAAAGATGTGTAATAATAAATGCCTAAGACACGAGGTTAGACTCTTTTGTGGTGTAAGACTGCCCGGACCCGCCCGGCAAATCAAGCAGCCACAAATGCCAGTCTAATGTGAGAGGTCAATGGCACAAATTAAATGCGTAACAGTTGTAAAGACACGAGGTTAGGCTCGTTTGCGGTATAAGACTGCCCGGACCCGCCCGGCAAATCCAGCAACCGCAAATGCCAGTCTAATGTGGGAGGTCATTACAAGGTTACGGTTCTAATGAATTAAGTAACGCTTAACCAGATAAACATGTGGTGGGACATGGGGGGTTAAGTAGGTGCCGTGGGTGGCATGTGAATTTAAGTGGGTGCCTTGGGTGGCATGTGAAATACGATTAGATGCACTTAACCAAGTTGAAACATGTAAGAAGACATGAATAAAAATAGGGTTAATTGGGAAACCTTAGTGGGGACCAAGCATAGGTGGAAATCTCGTGTCATGCATGGGGGGCCCTTTTCAAACCAATAACCCATTAAGTATCTTTGAGAGCTCGACCCAAGTCGAGGATGGGACACGCTTACTGGATTTGATTGTAAGAGGTCAAAACGGGTTAGCGGTGGCAACGCAAGTCCAATGGGGTTATGTACGTGCGTGGGCCCGCGCTGGTAGGTAAGATGTTGTTGCATCATGTAGATATAAGCCGTGCATCTTTAGTGTATCGGGTTGCCACTTTGGGGAGTGATACACCCCACAGTTGGACCAGAACAGGTATTTACGAGTTAGGGAGCCGATCAAATGGGGGTAGTGGCTACAACTAGTGGAGATATGGACAGACGACACCAATGAAGGCAGCTAGGGGTACACGAACTACCATTATCATTATTAAGTTCTGTAGGCGGGATCAACTTTTAGGGTGACTAGTGGTGGTGCAGTATACTAATTATCCTATAGTGATTAGGAATAAGATTAACGCCAGAATATTCCTCTTATTTGATTTGTCTTGCCCACTTGTTTCATGGTCATAGCTTATCTTACCAGTTTATGCCTTATCCTAGTTACTTTAATAGTTATATTGTTAAAGTTATTATACTCAACAGACTTTATGTCTGACCCCCTTGTTTTCTCCTCTTTTCTTCCTTTCCCCCCAGGTTCTCAGGGTGGGACTAGTACTAGTGGAGCTTGATCTTGGAACTCTTTATCTCTCTTTTTGAAGTGCTTGGATTGCTGAAAGTAAAGTTCAGCTCATCTCTTTTATGGCTACTTGTGCTGGGTTTATGCTTTTTATTTTATGTACTCTGAAATAATTTATCAAGGTGGATATTAAGTGTACTTGGTTTATGAAGTTGATGTAATCAAACTATTTCTCCGCCGCAATAAAAGTTGTTTTAAAATTTTCAAGTACCATTATTTATTTCTGTCTTGTTGTATTCTGTTCTATACACTAAATACGCTCCATGGAAGTTAATGCATTCCCTTTGTGAGTGACATTAATGGACGTGGGGTGTTACACGTGGTATCAGAGCTGAAGGTTACCAGACCAGATATGAATTTTGAAAACTATTTTTCAAAAATAATTTTATAAAGAAATACTTTCAAAAGTATGTTTTAGGGAAAGTATTTTCAAGAGAAAAGTTTATTTTAAAAAACATAACCCCCAAGAGCCATATATCTTTCTTTCAAATTCTCCGTTTTGAATCTCTTCATTTTATTTTCAGCATGTCTGGAATTCCTGAGATACCCGAGGGGATACCGATACCAGGATGGTTTAGAAGGTATCTAAAAGCTAGGGCCAATGTCGCAGGCCCAGCAAATGCTGCTCCTCCTCCCCGTGTTGATACTTTTGCAAAGATATGCAAAGACTTTAGAGCAATGGGCGGGAGACCTTTTCACGGATCAGAGACGTTTTTTGAAGCTCGAAATTGGCTTAAGGAGGTGGAAGATCTATTTGGTATTTTCGAAGTATAAGATGGAAGAAAAGTCCAATTGGCTGCTTGGTTAATAAAAGACGAAGAATCATTTTGGTGGGAGGTCACGAACGGAAAGCGTCCGGTGGAGATATGGATGGATTTCAAGCGTAGGTTCGAAATGAATTTTCTCTCACGAGCAGAAGAGAATTTATATATGGAAAGATTCTTGGCGTTGAAGCAAGGGGATTTATCAGTAAAGGAGTACGCCAACAAGTTCAATCAGTTGGCGAGATTTGGCTTGGAATTGGTAATCACACCTGAGAAGAAGGCCCTAATGTTCGTTAAGGTTTTGAATGAGCCACTACATAGGTTAGCTATGACCCACATTCCTATGAGGGGTACCTTTGAAAAGTTGGTTGACTTGGCGCTTTTGCATGAGGAAGAGAAAGGTGCTAATGCTAATAAGGCACCGGAGAATAAAGGGGACCAAAAGAAACCACAACAGCAAAACAAGAAAGGCGGGAAGAACAATGATGGAAAAGGAAAGAAGAAGTGCTTTAATTGTGGGACACCAGGCCATATGAGTAAAGAATGTAGGAAAAAGAAGAAGACTGGTTGTTTTCACTGTGGAGAGGCAGGTCGTCTAGTTAATGACTGCCCAAGGAAACAGGGGCAAGGGAAAAGAACTTCTGGAGGGCAGCTTCAGGCTCTCATGGCACCAAGGCAGGCGAGAGGGCAGATTCAGGCTCTCATGGCACCAAGACAGGAGAGAGGTAGAAACATTTCCATTGAAAGTTTAGTTTTTTTGTTTGAACGTCTTGTTCGTACTTTGTTTGGCTCTGGCGCTTCACGCTCGTTTGTATCTGCTTCTTTAGTTGAAACACTTCACCTAAATACTAGTCTAGTTATGGATCCCATAGTAGTCTCAAATCCTATTGGTGGTTCAGCTCATCTTTCTATGATTTGTCGGTATTTGAGAGTGTCTATCTTGGGCGTTGGGTTTGAATGCAACGCCTTTGTTCTTGGCTTCATGGGCTACGGCTTGATTCTAGGTATGGATTGGCTAACTAGATACGGTGTCGTCCTAGATTGTGAAAGAAGGGTAGTTAGATTGTTGACTTGTTGTGGAAAGACCCTTGATATTTCTTGTGACCCTAGAGTTCCGGTAATGCTTAGCTACCTAGAATCCCTTGACGCATCCAATAATGATTTGAAATCTGTTCGTGTGGTCCGTGAATATAATGACATCTTCGATGAAGTTCGAGGCTTACCCCCGAGGCGTGAGATAGATTTTCGAATATATCTAGTAGATAATGCAAAGCCAGTTGCATTACCAGTGCGCCACATGGCTCCGAGAGAGAGAAGATAACTCAGTAAGCAAGTGAAAGAATCGCTTGAGAAGGGGTTCGTAAGAAGAAGTATTTCGGTGTGGGATGCTCCATTCGTTTTTGCTACAAAAGATGATGGTTCACTTAGATTGTGTGTGTACTATAGAGAGCTGAATAAGCTAACAAAGAAGAACAGGCACCCATTGCCGAAGATAGACGATTTATTCGATCAGTTGGTGGGTGCTTCAGTTTTCTCGCAACTGGATTTGGCTATAGGGTTTCATCAGCTAAGGGTGGATGAAGATAACATCGATAAGACTGCCTTTAGAACTCCTAACGGTTTCTTTGAGTGGCTCGTCATGCCTTTTGGTTTGACGAATGCACCCGCATACTTTGTTGACTTAATAAGTAGGGTGTTTAGGGAGTTTCTAAACAAGTTTGTGGTAGTCTTTGTAGATGATATTCTGGTTTTATCTAAAAATGAAGAAGAGCATGCCCTACATCTTAGGGAAGTCTTAAAGACCCTATGTGCACATCAGCTAAAAGCTAAGTTCTCCAAGTGCCATTTTTGGAGAAAAGAAGTGACGTTCTTAGTACACGTGGTCTCTAAGGAAGGGATAGCTGTGGATCCCGCCAAGGTGGTGTCAATCCAAGATTGGAAAACTCCTAAGTACGCAACAGAATTAAGAAGCTTTTTAGGGCTGGCTGGCTATTATAGGAAGTTCATTAAGGACTGCGCGAAGATATCAGCCCCTCTCACTCGATTAACGAAGAAGAACTTGACTTTTTGTTGGGACGTTGACTATGACGATGCTTTACAACATCTAAAGAGGTCTTTGACGACCGCTCCAGTTTTAGTTTTGTCAGACGGGAGTAAGACATTCACTGTATATACCGATGCTTGTGGGACAGGGCTTGGCGCAGTTTTAATGCAAGAGGGAAGGGTGATATGCTATGGTGGAAGGCAGTTGAAAGCCCACGAGAAAAATTACCCTCCCCACGACTTAGAGTTGGCGGCCATAGGTTTTGCGCTTAAGTCATGGCATCATTATTTGCTTGGCGAGAGGTTTGAGTTGTATACAGACCATAAGTCGCTAAAGTACTTATTCTCTCAGAACGACCTAAACTTGAGGCAACAGAGATGGATGGAGTTTTTGGCATCCTACGATTTTGAGATCGCATATAACCCTGGCAAGGGCAACGTTGTAGCTGACGCCTTAAGTAGAAAGAAGTTAACTTTAAGTCCTTTGTTCGTAGAGCGGCAGAGTTTGAATTATATATCTTCCTTTGACTTCAGACCCTCTGTCGATTATGTAACCAGATTATTGGCATCGTTAGAGGTGCAACCTACACTTTTGGGTCGAGTTGGAGAGGCACAGCGAAACGACCCACAATTGGTTGAGATAGTAGGCAAGCTTATAGGAGGGGAGTCCTCGAGTCATCTGAATAGATATGCTATAGATGAGAGAGGTTGGCTACGTAGAGATGGAAGACTTTGTGTACCACAAGATGAGAGTTTGAAGAAGGCAATTCTTGAAGACTCACATCGCTCTAAGATGACCATACATCTCGGTGGTGATAAGATGTATAAGGATATGAAGCGAGTTTTCTTTTGGGCCGGAATGAAGAAGGACGTGGCCGAGTTCGTTGCTAGATGCTTAGTGCGCCAGCAAGTCAAGGCGGAGCAAAAGAAGCTTGGAGGTTTGCTCTATCCTCTAGAGATTCTGCTTTGGAAATGGGAAAGCGTTTCCATGGATTTTGTAGATGGGTTACCAAGATCAAGGAAGGGTAATATGGGGATTTGGGTAATTGTAGACCGACTTACTAAAAGTGCCCATTTTATTCCTGTTAAAAGTAGATGGACTGCCACATGGTTAGCATCTGTTTACCTTCGAGAGATAGTCCGTTTGCATGGAATACCCTCTAGCATTGTGAGCGATACAGATCCCATTTTCACGAGCGAATTTTGGAAAAGCTTACAAGAGGCGGTTGGAACACAATTATGCTTAAGTACTGCTTATCATCCTCAGACAGACGACCAGACCGAGAGAGTAAATCGGATTCTAGAAGACCTTCTAAGGCTATGCATCCTAGACTTTGGAGGAACATGGGAAGAACTTCTTCCACTAGTGGAGTTCGCCTATAATAATAGTTTTCAGGCTAGCATTGGCATGACAACTTTTGAGGCTCTTTATGGACGACCGTGCCGATCACCTACTTGTTTGTGGGAATCCACGGACAAGGTTTTTCTTGGACCCGACATGATTAGGGAGACTTCGGAGAAGATATACCTGATTCGACGGCGAATGAAGACGGCGCATGACCGACAGAAATCATATGCTGATAGGAGACGAACCGATCTTGAGTTCAATGTTGGGGACATGGTTTTTGTTAAGGTATCACCGTTGAGAAGCGTAGTCCGCTTGGGATCAGTAGGGAAGTTGGCACCAAGGTTCGTAGGACCCTTTCCAATTACAGAGAGGATTGGGCAGATGGCGTAAGAGTAAAGTTACCAGAGAAGCTCAGCGGAGTTCATGACGTGTTTCACGTTTTTCATTTGCGTAAGTGTTTGCACGATACAGCGGAAGTGGTAGAGCCGAGCACGCTCGAAGAAGTGGAAGTAGAGCGCAATGCCACGATCAGACGAGCTCCTACACGCATTCTCGGATCGGAGGTCAAAAAGCTTCGCAACAAAGAGGTCAAGTTGGTCAAAGTGCAATGGGGAGATGATCAAAGAGATGCGACCTGGGATACAGAAGATTTGACGCGTACGCTGTACCCTTTCCTTTTTGAGGGTATGTTTTATTTTCTCCTTTTTCTACCGCTTTGTTGATACTTGTCCTATCTTTTAGTATTATCTTTGCGATGACATCTTCGATCTTTAGTTAGGAAGAACCCAATGGTTGCAAACATGTGTTTGAGACATGTTATGTTTGATGGATGCAAGTGGTTGCTCGTGGATGCATGTACACACACCTTAGGCACTAGATCGGCTTAATCACCTTCATATTGCAGATAAACGTGTGTGTCTATTTAAATTAATAGATGTATAATGGTTGTGTTATCATATGGATGCTGCATTTTGATGAATGGTTGTGCACACACGTAGAAATAATGTGTATCGATAGGATTCTTTCGCATACATAATAGACGCATGACACTGTCATGATTTGCATTAAGGAGGTAAACTGAATCAGTAGACCGCCTGATTTTGCATTGGATAAGGAACATATACACACACTTCTTGCATATGTTCATACAGCATTAGAAATCTTGTAAGGACAATGGATGCCTGTGTTTGATGGTTGAGTAGATGGATGATTGGATGTTAGGATATGCATTCTCCTTAACTTGGAGATTTTGGGGGCGAAATCCTTTAAGGAGGGGAGAATGTAACACCCCGAAATTTTAAATATTAAAGTTAACAAATTAAAGAATACTTAATTTCAAATGTGGAAATTAAGGGAAACGGGTTGCGCCATTGCGTTCATCTCGAAATTCTGCTTGAGATAGAGTCCGAGTTTGCGTAAAACGAACACCATATGAAGGAGATATGGACGAACGAAGTTACGCAGAAAAACCGGAAATAGACCAGAATGCACTGGCGCACTTGTGAAGTGCGGCAGTACAAAAATGCACTGGCGCAACTACCAAGTGCGCCCAGGTTGGGCTAAAAGCCAGCACAAATTTCTGGAGTGTTCTGATCCGAACAGTGAGTCATTGCTGAGTCACTAGTGCTTAGGTGGCTATCTGAATGGTTCTGGTTATTCCTAGGTTAATCCGACGGCTCTTAATTAATTAATCTTCTATAAAAACACCCTAAACCCCTAACCCTAATCACTTAAATTCATGCCAAGAGCCGTCGTGCCGTCAATGGAGAACCTAGAGTAGCCGCCATACGCTTTCAACCCAAAAGCAAGATAGAGGCTTGAATCAAAATCAAATCAAATCTAAAATAACAACTAAGTCTACATCAAAGGCGAGCAATTCAATTTTAGAATACAGATTCCAGAAAGATAGGACTATTCTTTTTTATTGTGAGTATGATAGCTTTCACAAAATAATTCATTAATTTAATTATGATAAGATATAATTGGGATAGTAAGAATATGATTTTGAATCATGTGATGTAAATTATATGTATGTTTGTGGTGTTGAATCATATGTTAGTTTTATGCAAGTTGGATCATATGTTAGTTCTTAAGTGAATCCTATGCAAGTTGAATCATATATCTTATGCAAGTTTGTGCTGATTGGATCATATATTCTTATATGAATCTTATGCAAGTTTGGGTTGTTAAAATATATGTGAAACATGTATATGCATATGCTAGTCTATGTGACATTAATCTATATGTATAATCCATATGAAAGTTCACACCTTTATGTTTAGATCCATAAGCAAGATTATATCTTTATGTTTAGATCTATATGCAAGATTACATCTTTATATCCATATGCAAGTTCACACCTTTATGATTAGATCCATATGCAAGTTTACACCTTTATGTTTGGATCTATAGCAGTACATAAGTTATGCAAGTTTTCGCCCATCACCTATACTAGTTTTGTATCATATGCTAGTTTGAAAGAAATTCATATGCAAGCTATTGGCTTTGTAATCTTATGTCATGATCCTTAGATCTATTTTATGTGTTATGTGATGTTGTTTTCATGAGTTAGACTATTTGCGAGTCTAATATATGTTGTATGAAAACGTACGAATAGCATGGGGATGATGGGATAATATTGAATATACATAAAATTGTGAATTGGCATAAATGGTCTTAAAAAGGCATATATTTAATTTGAGACATTAATTGGCATAATTGGTATTTATAGACATAATTTTAAGAGACAATTATGGATATAAATAAATTTGGAATTTATTGACAAATTTGAATAGGGATATTAATCCAATTTGGTGTTAAATAAAGATGTGTAATAATAAACCGCCTAAGACACGAGGTTAGACTCTTTTGTGGTGTAAGACTGCCCGGACCCGCCCGGCAAATCCAGCAGCCACAAATGCCAATCTAATGTGAGAGGTCAAAGGCACGAATAAAATGCGTAACAGTTGTAAAGACACGAGGTTAGGCTCGTTTGTGGTATAAGACTGCCCGGACCCGCCCGGCAAATCTAGCAACCTCAAATGCCAGTCTAATGTGGGAGGTCTTTACAAGGTTATGGTTCTAATGAATTAAGCAACACTTAACCAGATAAACATGTGGTGGGGCATGGGGGGGTTAAGTGGGTGCCTTGGGTGGCTTGTGAAATTAAGTGGGGGCCTTGGGTGGCATGTGAAATACGATTATATGCACTTAACCAAGTTGAAACATGTAAGAAGACATGAATAAAAATGGGGTTAAGTAGGAAACCTTAGTGGGGACCAAGCATAGGTGGAAAGCTCGTGTCATGCATGGGGGGCCTTTTCAAACCAGTAACCCATTAAGTATCTTTGTGAGCTCGACCCAAGTCGAGGGCGGGACACGCTTACTGGATTTGATTATAAGAGGTCAAAACGGGTTAGCGGTGGCAACGCAAGTCCAATGGGGTCATGTGCGTACGTGGGCCCGGGCTGGTAGGTAAGACGTTGTTGCATCGTGTAGATATAAGTCGTGCATCATTAGTGGTATCGGGTTGCCACTTTGGGGAGTTATACACCCCACTGTGGGACCAGCAAGGGTATCTACGAGTTAGGGAGCCGATCGAATGGGGGTAGTGTGTACAACTAGTAGAGGTAGGGGCATACGACACTTATGAAGGCAGCTAGTGGTACACGAACTACCATTATCATTATTAAGTTCTGTAGGCGGGATCAACTTTTAGGGTGACTAGTGGTGGTGCAGTATAGTAATTATCCTATAGTGATTAGGAACGAGATTAACGCCAGAATATTCCTCTTATTTGCTTTGTTATGCCCACTTGTTTCATAGTCATATCTTATCTTACCAGTTTATGCCTTATTCTAGTTACTTTAATAACTATATTGTTAAAGTTATTATACTCAACAGACTTTATGTCTGACCCCCTTGTTTTCGCCTCTTTTCTCCCTTTCCCCCCCAGGTTCTCAGGGTGGGACTAGTACTAGTGGAGCTTAATCTTGGATCTCTTTCTCTCTCTTTTGGAAGTGCTTGGATTGCTGAAAGTAAAGTTCAGCTCATCTCTTTTATGGCTACATGTGTTGGGGTTTATGTTTTTTATTTTATGTACTCTGAAACAATTTATCAAGATGGATACTAAGTGTAATTGGTTTATGAAGTTGATGTAATCAAACTATTTGTCCGCTGCAATAAAAGTTATTTTAAAATTTTCAAGTACCATTGTCTATTTCTATCTTGTTCTATTCTGTTCTATACACTAAATATGCTCCATGGAAGTTAATGCATTCCCTTTGTGAGTGACATTAATGGATGTGGGGTGTTACCGTTGGGATACTCATGCTTGATTTGGATTCTCTCTTTCGTTTTGCTTGGACCTACTTAGATGTACCACTTTGATTTCTTGCCTTCTCTGATATGGCTATATTTTTGGGGGCTATGCTTTTATATTACTGTACTCTGATGATTTTAGTATAAGGCGGATGCTTTAAATTTATTTAATGGGTTTTCTGTATTTCAGATTTATGTTGTAACTGAATCTGGACCACGATGTTTTCTATTTGGAAAATAAAGTTTTAAATTCTGCTACTATTTTATATCTATCTTGTGATGTTTCTGTTTACCTGTAACGCTTCATGAAACTTAATGCATTCTGATAAAGAGTGACATTAACGAATGCGGGGTGTCACATCAATAATTTGTCGTGAATTGACAATGTGGCATGCTAAGTGTTGCGCAAATCGAAGTTTTGTTGAAAAGCAGAATTTTACGGATGATGATCAAAGCATGGATGATATAACATAGCTTTGTTTTGATCATGGCCATAGAACCTCACAACCTGTGAATGGCCAAAAACAGGATGATGGGCCGTAGGGTAAGGACTTCCGTTTCCTTCTAACTAAGAGTGATGCCATGGTACGGAGCCCAAGCAGGTTTAGTTATGTGGATGATGGATTGAGGCGCCTCAGACGATGGTCAATCGCGACCAGGATGACGATCAGATACGACCGGGATTGTAATGTTCAAGAGTAACCCTTACTCACCAGGGATTGGTGGGTCGGCTCTGCTGCTCCGAAGGTTCGCATGCGTGGAAGTCCTGGACATCTTTCTAGAGATGGTCCGAATGGATAAGGAAGATCCTTTGCCTTGGTTATAGTTGGAATCCAACTTCCAATACGAGCTTACGTTTTCATTTGTAACTATGTAGCCAATATAATGGAATGGGGCATTATGCAACCTAAGATTGATACATTTACTTTCGAAATTGTTTTCCACACCTAGACATTAATAATAATATCAAATGATTTGTTTTAAATAATATCAATCATGTTTGACCATTATAAGGTAAAACTCCATCCTCTAGTATGCGTTGCATTGTGTGATGGGACTTGAGTCTTATAATAGCTTCATTTTTCAAAAGCATGAATTTCGAAACCTTTGAATCTTTGTTGATGATTGTATGATATGGCTTATGGTTTGTTATTTAGTTTTTAAACTGTTTAATCCAAGCCTGGCCTGAGTGTTTGACGCTCGAGTCAGATTCAAGTGTGTGTTTCAGGATTAAACAGGTCGATGATGAGCTTTCCTGTTGATTCAGAAAAGCTGGATTCTTTGTTGGATGGCAGGACGTATTCTAATATCAATATTTGGATTTATTTGAATTGATGATGTAAGAATACGTTTAAATGATGTAAACATTTCCGTTGTAAAGTTATATATTGAATATTATGTTTTTTCTGTTCCGCTGTGTTTGCTCTGATAAAATCCCGATGGATCAGATTTGCGATACTTGATTTTATGGTACAAAAACGCGGTGGATGTGATAAGTATCGACTATTAAAGGTCGGAAATTTGGTTTATCCTAGGACCTTCCAGGGATGCATGTCTTTCAAACTGGACTTGTGTGGTTTATAGTCGGTAAGGTGGGCAGGGATCTGCGGGTCGTCTCACTTGGTATCGGAGATTTGGTGTAGCGATAAACCTTGGCTCTGCAGAGCAAATAATCATCAAAGATTGGATCAGTAGTATCCTAGGATGAATAACTTGATAGACATAGGATCATTAGTATCGCAGACGAGTAACTCATTAGAGATAGGGACAATAATACCCTATAGGAGTTAAGTGAGCCACACACACACACACACACACACACACACACACACATATATATATATATATATATATATATGAAAAACGTATTTATAGTTTTGATTTTCAAAGAATAAGTATTTTGAAGATAATAAAATAGAAATTGAAATGTTATTCAGTTAATTGATTGTTGGGTGTGATAAATGAAAATTAGTTAAGTAGTGATTATGAACTTAAACAGTTAGATTATGGTTAGTAAATAAAGTTTTCATCGATTTTGGACAGCCGATAAATTCTGACAAACATTAAGTTAAAATGTATAAGAAGGTTATATTCATGATTTTGGACAGTGGATATACACTAAATTCATATGTTTCTTTAATTAGAAAAGTACAAGTTTAAACCTATTAGTTTAAACTTGTGTACTGATTAGAAACTCTTTGTTTCATTACTAAGAGGTAAGGGTAGAGGTAGGGTTGGTGGTAGGGGTAAACTGTTACCTGTTCTTCAGTACATGGCTCGGTTCCAGTTTCCTGATCCATCTAGTAACTCTTCCTCTAAGGATATTCAGAGCAGTAGTTCTTCCACCTCGTTTAGACAGGGCAGGCCCGACGAGTACCTTTCTGATGGCATATCAGCTTTTCAACCGATGGTTGTTGTTGACTCTGACTCTAGTTCTGCACCTACGCCTATAGCGTCTGACTCTATAAATCCTGAAGAATCATGCATCTATGCTGACTGGATGTTCATTGATGACGCAGTAGTTAAGGCCCAGCCTCCTATCTTGGAGACTATTCCTGATTATGTTCCAGAGCCGGTCCACGAGGAGCCTGCACTTACTGAGGTACAACTTCCACAGATGGACTAGTTCGAGATTGACCAAGCACTAGAGTTCGACGATGAGGTCGAGGCAGGCAAAGAGCTTGACGAGGAAGTTGAGAAGGTGATAAAGCTGGGAGAGGAGGGTGATGATAAGATTGACGAGGGAGGCTATGAAGCCAACAATGATGAGGAAGAATTCATGGAGAATGACCCAGATGCTTTTTATCAGGATCAGATTATGATTCATGGATTTGATGGGTGGGATGACCCATTATTAGATGAGGAGGACGAGTTTGATCAGGAGCTTGAGGAGATTACGGTCTTGGGACCCTCAGTAGATAATTTCGATGACTCGTGGACAGACAAAGGATAGTAGTAGTTTTGTTTTGGGGTTATGTTATAGGTATACATAAAAGTTAGCTTTTTTTTGGTGCAGTACCACATATTTTGGAGCATGATACCATTTTGTATAGGCCACTATGTGCTCATGTTGGTCGGTATAGAAGCATATACATCTCTTATACATTAAGAGGCACTATACACGGGGGTATAAGTTATGTCTGTGATAGAGTTGATATTTTGGGTTGTAATATGCAGAAGTTCATATATGATATAAAATGACACCTTTCAATTACATACACTGTCTTAGTACTCTGTTCTTTCCTTCATCTTCTTTCCTTTTCGGGGATGAAAAGTTTTTAAGTAGGGGAGAATGTAACGACCTGAAATTTTGGAACCAGTTTTATTTTTTTGAAAGTTTGAATTTTTGAGAAATTAAAATTATCACTCACAGTTCTGGATACATACACTCATTTTTAAATATGATTTCAAAAAGCATAACGGTCAGATAAGTTATTTAAATCAATTTTAGCAACTTATCAGTTCAAACAATTTTCAACAGAAACGAGATTTTGTCACTAATCATTGGAATTGTAAAATTTTGAGATTTTGAGTTAAGGATTTGAATACAACTTATATGATAGCGAGAATAAGGTTATTGGAGTTTTGAAATAATAATTAACAAGAATATTTTGAAAATCAATAATTTAGTACTTGTTTGAAAAGCTAGAAAAATAGAAATTTTGAAAATGATCTCGGAATTCGACGAATCCATTTTTATTGAACCCGCAGTAGTGAATAATGGTAAGATTCCAAATTTCAAGTTAACTGGAATTAGCGTGTGAGTATGTGAAATATAAACGCAGGTTTGAAAAAATAGTTAGAATAGAATAATAAGATTACCAAAGGCCATTTTGCCAATGGTATCTGAATTCGACGAGACTAGGACCATTAGAACCGTATCTAAAAAATATAGCAGAGTTCCAAATTTCATAATTATTAGGATTAGTATGTGGTTGTGCGAGTTTGAAACGCATAGGTAAATTTCAAAGAAAACTGATTTTTAAAACGATTTAATTAATTAGTTTTAAGCCAATAAATAATATTTAAAAATATAATAAAAGTAAAATATAGTTGTGTAGTGTTGTGAAAATGATTTTAGAACATAAATTAATTTCCGTAAACGTTGATATGTCATTACATAACGTTTAGAAGTGTAATAAGTTGTAAAAGGATTAATAGTCAATCAGAACTCGTTTTAATAAATAAAAATAATATATTTTTATTTTTATTTACATATTACTGAAAAGCACGAAAAACTGGTTGATGTGATCGTAATATATATTCATTTTTGTATGCGTAGTTGTGTCAACAAGTTGTATGAAACGTTGTATGTATATAAGCTAATTAGCTTACATGCCTTCATTTGCCTAGAACTATTCATTTAGGCCTAAGTGTTTTTTGTTTGGAGTTGTCTCTCATCCAAGCCACTAATGTGTGTTTTTTCCTTTCTCCCTAACGGCGACACCTCCACAATCCATGCCTTCCAAATTCCTATAAAAGAAGGAGCTCCCTTCTCAATTCTTCCCCCTTTCTTCCTTTCTCCATTACCTCCTTCTCCTCTCTCTCTCTCTCAAAGCGCCATCTCTCCCCACACCACAACAGCCACCTCCCCAACCTCTTCACGTCAACACACAGCCACCTCCTCCTAGTGGACCCCACTTCACCCAAAACCATTCTCTACCTTAAAACTCCCCATTTTCTCCTCTTTAAAGCCAAAACCAACCCCCTCCACCACCACCCAGCCTCCCCCGGCCGCACCAGCCCGCATTAGCGGCGCACCAGTCCCTAGGCCCCACTCCTAAAAAACCCAAGCTCTTTTTGCCTAAAACCCTTCTCTGTTTGTTCCTTGAACCAAAATTATACCCCGTTATACACCTCGTATTTAATAAAACCAAAACGCGTCGAACCCCTTTCCGTTTCAATCTTCAAGAACCCAAGTGACGTCGGAAGACTGCTAGAGTTTTTTAAGGTCAATTAAACGAGAAATATCCAACCCTTTCAAAGATAGACGGAGTGGAAACAAATGGTGAGTAATACATTGCTCATGTTTGAATTATTTATTGTGTTTGTGGTAGTTGTTAACCGGCTTTTTGGTCCGGTTCCCAGGAGTACATCAGACACACTCAACTCCATGCATCGCATGGAGCTAAGGCTGAGAGGGACGCCTAGGAGTGAAGGAAACATGATTAAGAAGGGACCACGCCGCTCGGAACCTTGCAGCACCCAAAACACATTTTCGAACTGAGGCCTCGAGCCCTGAAGAAGCCACAACCCCAGAGATCCCGTACCTTATGTTCTCGCACCCCTCGAAAGGCAGACTACGCACCCAGCAAGGTGCAAAATTCGCACCCAACAGATGTGAAATTTCGTACCTAGTAGGTGCGAAATTTCGCACCTAGAGCCGGGTTCGAATTTTGCGCAGGTGCTGGTGGCGGGTGCGAATTTCTGCATGTGGTCCCCCATTCTCACCTACTTCTACCTAATCCTACCTAACCCCTCTCCTATAAATAGCCAATATCCTCACACTTCAAAGAGGATGGATTTCTATCACTTGGGACCTCCATAGAGCTTCATGAGCCTCATTATTGGCATCTCCTATTTGAGGAAGAAAAAGGATTAAATAGTCTTTTTCCTAAATACTTAGCATATGACAATTGTGAAAGTGAATGTAATGAGATTTCATGCGCATGCCTCTACTTTGTAATTCTTGAGTGATTAATAATATTCCAACACCTTTCCAAAGTGGACGTAGGCCTCTACCGAGGTCGAACCACTATAATTTTTTGTGTCATTTACTGCTTTCTTTTACTTAGTCTTGCGACCAAAACTATAATTCATTGTAATAGGAATCTTTGGTGTTTTCGACATTTTTTGTCATCTACATTTGGTGCTTTCATTGAGAGAATGAACTCAAGATATTGCGCCTTCGTTGCGCATTGTCATCTTGACCTTCGACGAGCTTGAAGTTCCTTGCTAAACCTGCTGCCGAATCCGCGCACGATGGCAAAGCGACCAAAGAACGCAATGGTCGGCTCTTCAGCCGCGGCCGCGGCCGGGACATCCCAACAGCCTCAATCCACGGACATCTCGACCACTAACGAAGATGTCCCTCCTGTTGTGGACCACGAATCGTCCGCGACACAAGCTCAGATCCGAGCGCTTGCTGAAAAATATAAGAACACAGTGGTCGAGGTTAATCAAGCATTAAGGAATAAGATCGACCTTATGCAACATCTCAAGGAAAGTCAACGCATTGTCACTCGACTTCAACTGGCTCGGAACAATGCTCGACCTCGACCAATTACCTCAAAAACTTCCTCTTCCAAGTCAAGGGGCCCACATCAAAGAAGGAGGTTTAGCCTCATCAACAACGTCGCCGCTTGCACCAATTCCCTCGATAACGGCAAGGGTTATGCCAATGGCATTGGCAATGGCAACGGCGACCGAACTACAGTCACATACAGCGAGGGGGAACAACACCGAGACCACTCTCGCTTGATCATTAATGACAGACCGGGTTCGACCAACCAACCCCCTCCTCGACACAACCCTATGGTCACTGATCGCGACGATGGACCTGCTATTCCAGCGGCCCACGCTCCTACAGAACAGGATCCACATCAACCCGCTCCTCCTCATCGTCCGCATCAGGACCCGATTATAGATGTTGAGGAAATGGAAGACGATGACCCGGACATTCATCATAGAAGGCAACCTCGCACCAGGACTCCGGAACCCCGTCAAAATCCATGGATCCCAATGGCAGATTCCCATCCAACTTATCTTCCCGACATGCTACGAAGGATCATAAGGGAAATGCGAGGGGACACACATGGCTCATGGGAGGCTCATTAGGCGTAACCCCTTCACAAGAAGAGTAAATGAGGCCGAATGGCCACGACGCTTTAGCATGCCGCAAATGCCACTCTATGATGGCACCACCGATCCTTGTGCCTTCCTGAATTGATATGAATGGCAAATGGACTCGAGCCGGGGTAATGATCCAGCCAAATGCAAATTCTTCCCAGTCTTCCAATCCGGTACCGCTTTACTTTGGTTCGCTCGCCTCCCACTTGATTCCATTAACAACTTCGGGCAATTAGCGAAAGAACTAGTCAAGCAATTCAGGGGGCATATCCCGATTCCGAAGAATGCCCTTACTCTGTCCAACTTGTACCAGGGACCTGCCAAGTCACTCAAAAGCTACCTCTCCCGGTTCAACCCAGCTCTCGTCGAGGTTGAGGATCTGGATCCTAGCACCGTACTCTTTCAGCTAGCAAAAGGTGTCCTCCCTACTTCAGAGTTCAGGGCATGGATCGATCGAAAGTAGCCAAAAAGCCTCGACGCCTTCTATGAGAAGGCAGATCAATACTTATGCCAAGAGGAGGCAAGATGGAACCGGCTCCCCGCCACAAGTCGTCTTAATGACCCCCAAGCGGACACCGCAAATAACAACCTTAGAGGAAGGAAAGTCGGGGGGTCCTTCAATCAGAATAGGGGGCAGGTCCCTACAGGCATGTCCCAAGGACAGCTTCCCGCTCTAGAAGATTGACCGACTAGTTGACTCAACTGTCGGATACCAGCTACTATCTTTCATGGATGCCTATTCAGGCTACAATCAAATCCCAATGAATCTTCATGAGCAAGATCATACCTCTTTTATAACGGACCTCCGACTTTACTGCTATCGTGTCGAGCCTTTTGGCCACAACTATGTCGGTGCCACTTATCAGCGAATGGTTAATCAGCTCTTCAAAAACCAAATTGGGAAATCCATGGAGGTGTACGTTGATGATATGCTGGTAAAATCTAAAACATCAAGCGATTACGTCCACGACCTCTCTGAAATGTTCTATGTCCTCTGCCAATACGACATGAAACTCAATCCCTTAAAGTGCTCCTTTGGCGTTGCTTCAAGAAAGTTCTTGGGTTTCTTCGTCAACTCTCGGGGCAACGAAGCCAATCCAGAAAAAAACCAAGCTATACAGGATATTCAAATCCTGAGAACATCAAAGATGTCCAAAGCCTAAACGGAAAGGTCGCCGCTATAAATCGGTTCATTTCTAAGGCCAACGACAAGTGCATTCCTTTCTTCGATTTACTTCGAAAAGGGAAATGTAACTTCGAGTGGACCATTGAATGCGTCTCCGCATTCAAAGACTTACTAAATCACCAAGAGCGACCACCTATCTTATCTAAGCCTGTGGACCATGGGGACTTATACGTGTAACACCCCGAAATTTTAACAATACTAAAGAGGGTAAATTAAAGAATAATTGGCGTAATACTTAGAATTAAGGGAAACGGACTGGACCATTGTGTCTGTCTCGAAATTATGGTCAAGATAGACATTTGGTTTGCATAAAACGGACACTGTATGAAGAAGTTATGAGGGTTTGAAGCTTGTATATGCGTAGAAAGGATTATATATATATATATATATATATATATATATATAGCAGACCAAAATTATCCAGAAATAGTTCAAAAATCAAAAATTCGAAGGGTTCCAAAATTCTTGCTTTAGGGGGTCGACCCCTAGAGGGGGTGTCGACACCAGAGTCGACCCCCCTAAAGGGGTGTCGACACCAGGGTCGACCCCCCAAGGGGTAGGTCAACACCCCTAAGGATGAGGTGGCAGTCGGTTTTTGGGGCTGGCAGCTATATATACAGGTTCTTTTCTCTTGTTTTCTTCACTGAAAATCAATGGAGGCCAAACGTTGTCAGTGCCTGGGCTATTCAAACCCTTTTCTTCTTCTACAATTAGAAATTTGAGATTCAAGTGTAGATCTGTTCTTCTTCTGTTTTCTAATCCAAACGCTATGAGTTTCACGTTGCTTTTAGAATTAAATGATTAAAAGTAAAATGATATGACTATAGTTTGGATCCATTTTTGTGAATGAATTATGCCAGATCTATTGTAAATTATGAATATATGACATTCTGAATTGGTTATGACTTGAATCTCAATCCTTATCATATCGAATCTATTGCGACTTGTGACTATATGACATTTGGACATAACTATGATGTAGATCTGAAACCTTTATTTTATTAGATCTAATTTTTATTTTTTTATCTAGCTTATTATTTTAATCACCTTGTGCTTATCATATTGGACCTGAACTAGTTGGACATCTAAATTGTTATTTAGATTTTTATATGACATCCTTAGTATGATAGGACTAGTTTAATTATCACAAGTTCACTAGGTCTATTCTCATATGTCCACCTTATCACCATGCCAGTTTATGCTTACGCCTGTTATGATTAGAATAATCACTTTTGTTATCTTCCCATCACCTTTAACTAGATATTAATGACATGCCTAGGATCACGGAAATAAGAAACTGTAAATGCACTTGTGACACGAGATTAGATTGCACTTACGGTGGAAGTCTGCCCGAAACCGACCAGCATATCCTACGACCGCAAGTGTTGAATCTAATGTGAGAGGTCTAAGTGCACAAATACGAGACGTGCTAAGACATGAGGTTAAGCCCAATTTGTGGAATAAGTCTGCCCGGACCTGCCCGGCATGTCCATCATCCACAAATGGCAGGCTTAATGTGAGTGGTCTAGCACACCTTAACCATAAAATGAAAATATGGTAATGAATTGGAATACTTAACCTAGTTGAATCCATAGGGATTGTATGAATATGAACATGAATAGGGGTTAAGTAAAATTGTTTGGATAGTAGGCGGGTTAAGTGAAACTGAAGGGGTGGGCAATATGTAAATATAGGCCCATTAACTTAACCTGAGGGAGTTATGTAATTAAATACACCAATGGGAATACAAACCTGAGAAAATCCTAGTGGGGATACAAGACAAGGGGGAGAGCTTGTATCATTTTGTGTGGGGACCCATTTCGGTCAGTAACCCATATAACGGTATAAAACGGGTACTCCGTCCTAGGTCAGAGTGGGGCATACTTACTAGGTTGATTGTAAGATATCCAAATGAGGGGGACGGTGTCATGACAGCGCATTCCAAAGGGGTCATGTGCGTGCATGGATCCGCCTTCCCAGGAAAATAAGACGATGTGACATCAGTAGATATGGTTGTGCATTCAAAACAAAGGGTTGCCACTTTAGGGAAGTGATACCCCCTACTGTGGGGCCGGCACAGGGTATCTACGGAATAGGTAGCCGATCGATTAGGGTAGTAGTTAGGGTACATCTAGATTCTGGTAAGTTTAGGAGTCCGTTATAAGGCCTACCTGTGGATTGTATGGGGTTAAAACCTCTCACCAGAAGTACTCCTAAGTCTAACAATTTATGCCTGTTAAGGGATCATTCCATAATTGGTTATACTAGTATTAGTGCAGAGTAATCATGGGAGAAGCGTATATACTCTATCATGTTTACCTCATCATACTTATCCTTTATGATGTTATCTTCCTCATCAACTTTATATGTCTGTCATAATACTTTTATTTATTTACTTGCTAAAAGTAACTGGACTCGCAAGACTTTTTGTCTGACCCTTTTTGTTTCCTCTTCTTTCTTCCATTCCCTCCCCCCTTAGGTTCTCAAGGAGGGAATTCTCAGGCTTAGTTAGGACATGGTTATCATCTTGCTTGGAGCATCTTTTGAAGTATTGCCCAGTTTCTATCTTTGCTACTATAGCTTTGTCTCTTTTGGTGAATTATGTTTTTTATGTATTTTCTATACTCTGATGGTACAAGACAGAAATTCTATGTTATTGCAATGGGTTTTATGTAGTTTCAGACTTATGGTATTTTGTACACGATGTTATGACTTATAAATAAAAATTTAAATTCCGCTGTTGCTTTTATATCTGTCTTGTAATATTTTCGTTTTTGCTTACCCATAACGCTTCACGAAACTTAATGCATTCCCTCAGTGAGTGACATTAATGAACGTGGGGTGTCACACTTGGTATCAGAGCTGAAGGTTACCAGATTAGATAAAAGATTTTGAAAATTATTTTCAAAAAGGTTTTAAAAGAAAGTATTTTCAAAAAGGAAAGTCTGTTTTGAAAAACATATTCCCCAAAACCATATGTAATATCCTTCGATCCTTTGTTTAACTCCCTTTCCTTTTCTTTTTCAGCATTTCTGGGGAACCTAATATCCCAGAGGGCATTATGATACCAGGATGCATCCATAGGTATCTAGAGGCCACGGCGTGCCGAAGGCCAAGGAAACGTTCCTCCCCCAGCTGCACCCGTCATTCCTCCTCCCCCTCCAAGTGCAGATAATTTCGCTAAGATCTTCAAGGATTTCTGTGGCATGGGAGAGAAGTCGTTCCGTTTAACCGAAACGTTCATAGAGGCATGGAATTGGCTTAAGGAGACTGAGGACTTATTTGTAATCTTTGAAGTAGAAGACCGAAGGAAGATTCAGTTAGCTGCTTGACTACTGAAAGATGAATCTTCATTCTGGTGGGAAGTTACCCTAGTTGGACATCCGGTGGAGACATGGGATGATTTTAGGCGAGGTTTGAAATGAAATTCCTTTCCAAAGCTAAAAGAAGAATGCAAATGGAAAAGTTCTTAACACTCAATTAGGGGAGCATGACAATTAAATAATATGTTAACAAATTCAACCAACTGGCAAGATTTGGATTAGAGTTTGTGGACACTCCTCATAAGAAAGCATTATGATTTGTAAAAGGAAATGAACCCCTTCATGGGTTAGCTATGTCCCACATTCCCATGGGAGCTATTTTTGAAAGAGTTGTCGATATGGCCTTGATGTATGAGGAAGGCAAAGGGGAGAAGAAGGAAGTTAAGGCTGAGGGAACAACACAGAATCAGAAGGTATGGCCGAAGAAAGGACAACAATAGCAACAACACAAGAAAGCCGGGAAGAATGATAAGGCTAAGGAAAAGAGGAAGTGCCATGCTTGTGGGCGTGAACGTCATTTGGATAAGAATTGTAGGAAAAGGAAGGGAAGTTGCTTTAGTTATGGAGAGCACAGACACTTTTCTGAGGAGTACCGAAAGAAAAAATGAACCTCTAGAGGGAAGGTACATGCTCTCGCAATTGGTGCTCCAGATCGAGGTAGGAAAGTCGTCGTAGAAGGTTTTCTCTTTCCAACCACCCTATTAGAACACTTTTTGACTCTGGCGCTTCACATTCATTTATATCTAGTTCTGTAATTAAATCTCTGCACTTAAATACTAGTATGGTAGTGGATCCCGTAATTGTCTCAAACCTCATAGGTGGTTCAGCTCATTTATCTCTGATTTTCTGAGGTTTGAGGATATCTGTGTTAGGCGTCAAATTTGAATGTGACGCGTATATGCTTGGGTTTATATGCTATGGTTTGATTCTAGGAATGGATTAGCTAACCATGTATGCTGCTATTCTAGATTGTGAGAAGAGGATCGTTAGGCTTCTGACCTATCAGTAGAGGACCCACGAGATTTCTTGTGACCCTCAAGTGTCTGTTATGCTGAGTTTCTTAGGGTCACTTGATGCATCTTTGATAATCTACAGTATGTTCCCATAGTCCGAGATTATCCGGATATCTTTGATGAGGTTCGGGGTTACCCCCCAGACGCGAGATCGACTTCCGCATATATTTGGTGGAGAATGAAAAGCCAGTTGCATTGCCCATGTGCCACATGGCTCCAAGAGAAAGGAGGGAGCTTAGCAAACAAATAGGGGAGCTGCTTGAAAAACGATTTATTAGGTGAAGCATATCTGAATGGGGTGCTCCAGTAGTGTTCGCAACTAAGGCGGACGGTTCACTTCGTTTGTGTGTAGACTACAGAGAGTTGAATAAACTCACTAAGAAGAACATGAACCCACTCCCGAGGATAGACGATTTGTTTAATGAACCGGTTGGCACGTCGGTATTCTCCTAGTTAGACTTGGCCACAGGGTTTCATCAGTTGAGAGTGGCCGTGGACAGTATAGATAAGACCGCCTTTAGGACTCCATATGGTTTCTTTGAATGGCTCGTTATGACATTTGAGCTGACGAATGCACCCGCCTATTTTGTTGATTTAATGAGTAGGGTGTTTCGGGAGATCCTAAATAAATTCAATGTGGTCTTTGGTGATGATATCTTGATCTTCACAAAGAGTGAGGATTGCAAATAAGAGAAGTTTTAAAAACTCTGCGAGCACATCAACTGAAGGCGAAATTCGCCAAATGCCACTTCTGGAGAAAAGGGGTGAGATTCTTAGGGCACGTGGTTTCTAAGGAAGGGATAGTAGTAGATCCCGCGAAGGTAGTAGCGGTCCAAGACTGGTAGATCCTAAAGAATGCAACAGAGGAGAGAAACTTTTTTGGTTTGGCAGACTATTATAGGAAGTTCATTAAGGACTTCGCAAAAATATCAGCTCCACTCACCAGGCAGACAAAGAAGAATTTGACATTCGCATGGGATATAGATTGCGACGTTGCTTTCCAATGATTAAAGAGGGCTTTGACAACGGCCCCAGTCTTTACCTTGCCTAATGGGAATAAAATGTTTACAGTTTACACTGATGCATGTGGTACGGGTCTTGGAGCAGTTTTGATTCAAGAGGGAAGGGTAGTATGTTACAGAGGCAAACAATTAAGGATACATGAAAAGAATTGCCCTACCCATGATCTAGAGCTAGCTGCCATAGTATTTGCACTTAAGACTTGGCACCATTATTTGCTTAGAGAAAATTTTGAATTGTATACTGATCCTAATTCTCTCAAGTACTTGTTCTCGCAGAAAGGTCTTATTTTGAGGCAGCAAAGGTGGATGGAATTTTTAGCATCCTACGACTTTGAGATTGCTTATACCCCTGGCAAGGGTAATGTAGTGGCAGATGCACTATTTAGGCAGAGGATGGTCTTAAGTCCTTTGTTTGTGGAAAGGAAGAGCCTGGAGTTTATATCAACCTTTGACATTAGACCCTCCATCGAACTTTTTCCTGACTTGTAAGCAACATTGTAGATACAACCTTCTCTTATGGACCAGATAGGAGCTTCGCGGCGAGAGGATCTATAGATTTTAGACATTATGGATAGGCTCAGTAAAGGGGAGACTTCTAGTCACCTCAATAGATATTCCATTGACAATAAAGGGTGGTTGCGACGAGATGAAAGGCTTTGTGTTCTCCGAGTTGGGAGTTTGTTAAAGAAAGTCCTAGAGGAAGCCCATCGTTCTAAGTTGACCATCCATCCAGGCGGTGAAAAAATGTACAGAGATATGAAGCGGGTTTTCTTTTGGGCTGGAATAAAGAAATATGTGGCGGAGTTTGTTTCTCAATGTTTGGTTTGCTAGCAAGTCAAAGCTGAGCAAAAGAATCCCGGTGGTTTACTCCATCCTTTGGAGGTTCCACAATGGAAGTGGGACAGCGTCTCCATGGATTTCATATATGGCTTGTCTAGATCAAAGAAAGGCAACACTAGTATTTAGGTAGTAGTGGATACACTTAATAAGAGCACCCATTTCATTCCCATTAAGAGCAAGAGGACGACAGCATGTTTGGCGGCAGTTTATGTTCATGAGATAGTCCGTCTTCATGGAATACCCTCTAGCATCGTAAGCGATCGTGACCCCATCTTTACTAGAGTATTTTGGAGGAGCTTGCAAGAAGCATTAGGTGCACAGTTATGTCTAAGCACCGCTTATCATCCTCAGACTGATGGATAGACGGAGAGGGTGAACAGAGTACTAGAGGATCTTTTAAGGCTGTGTATCCTTGACTTCGGAGGTACTTGGGAGGAGCATCTTCCTTTTTGTAGAATTTTCCTACAACAACAGTTACCAAGATAGTATTGGCATGGCACCCTTCAAAGCATTATACGGACGACCCTATATATCACCAACTTGTTGATGTGACTCTACAGAAAGTCTATTGCTCGGACTAGATATGGTTAGAGAAACGTCCGAGAAGATTGATCTCATTAGGCGGCGAATGAAGACTACACAAGATAGGCAAAAGTCCTATGCAGACAAGAGAAGGACTGACATTGAGTTTGAAGTGGGAGACATGGTTTTCGTCAAAGTATCTCCTTTAAGGAATGTGGTTCGCTTTGGGTCTGTAGGGAAATTGGCATCAAGATTTGTAGGGTCGTTTCCCATAACAGAAAGGATCGGCCAAATGGCCTATAGAGTAAAGCTACCTGAGATACTATCTGGCGTTCATGATGTTTTCCATGTTTCTCATTTGCGGAAGTGCTTACATGATATTGCAAAAGTTATAGAGATAAGTGTATTGGAGGAAGTGGAAGTGGAACAGGAGGCGACAGTTAGATGAGTTCCGACCCTTATTCTTGAAGCAGAAATTAAGAAGCTACGCAATAAAGAAATCAAGTTGGTAAAGGTTCAGTGGGGAGATATCCCGGAGGATGAAACTTGGGAGACTGAAGATAGAATTCGTTCTTCGTACCCTTTTCTTTTCGAGGGTATATTCTTAACCTTTTTTCCAAAACTTTTATTTAAGCTTGTTCCTATCATTTATGCATGCCCTATCGATCGAATTCTTTGACCTTTAGGTAAGTGTCACATGATTGCAAACATGTGTTTGAGACATGTTATGGTTGATGGATGCGAGTGGATGCAAGTGTTTGCTAATGGTTGCTTGTGGATGCATATACACAACATTAGGCACTAGATCGGCACAATCAGTTTCATATTGCATTTGGATGTGTGTGCATTTTTCTTTCTTTTGTGGATGAAAATGGATATATCATCATATGGGTGTTGCACTTGGGGGAATGATTGTGCAAGCATATAGAACTCACATGTTATACTATGATGATTGCATAAATGTTGGACTCATGGCACAAACATACATTACATAAAGGAGATCAACTGAATAAGTAGATCGCCTGATTTTCGCATTAGTATTAGGAAATACACACACACCTTTGCATATGTTCATAAAAGCATTAGAAATCTTTTAAGGACAATGGATGCCTGTGACTAGTAAATGTGTAGATGGATGTGGATGGTAGGACACATTCTTCTTGGAGATTTCGGGGACGAAATCCTTTAAGTAGGGGAGAATGTAACACCCCGAAATTTAACAATACTAAAGAGGGTAAATTAAAGAATAATTGATTTAATACTCAGAATTAAGGGAAATGGACTGCACCATTGCGTCCGTCTCGAAATTCTGGTCGAGGTAGACATTTGGTTTGCGTAAAATGGACATCGTATGAAGAAGTTATGAGGGTTTGAAGTTTGTATACGTGTAGATATATATACATACAGACATACATATATCAGACCAAACTCATCCAGAAATAGTTCAAAAATCAAAAATTCGGAGAGCGCAAAAATTCCCACTCTAGGGGGTCGACCCCCTAGAGGTGGTGTCGACAACGAGGTCGACCCCTCAAGGGGTAGGCCGACACCCCTAGGGCTGAGGTGGCAGTCAGTTTTCTAAGGCTGGCAGCTATATATTTAGGCTCATTTCTCTTGTTTTCTTCACTGATAATCATTGGAGGCCAAATGCTGTCAGTGCCTGGGCTAATTCGGACCCTTTTCTTCTTCTACAATTAGAGATTTGAGATTCAAGTGTAGATCTGTTCTTCTTCTATTTTCTAATCCAAACGCTGTGAGTTTCACGTTGCTTTTAGAATTAAATGATTAAAAGTAAATTGATATGACTATAATTTGGATCCGTTTTTGTGATTGTATTATGCCAGATCTATTGTAAATTATGAATCTATGACATTCTGAATTGGTTATGACTTGAATCTCAATCCTTATCATATCGAATCTATAGCAACTTGTGACAATATGATATTTGGACAAAACTATGATGTAGATCTGAAACCGTTATTATGTTAGATCTAATTTTTATTTTTAGATCTAGCTTATTATTTGAATCACCTTGTGCTTATCATATTGGACCTGAACTTATTGGACATCTGTAACACCCCACCTCCACTAGGATCACTCCTTAGAATGTACTAGCTTTGGAGGGGCGTTATTGTGAAGGTAAACATGCACAGAGATATAGCAAGACAGAGTATATAAAAATAAATATAAGTAAAGCAGCGGTAGCAGATAAAAACCCATCATCATCATCTCAGAAAACCCACATAGTCAAGTACATACTGTCAAAATGTCATAATCCAAAATACAACATGAGTCTAGATATGTGATAACAAAATACATGGTAAAACATCAGTACTAATCCCCAGAAATAAAAGATAAGCCACAGCTAGCTCAGATCCATACATGAGCTATCCAACAAGCAAGTCAAAGATCCACTAAGCAGATGTAGTCCCTCCCTGAGAACCTGTGGGGGGGAGGGAACGGAAGAGAAGAAGCGAAAGAAAACAGGTCAGTCAAAAAGACTGGTAAGCCCTACTACGATCAATCTATAAACTAATAAAGTTAACAGTATGATGGAAACCGAGATGAACATACTGGCAATAGATAAAGGTGACATCACATAGACGAGATTAAACTTTGCACCACGGTGTACTAGCAAACCCACAAGACAGATCTTGATCCCTTAGCCCAAACTTTGGCCCAATAACATGAAGTGACCTTAGTATAAGGCCCAGCCCAACGGTCTAGTCGATCGGCTCCCTATAAACCTAACACGTCGAGTGTTGGTGTCCATACGGCCCACATGGATGTAGTCAGACTGTGCTGGGTCCACCTTCGGGTGTATCAAGCCCTAAGGTGTCAACCCCAGACACCTAAGCAATAATGCACAGTCTAAGCCTACTGGTACCCGTGCCTCGAGTTTGTCCAACATCGGACTACGTGCACGTCCGTAGCCCGCCGGACCCGCACCGCTGTACCACTCAGCCGTCGCTTTGGTCGCTTACATCAGTCCAGTAATCGTGCCCTGCCCTAACCTAGCTGTAGGGTTGTGGTGATACCAAACTGGGATTACTGCTGGAACAGACCACGTTGCTAGGGTTTCTAAGAGGGTTAAGTGTGGTTTTAACCCCTCACTAATCATGGATTAAATTAGTTAAGTGTACTCACTTAACCCCATCTAATCCTCGCATCCCCATTATTGGTTAAGTATTAGTGGGCCATGACTTAACCCTAATCATGAGGCATTAATTAATTAACGCACCCAACCTCTCACATTAGACCTCCGTGGTTACCTGGGAAGATTTACACCACGTCTAGGTCTAACCTCGGGTCTTATGGTGCAACATGACCAACTACCCACATTAGACCCTACATTGTGGTTAGCTGGGAAGATTTACACCACAACTAGGTCTAACCTCGAGTTGGCCATATCATGTTATCTATTGTCATGTCCACATCAAAACATATTTACAAGTTAACATATACTTGGGTAGACCTAACTTAATAGGTAAATTCCCAAGGGGTAGACCTAACTTAATAGGTAAATTCCCAATCTTTTAGTTTCATGTATTTTTAAGTTTACCCAAACCCTCCCAACGTCATTATCTCGCTTACATATTCGTCATAACGTATAAGGGTATAAAAGGTAACTTAGCATAAGCATGCATAATCAACTAAACTCACATAAATCTCAACTTTCACCAAACATTAACTTTAAAGTTTGTAAAGTGAAGGTAAGAGGGCTTACTAATATAAACAAGCCACAAATCCACCAAATAAGATGAAGAAGCCCTTTTAAAAACCAAAACAAAGCCTCAAATAAGAAAACCCTTTTGCAAGATCCCAAAAACACAAACTTAGCAAATCAAACTTGCTACTTAATGAAGTATGCAAGTTATTAAGCATTCATACAACATAGAAAAGGTTGTATGATCATCATATCATCATAGGATTTAAGTTTGAGGAAGGTGGAGGCTAGGGATTTTAGATGGAGGCCATTTGAGGTTTCAATTTGGCATAGTTTAGTTGCAAGATTGATTAATGAGGCTTTAGGGTAGGATTAGGGGTATATTTATAGAGAATTAGAGTGTTTTAGGCCCTAGGATTAACCCTAGATTAGGTTTGGCCCGTCAGATCTTAGAATTCTCCAGAACCAAGCCACATGACCCAACCCAAATCAGAAATGGTGCACCAGGCTGAACTGCCTGGGCACCCCCTGTCGACAGGGCTGTCGACAGGGCAGTCGACACCCTGGGTGCCCTGTCGACATGCCTGTCGACATGGGCCCCCTGGCGGGAATTTTCCCGCCTAACCCTGATTAGCCCTAATCCTTGATTTTAATTTGAAATTTAAATCTGTCTTTAGCATAGAAATTTCTGAAAACTTCAATGGGCCTTAACCGGGTCATACGGACTCCGATTTTCGAAAACTCGGACTCTATTTCGCGTATTTTTCCGAGACGAACGCAATGGCATAGCCCGTTTTCCCCTGATTCTGATTTTTAAATTAAATTCTGCCTCGATTTATGTTATAACAGTTTATTGAAAATACGGGTTGTTATATTCTCCCCTCCTTAAAGGATTTCGTCCCCGAAATCTTCAAGTTAGGAAGAACATATCCTACCATCCAACATCCATCTACTCAAAACATCATCCACGAGCAACCATTGTCCTTAAAGGATTCTAAATGCTGTATGAACATATGCAAAAGTGTGTGTATATGTACTTATCTAATGCGAAGATCAATGCAAAATATGTTAGTGAAATGTATCCATATGTTTGCAAATCCCTAACATAATGTATAATATCTATATGCGTGCTCAACCATACACCCATATGCAACATCCATGTGATTGCATACAAATTTCATTCAAGAATAAGCATAAACACTCATGCACATGCAATATGAAGAGTGTGTGAGCCGATCTAGTGCCTAATGTGTATCATGCATCCACGAGTAACCACTTGCAAACACTTGCAACCACTTGCAACCATCAACCATAACATGTCTCAAGCACATGTTTCATCCAAAAGGGTTTCTACCTAAGGTTCTCATGACAAGCTTAGCACGATAACTAGATAAATATGGATTAGCAAAGAGAAAGATATACTAACAAAGGGAAGAGATTGAGAGTGTACCCTCAAACAGGAATGGATAAAGCCCACGCATCTTCTCCTCGGTTTCCCAAGTTGCGTCCTCTTCGGCTTCACCCCATTGAACTTTCACTAACCTGACCTCGCGATTCCTTAGCTTCTTGGTCTCTGTCCCCAAGATACGAATCGGAGCTTTCCTTAAAGTTGCTTCTTTCTCTACCTCCACGTCTTCAAGCATGCTAGGCTCAACCACCTCAGCGGACTCATGCAGGCACTTTCGGAGATGCGAGACATGAAAGACATTATGCACTCCGGACAACTTCTCGGGCAATTGCACTCTATAAGCCATCTTCCCAATTCTCTCTATGATGGGGAAGGGTCCAACAAATCTCGGTGCTAGCTTCCCAACAGCTCCAAATCGGACCACATTCCGCAAAGGAGAAACCTTTACGAAAACCTTGTCCCCAACCTCAAACTCCAATTCGGACCTTCGCCTGTCAGCATAGGATTTCTGGCGGTCTTGCGCCGCTTTCATCCGTCTTCTAATCAACTCAACCTTCTCGGATGTATCCCTAATCATGTCGGGTCCAAGTATAAGCTTATCCGTGGATTCCCACCAACATGTAGGTGACTTGCACGACCTCCCATATAAAGCCTCAAACGGTGCCATACCAATGCTCGCCTGATAACTGTTATTATAAGCAAATTCTACAAGAGGAAGATGGTCTTCCCAAGCACCACCAAAATCCAAGATGCAAAGTCTCAACAAGTCCTCAAGCACTCGATTCACCCTTTCGGTCTGGCCATCCGTCTGTGGGTGATAAGCTGTACTCAGATTCAACCTTGTGCCCATAGCCTCCTGCAAACTGTTCCAGAATTGACTAGTAAAGATGGGGTCTCGGTCACTAACTATGCTGGAAGGGACTCCATGTAGTCGCACTATCTCACGAAGATATACTGATGCTAGTCCAGATGCGGTCCTTTTGCTTTTCACTGGGATAAAATGAGCACTCTTCGTGAGCCTATCCACAATGACCCATATGCTCGTATTCCCCTTCCTGGACCTTGGAAGCCCATCAATAAAGTCCATAGAAATGCTCTCCCACTTCCATAGCGGGACCTCTAGCGGATGTAATAGCCCACCGGGCTTCTTCGACTCAGCTTTTACTCTTTGACAAATAACACATCTCGAGACAAACTCCGCCACATCCTTTTTCATTCCGGGCCAGAAGAAAACGCGCTTCATGTCCTTATACATCTTATCACCCCCTGGATGTATGGTCATCTTGGAGCGATGTGCTTCCTCGAGAACTTTCCTCACCAAGTCTTCTACCATCGGGACACAAAGCCTTCCATCTCTCCTCAGCCAACCCCTATCGTCTATAGAATATCGAGCAAGGTGACTAGATGTCTCCCCTCGAACCAGCTTATCCAAGATCTCAATTATCTGAGGGTCTTCCTTTTGCGAAGCCCCAACTTGATCTAGGAGGGTAGGCCTGAGCTCTAAAGATGCCAAGGAACCGGTCACCGATCCCATTGCCAAAGAGAAATCAAAGGTCGCTAGGAACTCTAAATTCTTCATCTCAACAAACAGAGGACTTAGTGTCAACCTTTTCCTACTCAACGCATCCGCTACAACATTCCCCTTGCCAGGGGTATAGGATATCTCAAAGTCATAGGAAGCCAAAAATTCCATCCACCTCTGCTGTCTTAAGTTCAGATCTTTCTGCGAAAAGAGATACTTCAAAGACTTATGATCAGTATATAGCTCAAATCTCTCTCCCAGAAGATAATGACGCCATGCTTTGAGCGCATATACAATCGCTGCTAGCTCTAGATCATGAGTGGGATAATTCCTCTCATGCACCTTAAGTTGCCTCCCACCAAAACATATAACTCTGCCCTCTTGCATCAGAACGGCACCCAATCCCGTGCCACAAGCATCAGTGTACACGGTAAATATCTTACTACCATCAGGTAAGGCTAGAACTGGGGCGGAGGTAAGGGCTCTTTTGAGTCTCTGAAAAGCAAGCTCACAATCCATATCCCAAGCAAAGACTAAGTTCTTCTTCGTCAACTTAGTAAGAGGGGCGGATATCTTTGCGAAGTCTTTAATGAACTTCCGGTAGAAACCCGCAAGACCCAGAAAGCTTCTCACCTCGGTTGCATTCCTTGGAGTCTTCCAATCCTGAACTGCAACCACCTTAGCGGGATCCACCGCTAAGCCTTGCTTGGATACGATATGCCCAAGAAATCTGACTTCCCTTCTCCAAAAGTGGCACTTGGAGAACTTGGCTTTTAACTGGTGTGCTCTTAGTGTACCCATCACCTCTACTAGGTGCCTCGCATGCTCTTCCTCATCCTTGGAGAAGACCAGAATATCATCAACAAAGACCATGACAAACTTATTCAAGAACTCCCGAAACACCCTACTCATCAAATCCACAAAATACGCGGGTGCATTCGTCAAACCGAACGACATAACAAGCCATTCAAAGAATCCGTCTGGAGTTCTGAATGCAGTCTTGTCTATACTGTCTTCAGCCACTCTGAGCTGATGAAAACCCGTAGCAAGGTCAAGCTGAGAGAAAACAGAAGCACCAACAAGTTGATCAAAGAGATCATCGATCCTTGGTAATGGGTGTCGGTTCTTCTTAGTCAGCTTATTCAATTCTCTATAATCCACACAGAGTCGAAGAGAGCCATCCGCCTTAGTTGCAAACACCACAGGCGCTCCCCATTCGGATATACTCCTTCTGATGAAGCCCTTCTCAAGCAATTCTTTCACTTGCTTGCTCAGCTCCCGTCTCTCACGCGGAGCCATATGCCGAACGGGCAAAGAAACAGGTTTAGCATTATCTACCAGATAGATGCGAAAGTCAATCTCTCGTTTAGGGGGCAACCCCTTAACTTCTTCATAAACGTCGGGATAATCTCGGACCACCCTTACAGACTGAAGGGCCTCCTCCGATGAGTCGAGAGATTCTAGATAGCATAACATGACGGGATTCTTCGGATTGCATGAAATCTCTAAGGTGTTGCCCAGGCGAGTCACAAGCCTTACAACCCTATGCTCACAATCCAGAATGGCTCCATATCTAGACAGCCAATCCATGCCCAAGATCAATCCGTATCCCCTGAAACCTAGAACATACGCACTACACAAGAACTCAACGCTGAGTATAGAGATCCTTAGATCCTCACTGTAATAACCCGGAAAAAGTGAACCAGTTTAAAATTTTTTAATTAGGTTATTAACAAGAAATTTGAATGATTAGAATAGCCTATTTCCATAAAATGTAGAATTGTGTATAATAAGGCCGTTTGAAATTTTGAATACAAACAAAGTCTGACTGTACAGGATGGAAAATATAACGGATTTTAGTGAGACCAAAAATATTTAAATCTGTTAGTCAATACCTTTCTAACGAATCTGAAAAATCGAAGTTTCATAACGGGAATCAAAAGTTATGGCAGAATGAATTTTCAGAAGAGTCGGTATATAGAATATATAGGCCTGGAAAATTTATATTTTGCAAACGACCTCGGAATTCGACGAAACCACTTTTGTCGGGTCCGGGATGTCAAACTATTGCTAGGTTTCAAATTTCATAATTTTTCGAATCAATATGTGAGCGTGGCAAAAGAAAACGCGTTTGACCAGTTTCTATTGAATTTAATCGACTGGAAATTGGCCATTTTTCAAACGGTCTCAGAATTCGACGAAACTAGTTTTGTTAGGACCGTATCGTCAATACGAAACTAGAAAATATTTTTCTGGAATTTTTCTAGTTAGTATGTGACCCCGGTAATTTGAAATGTACGTTTAAAATTCAATATAAGGATTTAAATGGTAAATTTCAACAGAAACTGATTGTAACGATCGAACCAGCTTGCGATACATATCCCATTGTGTTCGGAATGGGGGTAAAACGCTATGGACGACAGGCGGTGGACCTCATTTCGAGGTCATATGTAAAAGTCAACCCTTGTGCATAATTTAATAATTAAATA
Organism: Allium sativum; assembly: GCA_030737875.1. Classification (NCBI taxonomy): domain Eukaryota; kingdom Viridiplantae; phylum Streptophyta; class Magnoliopsida; order Asparagales; family Amaryllidaceae; genus Allium; species Allium sativum. The sequence continues at coordinate 700,306,605 of CM060926.1, forward strand.
ATATAATAAAATAATAAAAAAATACATCCCCCCCTTTTCTTCTGCCTTGGCCCCCCCCCCCCCGATCATTTATCAGTGAAATAAAAAAAAAAAGAAAAACCTAGGAACTAAATCGAACCCCGCCGCCCGATCCTGGAAGCCATCGCCGAAGCCCCTGACGTTCGAAGCCACCGCCTGACGCCGAACCCTTCGCCTGAGCCACCCTCGCATCCTCCTCCCACCGAACGACACCTCGGAGCCCCCACCACCCTCGCAGATCGAAGCAGCCCTCGTCGAACCCCTGGACCACCGACACCTCCGAACGCCACGAGCCGCCGACCAATCTTCTCCTCCCCTTCGCATAGCTAGGTGAGCGTTTAATTTGATTTTATTTTTGCTTTTTGTTTTGTTTTTACAGTGAATGCATAAACTTTTTTTTTATATATATATGAATTAAAAAAAAAACGGATTTTTGTTTTAAGTTTTTAAAACAGAAATGTTTTTAAAAGAAATTTTTAAAACAGAAATTTAAAAAGGGTTTTTTTTTAAAAACTGTTTTAAAAGAAATCAAAAAAAAAAACAGAAATTTAAAAAGGGTTTTTTTTTAAAAACTGTTTTAAAAGAAATAAAAAAAAAACAGAAATTTAAAAAGAATAATTTAAAAACTGCATTTTTGTTAAAAAAGTAAAAACTGCATTTTAAAAAGAAATAAAAACTGCATTTACTTTTAAGAAGTAAAAAACTGCATTTTTTAAATTAGTAAAAACTGCATTTTTTAAAAAAAAGTAAAAACTGCATTTTAAAAAGAAATCAAAAACTGCATTTGAAACAGAATTTTTAAAGATGTAAAAACTGTTTTAAAGGGAAAAATAAAAACTGATTTTATTTTAAACTTTGAAATAGAAAAAGATTTAATCTTTTAGTAGAAAAAGATTTGAACTTTTAAAAATAAAGATCCTATTTTTAAAAATAGAAAAGACAGAATTTTGTTAAGAAGTAAGATGTGATTCTTATATTTTTAAAGCAATAAAAATATAATTTTTACACCATAGGAATATTAAAAATATAATCTTTGTTTTTAAAATATGATCTTTATATATTGAATAACATAGTAAAAATTCGATTTTTACCTATGTAGAGGATACAGTCAGAAAGCAACAACAAGGACAAGTAGGCGAAGTTTCTATTAAGGAAATCAATCGTGTGAGTGGATAGCTATTGGTGAGGATTTCTCACTCTTCAAATTCTTTATTAAAATATTATATATGAGTTGAAAATGAACTGCTATATATAAATATCTATATATATATATATACGCCCCTCGTCCACAAACCATGGACGATATTTATTGGTTGAAATTGATTGATTGTTTGGGATTGTTTGTGATTGATATTGGTTGATTGCGGTTGAAAAATACCCAATTGTGATTGGAAAATATTTGGTTGAATCCACATAGGATTAGTTTGTGGAAATGAAAAAAAAATATAAACATGCCGCCTGCGTGCGAATTAGATGCATGATTCCCATTGTCAAAAACCGCGAGGTTTTAAGGTAGAGCGAGGAGCCGTACTAGGGACGGTGCCGGTGTAACTACCCTGCCGTTATGCTGCCGAAATTTTGAATAATATTCTTGTGTTTGAATTATTTTCATATGCTTAAACTATATTTATTCATTGTATAGAAAACATTCATGTGTTGAATTGATATTCATTCGTTGTTTAGCAATTCATGTGTTGAATGATATTCATATATTGAAATAAACTCTTAGATAATAAAAATCACATTCATGTGTTGAATTGATATTCATTCGTTGTTTAGCAATTCATGTGTTGAATGATATTCATATATTGAAATAAACTCTTAGATAATAAAAATCACATTTTTATCTATATATAGAAACTATAGAAAACATTCATGTGTTGAATAGCTATTCATTCGTTGTTTAGCGATTCATGTATTGAATGGTATTCTTATTTTAAAATAAACTGTTAGATAATAAAAATCACATTTTTATCTATATATAGAAACTATAGAAAACATTCATGGGTTGAATAGCTATTCATTCGTTGTTTAGAAATTCATGTGTTGAATGATATTCATATTTTGAAATAAATTGTTTGATAATAAAAATCACCTTTTATTGACTATATAAACTGTGTAAAATAATCTAGTCTTAAAAGAAATTGTTTTATGATAAAAATTCCATTTTATCACCAACTTGAACTATATAGAAGAATAGTGTTTTGAAATGAATTGTTTTACGATAAAAATCACATTTTTAGTGTAAGCACCTAATCGTTGAAATGTGAAGTGTAAAAATAGCCACTTGTTCAAAATAAACATATATGAGTTGAAATATTCATTAATTAGCTAATGAAATGATTTGCACCTATTTATGTAACATTAGAATGAATGGTGTTTTTAAACCAAACAGAAATCAAATATGAAGTTGAATAGAAACTGATAATTGATAAGAACTGTATATATATGTACATGCATATTCTTTGAACAGGTTATAGCAAAGGGGCTAGAGAAGAGGAATAAAATTTGTGCCCGACAAATAGGTACACATTTACTGATTTGTTTGGGTGATGATTTTGAGCCTATTGGCTAGCCGCTTGGCTTTTTCTTTTTCTTTTTGAGATTAGAAGGACCGGGACGCTATTTGCGATTTCCCGATGCCCCCGGTACAGGGGAGGTTATGGCGAAATTTTTCCAAAATTTAGGGAGTTAGAAAAATATTTGAAGTGAAAACGATATAGAAATCGTCGAATGAACTATATTTATATAAACATATAAATATAAATAAAAATTAAAACGAAACGAGGCCGTGCAGTTCGTATTTTGAAACCGTGATTTCAAACGACTAGTGCGGGAAATCCGACCATTGAATTTTCCCGAAACCTCAACCGTCGGGTTCGCCTTGGAATAATCTTTCCAACGGCACCAACCTTGTAAAAATCCAACGGTTGGATTGTCCGGAATGTTTAATTCAAAATTAAGGAAAAACAGCGCCAGAAACGATTATATTTATATATATATAAATATAATTAAATTTAATCGAATTACGACGCTGCAGTTCGTAAATTGAAACCTTAACTTCAAACGATTAGTGTGGAAGATCCGACCGTCGGATTTTCCCAAAACTGGAATCGTTGGATTCGTTTTGAAGAGACCTTTCTAATGGTGTAAAATTTGTAGAGATCCAACGGTTAGATTTTCCGATATGTGTAAAACAAATTAAGGGAAAAACAGCGCCAGTGACGCGAAACGACCTGAAACGTCGTTTAATTAAATATGGCCATTTTTAAATAAATAAAAATGGCGAAAAATCGTTATAAAATATTATAAGCAACATAGGTTGCATATAAACCAGTTGGACTTGAATTGTTTGATATTTGATGGTTGTATGCGTATGACATGAAAATAACACTAAATAACTGAAAGATGGATGTCGAATAATATAACCATGTAAAGAATCGATTTAAATTCTAATGACGTGAGTTATTTGAAAAGGCCGAGTTAACCCTCATTTCAAGTAATTCATCGAGCAATTCGAATTTGAAGATGCAAAGACGATTCAAGACCGACGATCTTCGTATCGGTTGGATGGGCGCTACTGAGGTTCCTAACCGGAGTAGCTACCGGAAAGGGACGGAAGTAGTAGCCGTCTGAACGTGTATGTTGATTGGACGGATATACGAGGAATTTGACGCCTCCGGTTTCGTTCAGACCCAGGACGGACTTGTAAATGGACTGTGTGTCTGACATTGGATTTTGTTCTATACTGATTGATCTCTGTTAAATATATATCTGTTTGGCGGCGGAGAATTTATTCTCTTGCTTAACGCCCTTCTCTGAGACGTACGAGCTTAGAGGTTATATATCGATGGAAATCAATCGTATGGAGTGGACTGCCTATGTGGCATGTTAAGATGCTGTGATCAAGGCTTCTGTTGAAAAGCAAAGTCTTGTGGATGATGATCAAAGCAAGGCTTACGTGGCCTAGCCTTGTGTATTTCGTAGATTCGCGAGCCTCACACCCCGGTATGAGTTAAAAACGGGATACGGACTGCAGGGAGAGCACGACGTTTCTTTCTAGCTATGGTGGTGTCAGTGACTTACCAGCCCTGACATATATATCTACTTTTCACCTTTGTGGTTGTTGGAATGCGAGGCGCCTCGATTATAGGTCTGTAAGGACCGGGAAACGTGTGTTCAGGCATAATTAATCCTCTAACGTAAGTGAGGACCGGCCCTGAAGATCCAGGGGTTACCCAGTGTGCGTAATCCTGAGGCATTTGCTAGAGTGTCTCGAAGCGGAGAGGAGCTTGCCCCTTGCCTCGACTCATGACGGAAATCCAATTTCCAATACGAAATAACGGGCTTGATTGTAGTACTAGTATGGTGACATAGTATATGGTAGCTATGCCGCCTATGATTGATATTTATGATGCTATTCGTTTTTGAAACATATATGCACTAGTAATAATATCAAATGATTTCTCTTTATACGTATCAAGCATATTTGGCTATTATAAGGTAAAACTCTATCCTCCGGCTTGCGTTGCATTGTGTGATGGGACCTGAGTCTTATAATAGCTTCATTCTTTCTAAAAGCATTGCGTTGTCTTAAAAAGAATTTACCTTGTTTTAATTGCACTAGCAATCACTGGAGTAAACCCGTTCCGCGAAAGTGGCGTGGTCCTATGATTTGCTATTACTATTGTTTAACTGTTAAATGGATTCCTCATACCAGTCCCTATGACTGACTCGTTGTTTGTTTCACTTTGCAAACGCGGGTGCCCTTATTTTCACACGGGCAGCCTAGTACATAGGTGACAGGTGATTTTTGGTTCTGCACTGCTGCACAGCATGCACTTTTGGCTCATGGCGAGGCTGACTTCATAGTGATGACTTAGATATTTTCCGCCATTCCTGTATTTATGTTTATGATTCCGCCACTGGCGATGCAGACTGATTTACTTTCTGTTTCTGACTATATGTATATGTATTCCGCCTTCGGCGATGTAGACTGATACTCTTATTATGTCACTGCATGTATGTATTCCGCCTTTGGCGATGATGACTGATCACTTCCCTTTCTTTTTACTAAGTGTATCCCCACGTTATGCTATTCTGATATTCCTACATGTTGTGATTCCGCTGTCATATCCATGTAAAATTATTTTATTTATTGTTTCTGCTATTATCTGTACTCTGCTATGATGATTAATGTGTTATTTCCTAATGATTATCCTTAATACCGCCCTTCGGATTTTGGGATCGTCACAGTTGGTATCAGAGCTTTGGTTAACCTTAGTTCCGGGATCTAACACATTAAACACCTCGTCAGAATAGAATCAGTAGTGTTCTAATGCGAGTAGCTCATTAGAGATAGGATTAGCAATATCCTAGAATGAGTTAAACAGATTAGCAAAACAATTTGATCAGTACATCATCATTATCTTTCCTTGTACTTCCTTGCTTTATCATTTATGAAAATTATCAAATCTGTGAGCTTGACTCTTTTCTTGCTTATACAGTATTCTTAGATGGCTACACGAGCAGCAGCAGCCAGAGGAGGCCGTGGAGGCCGAGGAGAAGCAGCAAGAGGACGGGGGAATATCCCCGTAGCTGCAGAGGCCCCTATTATTCAGGCACCAGCTCCCGAAGACTTTGAGTTGGACAAAGTGGCAAAGAGATACCGAAATCTTGGAGGGAAACCTTTTACAGGCACAGGCACAGTGACTGAAGCTATCGCTTGGCTAAAGACCTGCGAGAAAATATTCGAAGGTATGGGCATGGGAACTAACAATAAAGCCCGACTGGGCATTTGGCTTCTTCAGGAAGAGGCAGAGCTGTGGTGGGACGCCATTACTTCTGGAGATGCAGCTGGTACTATCCGAACATGGGAGCAGTTCAGGACATTATTCAATGAGAAGTTTGTGCCAGAACAAGCTCTTGAGAGGATGCGGGAGCAATTTGCTAATCTCCAGCAGGGAGACCTCTCAATTCAAGACTATCTGAATAAGTTCACTCAGCTATCGCGCTATGCCCCAGAGTTGGTTTTGACCGACAAAGCGAAGAATAAAAGATTCATTTTTGGGCTGAAGCGCAAATATCATGATAGGGCGATGAGCAACATAAAACTTTCTTTTACAGAGCTCGTAGAGATGGCTTGCAACTACGAGGACCTGGATGAGAGGCATGCTAGCCAGGACCGCGCTAAGAGCCAAGCAGGGATGAAGCGCAAGACCTCGAATGACCAACCTGAATCTAGCATCACCGCGGCCGCGACTCAAAAACCCGCAAAGATCCCAAAAGGCAACTGCTACAATTGCGGGAAGCCCGGCCATTTCTCTAATGTATGCAAAGCTCCAAAGAAGCCAAGGGCCAGTGACTCAGTTGAATGCTACAATTGCCACCAGAAGGGGCACTACAGCAATAAGTGTCCTTTGAAGAAGAGCGCACAAGTGGCGCATGTTTATGACGGGAATACCCCGCCAGCTATCACCGACGGCTCAGGTAAACCCGATGTCTTGGGAGGTACCCTTACTATCAAAAATATTCCTGTTTCTGTACTTTTTGATACTGGTGCATCACGTAGCTTCATATCTGGTAAAATTGTACACAAGTTAAAACTAAAACAAAGAATTCTAAAGGAACCGATTAAAGTTCAAAACCCGATAGGAGGTTCTGTTAGTCTCAGTTTATACTGCAGAGTGCCTATCTCTTATTCATGTTACAAGTTTCCCATCCACTTAATTGTCATGGATTTATCAGAATTCGATGTTATTCTCGGTCTGGAATGGTTAACAAAATATAAGGCCGAAGTTAGATGTGCCGAGAGAATCGTTAAAGTTGAAACAAAATCTGGGCATATCACCATACCTTGTCTCGGTGCAGAAATTAATAGAACAGAATTCTGGGCTTCTTTAGAAATTACTCCCCCTTCAATAGAAAAGATACCGGTCGTGAAAAATTATGCGGATGTGTTTGAAGAAGTAGAGAACTTACCACCGCAAAGAGAAATTGAATTTAGAATTGATCTAATTCCGAATGCTCGACCAGTAGTTCATCCAATAAGAAGAATGGCCCCAAAAGAAAAAGAAGAGCTAAGTAGCCAAACCCGAGAATTACTTTGGAAAGGTCTGATCAGACCAAGCTTTTCAGCATGGGGAGCCGCAGTAGTATTTGTCCCTAAATCAGACGGTACTCTAAGACTTTGCGTCGATTACAGGGATCTCAACAAACAAACACTGAAGAACAAATATCCTTTGCCCCGAATAGACGATCTGTTAGATCAATTAAATGGAGCAACCGTATTCTCCAGAATGGACCTAGCTACAGGTTTCCACCAATTGCGTATAGCCGAAGACTGTGTTCCTTTGACAGCCTTCAGGGGTCCCGATCTGTTCTACGAATGGTTAGTAATGCCGTTCGGTTTGTGCAACGCTCCGGCATACTTCGTTGATCTTATGAACAGAGTGTTCCGTGGTGTGTTGAATAAATTTGTTCTAGTCTTCATCGATGACATTCTAATCTACTCTAAGTCGGAAGAAGAACATGCAAAACATTTAGAACAAGTGTTGGAAATTCTAAGAAGAAATGTTTTGAAAGCTAAATTCTCTAAGTGTGTCTTCTGGCAGAATGAAGTTAAATTCCTTGGCCACGTAGTATCAAAAGAAGGAATTGCTGTAGACCCAAGCAAAATTACAGCGATTCAGAACTGGAAACAACCTACTACGCCCACTGAAGTTCGAAGTTTCCTTGGATTAGCTAGTTACTATCGGAAATTCGTTCAGGATTTTTCAAAGATATCAGGAGTTTTGACAAAGCTTACAAAGAAGCATGAGAAATTCAAATGGACTCCCGAATGTGAAGAAGCTTTCCAGGAGCTGAAACTGAAGTTGACAACCGCTCCGATATTGACAATAATAGAAGGTAACCAAGACTTGACAGTATGGACAGATGCTTCTATTAGAGGCCTAGGAGCAGTGTTAATGCAAAAAGGCCAAGTGATTGCATATGCCAGTCGTCAACTAAAGCCGCATGAAAGAAACTATGCTACTCATGATCTTGAGTTATTAGCTATCGTGTTCGCTTTAAGAATATGGAGGCATTATTTACTAGGCGAGAAATTCGAACTATTTACCGATCATCAATCCTTGAAATACCTGTTCACCCAGAAGGATTTAAACCTGAGGCAACAGCGTTGGTTAGAATTCCTTGCAGCATACGATTTTGAAATTATATACACTCCAGGGAAAGCCAATGTAGTGGCAGATGCGCTCAGCAGGAAAAATGAAATCATCGCCAGTTTTGTCATCACGTCTTCATTAATAGACAAGATTGCTATTCTTCAGAATGACGATGAATTTATTCAAAGAATCAGTCAAAGAATCAAAGAAGGTGAATCCACAAGTTTTAGACTCGATGACAAGGGAGTTCTAAGATTAAAAGGTAGAATCTGCGTCCCAAACCTTCCCGAGCTCAGGAGAGAAATACTTGATGAATGCCACAAATCCAAATTAAGTATCCATCCCGGAGTGAGCAAAATGTATAACGATATTAAACGCACATTCTGGTGGAGGTCAATGAAGAGGGATATCTCATTATATGTTAGCAGATGCTCCACTTGCCAACTAGTCAAGAGTGATCAGCAGAAATTGGCTGGATTATTACAACCATTGGAAATTCCAGGTTGGAAGTGGGAACAAATCTCGATGGATTTTATCGATGGCCTGCCTCGGACTAGAAAAGGAAACGACAGTATATGGGTAATCGTAGATCGCTTCACGAAGACTGCCCATTTTATCCCTGTCCGATCCAACAGAACGGCTCAAAGTCTGGCGCAAATTTACTTCAAAGAAATTGTTAAACTTCATGGAGTACCGCTCAGTATAGTCAGCGATAGAGATCCCCTGTTCACTAGCAAATTCTGGGAAGCATTCCAAGGAGAATTGGGAACCAAATTAAATCTAAGCACCGCTTATCACCCTCAGACAGACGGCCAAACTGAGAGGGTGAATAGAATTTTAGAAGATTTGCTGCGGGCTTGCGTTATTGATTTTGGGGGCTCATGGGAAGATCATTTACATTTAGCAGAATTCTCTTACAACAATAGCTATCAAACAAGTTTGGGAATGTCCCCATTTGAAGCACTATACGGTAGACCGTGCAGATCTCCCGCATGTTGGGTAGAACCTGGCAACAGACTTGTGTTAGGGCCCGATATGATTCAAGAAGCATCGGATAAAGTCGATTCCATTAAGAAGAGATTAAAAACCGCACAGAGCCGACAGAAAAGTTATGCTGATGCGAGAAGAAGGGATATATCGTTTGCCGTTGGCGATTATGTTTATTTAAGAGTTTCTCCAATGCGAGGAGTAATCAGATTCGGCAAGACTGGGAAGTTGGCACCGAGATTTATTGGTCCCTTTCCTATACTTGAACGGATTGGAACTCTTGCATATAGGGTTTCATTACCTGATTGGTTGCCTGGTGTACATAATGTGTTCCACGTATCTCAACTCAGAAAGCATGTTCATGATCCAGATCTTGTTGTGGAAGAAGCAGCACAACAGGATGTTGACATAACTCCAGAATTAGCACTCAAGAGGGATCCATTAAAGATAGTTGGCAAAGAAACCAGAGAGCTAAGGAGGAAAAAGATTCACTTAGTCAAAGTGCAGTGGAGTAGTGATCCTAGAGACTGTACTTGGGAAACTGAGGAGAGCATTAAACAAGCCTATCCCAAATGCAGAGTGGACATCTCCGACTAACTCCGGTGCAAGGTACCTTTACAATACTTTGCATTTACATTTTATTTCCTGCTTAACTATTATTTCCTTTTCGAGGACGAAAAGTTTTAAGTGGGGGAGATTGTAATAACCCGGAAAAAGTGAACCAGTTTAAAATTTTTTAATTAGGTTATTAACAAGAAATTTGAATGATTAGAATAGCCTATTTCCATAAAATGTAGAATTGTGTATAATAAGGCCGTTTGAAATTTTGAATACAAACAAAGTCTGACTGTACAGGATGGAAAATATAACGGATTTTAGTGAGACCAAAAATATTTAAATCTGTTAGTCAATACCTTTCTAACGAATCTGAAAAATCGAAGTTTCATAACGGGAATCAAAAGTTATGGCAGAATGAATTTTCAGAAGAGTCGGTATATAGAATATATAGGCCTGGAAAATTTATATTTTGCAAACGACCTCGGAATTCGACGAAACCACTTTTGTCGGGTCCGGGATGTCAAACTATTGCTAGGTTTCAAATTTCATAATTTTTCGAATCAATATGTGAGCGTGGCAAAAGAAAACGCGTTTGACCAGTTTCTATTGAATTTAATCGACTGGAAATTGGCCATTTTTCAAACGGTCTCAGAATTCGACGAAACTAGTTTTGTTAGGACCGTATCGTCAATACGAAACTAGAAAATATTTTTCTGGAATTTTTCTAGTTAGTATGTGACCCCGGTAATTTGAAATGTACGTTTAAAATTCAATATAAGGATTTAAATGGTAAATTTCAACAGAAACTGATTGTAACGATCGAACCAGCTTGCGATACATATCCCATTGTGTTCGGAATGGGGGTAAAACGCTATGGACGACAGGCGGTGGACCTCATTTCGAGGTCATATGTAAAAGTCAACCCTTGTGCATAATTTAATAATTAAATAATATAATAAAATAATAAAAAAATACATCCCCCCCTTTTCTTCTGCCTTGGCCCCCCCCCCCCCGATCATTTATCAGTGAAATAAAAAAAAAAAAAAAAACCTAGGAACTAAATCGAACCCCGCCGCCCGATCCTGGAAGCCATCGCCGAAGCCCCTGACGTTCGAAGCCACCGCCTGACGCCGAACCCTTCGCCTGAGCCACCCTCGCATCCTCCTCCCACCGAACGACACCTCGGAGCCCCCACCACCCTCGCAGATCGAAGCAGCCCTCGTCGAACCCCTGGACCACCGACACCTCCGAACGCCACGAGCCGCCGACCAATCTTCTCCTCCCCTTCGCATAGCTAGGTGAGCGTTTAATTTGATTTTATTTTTGCTTTTTGTTTTGTTTTTACAGTGAATGCATAAACTTTTTTTTTATATATATATGAATTAAAAAAAAAACGGATTTTTGTTTTAAGTTTTTAAAACAGAAATGTTTTTAAAAGAAATTTTTAAAACAGAAATTTAAAAAGGGTTTTTTTTTAAAAACTGTTTTAAAAGAAATCAAAAAAAAAAAACAGAAATTTAAAAAGGGTTTTTTTTTTTAAAAACTGTTTTAAAAGAAATAAAAAAAAAACAGAAATTTAAAAAGAATAATTTAAAAACTGCATTTTTGTTAAAAAAGTAAAAACTGCATTTTAAAAAGAAATAAAAACTGCATTTACTTTTAAGAAGTAAAAAACTGCATTTTTTAAATTAGTAAAAACTGCATTTTTTTAAAAAAAGTAAAAACTGCATTTTAAAAAGAAATCAAAAACTGCATTTGAAACAGAATTTTTAAAGATGTAAAAACTGTTTTAAAGGGAAAAATAAAAACTGATTTTATTTTAAACTTTGAAATAGAAAAAGATTTAATCTTTTAGTAGAAAAAGATTTGAACTTTTAAAAATAAAGATCCTATTTTTAAAAATAGAAAAGACAGAATTTTGTTAAGAAGTAAGATGTGATTCTTATATTTTTAAAGCAATAAAAATATAATTTTTACACCATAGGAATATTAAAAATATAATCTTTGTTTTTAAAATATGATCTTTATATATTGAATAACATAGTAAAAATTCGATTTTTACCTATGTAGAGGATACAGTCAGAAAGCAACAACAAGGACAAGTAGGCGAAGTTTCTATTAAGGAAATCAATCGTGTGAGTGGATAGCTATTGGTGAGGATTTCTCACTCTTCAAATTCTTTATTAAAATATTATATATGAGTTGAAAATGAACTGCTATATATAAATATCTATATATATATATATACGCCCCTCGTCCACAAACCATGGACGATATTTATTGGTTGAAATTGATTGATTGTTTGGGATTGTTTGTGATTGATATTGGTTGATTGCGGTTGAAAAATACCCAATTGTGATTGGAAAATATTTGGTTGAATCCACATAGGATTAGTTTGTGGAAATGAAAAAAAAATATAAACATGCCGCCTGCGTGCGAATTAGATGCATGATTCCCATTGTCAAAAACCGCGAGGTTTTAAGGTAGAGCGAGGAGCCGTACTAGGGACGGTGCCGGTGTAACTACCCTGCCGTTATGCTGCCGAAATTTTGAATAATATTCTTGTGTTTGAATTATTTTCATATGCTTAAACTATATTTATTCATTGTATAGAAAACATTCATGTGTTGAATTGATATTCATTCGTTGTTTAGCAATTCATGTGTTGAATGATATTCATATATTGAAATAAACTCTTAGATAATAAAAATCACATTCATGTGTTGAATTGATATTCATTCGTTGTTTAGCAATTCATGTGTTGAATGATATTCATATATTGAAATAAACTCTTAGATAATAAAAATCACATTTTTATCTATATATAGAAACTATAGAAAACATTCATGTGTTGAATAGCTATTCATTCGTTGTTTAGCGATTCATGTATTGAATGGTATTCTTATTTTAAAATAAACTGTTAGATAATAAAAATCACATTTTTATCTATATATAGAAACTATAGAAAACATTCATGGGTTGAATAGCTATTCATTCGTTGTTTAGAAATTCATGTGTTGAATGATATTCATATTTTGAAATAAATTGTTTGATAATAAAAATCACCTTTTATTGACTATATAAACTGTGTAAAATAATCTAGTCTTAAAAGAAATTGTTTTATGATAAAAATTCCATTTTATCACCAACTTGAACTATATAGAAGAATAGTGTTTTGAAATGAATTGTTTTACGATAAAAATCACATTTTTAGTGTAAGCACCTAATCGTTGAAATGTGAAGTGTAAAAATAGCCACTTGTTCAAAATAAACATATATGAGTTGAAATATTCATTAATTAGCTAATGAAATGATTTGCACCTATTTATGTAACATTAGAATGAATGGTGTTTTTAAACCAAACAGAAATCAAATATGAAGTTGAATAGAAACTGATAATTGATAAGAACTGTATATATATGTACATGCATATTCTTTGAACAGGTTATAGCAAAGGGGCTAGAGAAGAGGAATAAAATTTGTGCCCGACAAATAGGTACACATTTACTGATTTGTTTGGGTGATGATTTTGAGCCTATTGGCTAGCCGCTTGGCTTTTTCTTTTTCTTTTTGAGATTAGAAGGACCGGGACGCTATTTGCGATTTCCCGATGCCCCCGGTACAGGGGAGGTTATGGCGAAATTTTTCCAAAATTTAGGGAGTTAGAAAAATATTTGAAGTGAAAACGATATAGAAATCGTCGAATGAACTATATTTATATAAACATATAAATATAAATAAAAATTAAAACGAAACGAGGCCGTGCAGTTCGTATTTTGAAACCGTGATTTCAAACGACTAGTGCGGGAAATCCGACCATTGAATTTTCCCGAAACCTCAACCGTCGGGTTCGCCTTGGAATAATCTTTCCAACGGCACCAACCTTGTAAAAATCCAACGGTTGGATTGTCCGGAATGTTTAATTCAAAATTAAGGAAAAACAGCGCCAGAAACGATTATATTTATATATATATATAAATATAATTAAATTTAATCGAATTACGACGCTGCAGTTCGTAAATTGAAACCTTAACTTCAAACGATTAGTGTGGAAGATCCGACCGTCGGATTTTCCCAAAACTGGAATCGTTGGATTCGTTTTGAAGAGACCTTTCTAATGGTGTAAAATTTGTAGAGATCCAACGGTTAGATTTTCCGATATGTGTAAAACAAATTAAGGGAAAAACAGCGCCAGTGACGCGAAACGACCTGAAACGTCGTTTAATTAAATATGGCCATTTTTAAATAAATAAAAATGGCGAAAAATCGTTATAAAATATTATAAGCAACATAGGTTGCATATAAACCAGTTGGACTTGAATTGTTTGATATTTGATGGTTGTATGCGTATGACATGAAAATAACACTAAATAACTGAAAGATGGATGTCGAATAATATAACCATGTAAAGAATCGATTTAAATTCTAATGACGTGAGTTATTTGAAAAGGCCGAGTTAACCCTCATTTCAAGTAATTCATCGAGCAATTCGAATTTGAAGATGCAAAGACGATTCAAGACCGACGATCTTCGTATCGGTTGGATGGGCGCTACTGAGGTTCCTAACCGGAGTAGCTACCGGAAAGGGACGGAAGTAGTAGCCGTCTGAACGTGTATGTTGATTGGACGGATATACGAGGAATTTGACGCCTCCGGTTTCGTTCAGACCCAGGACGGACTTGTAAATGGACTGTGTGTCTGACATTGGATTTTGTTCTATACTGATTGATCTCTGTTAAATATATATCTGTTTGGCGGCGGAGAATTTATTCTCTTGCTTAACGCCCTTCTCTGAGACGTACGAGCTTAGAGGTTATATATCGATGGAAATCAATCGTATGGAGTGGACTGCCTATGTGGCATGTTAAGATGCTGTGATCAAGGCTTCTGTTGAAAAGCAAAGTCTTGTGGATGATGATCAAAGCAAGGCTTACGTGGCCTAGCCTTGTGTATTTCGTAGATTCGCGAGCCTCACACCCCGGTATGAGTTAAAAACGGGATACGGACTGCAGGGAGAGCACGACGTTTCTTTCTAGCTATGGTGGTGTCAGTGACTTACCAGCCCTGACATATATATCTACTTTTCACCTTTGTGGTTGTTGGAATGCGAGGCGCCTCGATTATAGGTCTGTAAGGACCGGGAAACGTGTGTTCAGGCATAATTAATCCTCTAACGTAAGTGAGGACCGGCCCTGAAGATCCAGGGGTTACCCAGTGTGCGTAATCCTGAGGCATTTGCTAGAGTGTCTCGAAGCGGAGAGGAGCTTGCCCCTTGCCTCGACTCATGACGGAAATCCAATTTCCAATACGAAATAACGGGCTTGATTGTAGTACTAGTATGGTGACATAGTATATGGTAGCTATGCCGCCTATGATTGATATTTATGATGCTATTCGTTTTTGAAACATATATGCACTAGTAATAATATCAAATGATTTCTCTTTATACGTATCAAGCATATTTGGCTATTATAAGGTAAAACTCTATCCTCCGGCTTGCGTTGCATTGTGTGATGGGACCTGAGTCTTATAATAGCTTCATTCTTTCTAAAAGCATTGCGTTGTCTTAAAAAGAATTTACCTTGTTTTAATTGCACTAGCAATCACTGGAGTAAACCCGTTCCGCGAAAGTGGCGTGGTCCTATGATTTGCTATTACTATTGTTTAACTGTTAAATGGATTCCTCATACCAGTCCCTATGACTGACTCGTTGTTTGTTTCACTTTGCAAACGCGGGTGCCCTTATTTTCACACGGGCAGCCTAGTACACAGGTGACAGGTGATTTTTGGTTCTGCACTGCTGCACAGCATGCACTTTTGGCTCATGGCGAGGCTGACTTCATAGTGATGACTTAGATATTTTCCGCCATTCCTGTATTTATGTTTATGATTCCGCCACTGGCGATGCAGACTGATTTACTTTCTGTTTCTGACTATATGTATATGTATTCCGCCTTCGGCGATGTAGACTGATACTCTTATTATGTCACTGCATGTATGTATTCCGCCTTTGGCGATGATGACTGATCACTTCCCTTTCTTTTTACTAAGTGTATCCCCACGTTATGCTATTCTGATATTCCTACATGTTGTGATTCCGCTGTCATATCCATGTAAAATTATTTTATTTATTGTTTCTGCTATTATCTGTACTCTGCTATGATGATTAATGTGTTATTTCCTAATGATTATCCTTAATACCGCCCTTCGGATTTTGGGATCGTCACACTCACATATCATCGATATATGAGCAGAACCCCCAATGGGATTCGAAACACAAACGGGATCATCCACTAAGCTAGTACTGAGGTGCAAGCTATCAACAAGATCAGATGAAATAAAGCTATGTGATGCTCCGGAATCAAACAAGGTACGTACTGGAAGATCAGAGATATAAACAAGGTTCTCAACAGAAACACTACCTCTCTCGGGAACTGAAGCGGCATTGAGAGCATGAACTTGCCCTCCTGAAGATCCAGCCTGTCCTTTCTTCTTTGGGCAGTCTTTGCTGAAGTGCCCAGTCTCTCCACAAGAAAAGCATCCACCACTAAGCTTCCTTTTCTTCTTCCTGCAATCCTTAGCAAAATGACCGGCTATGCCACAGTAATTGCACTTCCCCTTGCCTTTGTTGTTGCCCTTCTTGTTCTTATTCTGATTTCCTTGACTGCTTTGACCTTGGTTGCCTTTGCCTTGAGAATCAGCCTTCTTTGCTTGAGTATCGCCTGACTTGACTTCCTTCTTTCCCTCTCCCTGAAGCAGAGCCATATTGACCAAACTCTCGAAAGTGGCTCCATGCGGAATATGTGACATCGCCAAGCCCTGTAGTGGCTCATTCAATCCTCTGGCAAATCGAAGAGCCTTCTTCTCCGGGGTGTTTACTATATCCAAACCAAAGCGGGCCAGCTGATTGAACTTGTTCACATACTCCTTGACAGACATATCCCCTTGCTTTAATGCAAGGAACTTCTCTATTTGTAAGTTCGCCTCGGCTGAAGATAGAAACTTGGTCACAAATCTAGCCCTCAAATCGGCCCAGGTCTCAACGGGCCTCGTCCCATTGGTGACCTCCCACCAATAGGCCGCCTCATCCTTCAAAAGCCATACGGTCAATAAGATTTTCCTCTCGTCATCAATTCCAAAGATAGCAAACAAGTCCTCCGTGTCCTTCAGCCAATTCCTAGCTTCAACGAAAGATTCTGTGCCTAGGAAATTCTTGCCTCCCATTGCCATGAAGTCTTTACAAACCTTTGTAAACTCAATCTGAGGATGCTGAGGGGGAGGAGGAGGAAGAGGAGCCTCAGCTACAGGAGGGGGAGGAACATTAGCAACGGGAGGGGGAATATTAACTGCTGGAGGAGGGGGAGCAGGGACCTCCGGAGGAGGGATATTAGGGATAGGGTTCTCAACCACAGGAGGAGGAGTGGGAGTAGGGTTGGCGGGACCAGCTGCCGCCCTAGCTTCTAGGAGTCTCCTATACCAGAGTGGTACGTTCACTCCATCTGGGATGTCAAGATTCTCAGCCATACTGAAACAAAAGATAAGATAAGATTAGGTCAAGGGAACGAAGGATAACGCTGATGGCTTTTGGGGATTAGCCTTAAAATAATCTAGACTTCATTTTGGAAAATACTTAGTAGGTTTTTGAAAATAGTTTTTCAAAAAAAAGGGGTTTTTTTTTTTCAAAAGTTTTGTTCAATCTTGTAAACCTTGTGCTCTGATACCAAATGTAACACCCCACCTCCACTAGGATCACTCCTTAGAATGTACTAGCTTTGGAGGGGCGTTATTGTGAAGGTAAACATGCACAGAGATATAGCAAGACAGAGTATATAAAAATAAATATAAGTAAAGCAGCGGTAGCAGATAAAAACCCATCATCATCATCTCAGAAAACCCACATAGTCAAGTACATACTGTCAAAATGTCATAATCCAAAATACAACATGAGTCTAGATATGTGATAACAAAATACATGGTAAAACATCAGTACTAATCCCCAGAAATAAAAGATAAGCCACAGCTAGCTCAGATCCATACATGAGCTATCCAACAAGCAAGTCAAAGATCCACTAAGCAGATGTAGTCCCTCCCTGAGAACCTGTGGGGGGGGGGGAACGGAAGAGAAGAAGCGAAAGAAAACAGGTCAGTCAAAAAGACTGGTAAGCCCTACTACGATCAATCTATAAACTAATAAAGTTAACAGTATGATGGAAACCGAGATGAACATACTGGCAATAGATAAAGGTGACATCACATAGACGAGATTAAACTTTGCACCACGGTGTACTAGCAAACCCACAAGACAGATCTTGATCCCTTAGCCCAAACTTTGGCCCAATAACATGAAGTGACCTTAGTATAAGGCCCAGCCCAACGGTCTAGTCGATCGGCTCCCTATAAACCTAACACGTCGAGTGTTGGTGTCCATACGGCCCACATGGATGTAGTCAGACTGTGCTGGGTCCACCTTCGGGTGTATCAAGCCCTAAGGTGTCAACCCCAGACACCTAAGCAATAATGCACAGTCTAAGCCTACTGGTACCCGTGCCTCGAGTTTGTCCAACATCGGACTACGTGCACGTCCGTAGCCCGCCGGACCCGCACCGCTGTACCACTCAGCCGTCGCTTTGGTCGCTTACATCAGTCCAGTAATCGTGCCCCGCCCTAACCTAGCTGTAGGGTTGTGGTGATACCAAACTGGGATTACTGCTGGAACAGACCACGTTGCTAGGGTTTCTAAGAGGGTTAAGTGTGGTTTTAACCCCTCACTAATCATGGATTAAATTAGTTAAGTGTACTCACTTAACCCCATCTAATCCTCGCATCCCCATTATTGGTTAAGTATTAGTGGGCCATGACTTAACCCTAATCATGAGGCATTAATTAATTAACGCACCCAACCTCTCACATTAGACCTCCGTGGTTACCTGGGAAGATTTACACCACGTCTAGGTCTAACCTCGGGTCTTATGGTGCAACATGACCAACTACCCACATTAGACCCTACATTGTGGTTACCTGGGAAGATTTACACCACAACTAGGTCTAACCTCGAGTTGGCCATATCATGTTATCTATTGTCATGTCCACATCAAAACATATTTACAAGTTAACATATACTTGGGTAGACCTAACTTAATAGGTAAATTCCCAAGGGGTAGACCTAACTTAATAGGTAAATTCCCAATCTTTTAGTTTCATGTATTTTTAAGTTTACCCAAACCCTCCCAACGTCATTATCTCGCTTACATATTCGTCATAACGTATAAGGGTATAAAAGGTAACTTAGCATAACATACATGGTGAACTTCACGTGTCATAATAAACATGCATACATGTTAAACTTGCAAATCATGTCATGGTGAATTCGCATAAACATGCATAGCTTATTAAATATGCACAACATGGTAAGGTGAACATGCATAATCCATTAAACTTGCATAACATGGTAAGATGAACATGCATAATCCATTAAACTTGCATAACATGGTAAGATGAACATGCATAATCCATTAAACTTGCATAACATGGTAAGGTGAACATGCATAATCCATTAAACTTGCATAATATGGTAAGGTGATCTTGCATAAACATGCATAACCCATGAAACATGTAGAACATGACATAATAAGCTCGCATAAGCATGCATAACTTGTGAAACATGTAAAACATGGCATAGAAATCTCACATATGCATGCATAACTTATGAATCATATAAAACATGACATAGTGAGTTCGCATAAGCATGCATAATCAACTAAACTCACATAAATCTCAACTTTCACCAAACATTAACTTTAAAGTTTGTAAAGTGAAGGTAAGAGGGCTTACTAATATAAACAAGCCACAAATCCACCAAATAAGATGAAGAAGCCCTTTTAAAAACCAAAACAAAGCCTCAAATAAGAAAACCCTTTTGCAAGATCCCAAAAACACAAACTTAGCAAATCAAACTTGCTACTTAATGAAGTATGCAAGTTATTAAGCATTCATACAACATAGAAAAGGTTGTATGATCATCATATCATCATAGGATTTAACTTTGAGGAAGGTGGAGGCTAGGGATTTTAGATGGAGGCCATTTGAGGTTTCAATTTGGCATAGTTTAGTTGCAAGATTGATTAATGAGGCTTTAGGGTAGGATTAGGGGTATATTTATAGAGAATTAGAGTGTTTTAGGCCCTAGGATTAACCCTAGATTAGGTTTGGCCCGTCAGATCTTAGAATTCTCCAGAACCAAGCCACATGACCCAACCCAAATCAGAAATGGTGCACCAGGCTGAACTGCCTGGGCACCCCCTGTCGACAGGGCTGTCGACAGGGCAGTCGACACCCTGGGTGCCCTGTCGACATGCCTGTCGACATGGGCCCCCTGGCGGGAATTTTCCCGCCTAACCCTGATTAGCCCTAATCCTTGATTTTAATTTGAAATTTAAATCTGTCTTTAGCATAGAAATTTCTGAAAACTTCAATGGGCCTTAACCGGGTCATACGGACTCCGATTTTCGAAAACTCGGACTCTATTTCGCGTATTTTTCCGAGACGAACGCAATGGCATAGCCCGTTTTCCCCTGATTCTGATTTTTAAATTAAATTCTGCCTCGATTTATGTTATAACAGTTTATTGAAAATACGGGTTGTTATAACATCTAAATTGTTATTTAGATTTTATATGACATCCTTAATATGATGGGACTAGTTTAATTATCACAAGTTCACTAGATCTATTCTCATATGTCCACCTTATCACCATGCCAGTTTATGCTTATGCCGGTTATGATTAGAATAATAACTTTTGTCATCATCCATCATCTTTCCCTTTTATTGTTTATGGCCTGGCTATTTTCTATCCTAGGCATTCTACCAATTATACGTAAATGCGCTAGTTAGGGAACAGGGCGGGAGGTCATTATAATTGGCATAACTTGAATAATGTTTATATACAAAAATTTGGACCTACAATTCATTGTGAATATAATTAGGGAAAAAGGGGTATGAAACCTATAACTTATAACGACATTGGTGAAAACTGGATAATAATGGCATGCCTAGCATCACAGAAATAAGAAACCGTAAATTGACTTATGACACTAGGTTAGATTGCACTTGCAGTGGAAGTCTGCCCGGAACCGACCGGCATATCCAGCGACCGCAAGTGTTGAATCTAATGTAAGAGGTCTAAGTGCACAAATACGAGACTTGCTTAGACAGGAGGTTAGCCTAATTTGTGGAATAAGTCTGCCTGGATCCGTCCGGCATGTCCAACATCCACAAATGGCAGGCTTAGTGTGAGAGGTCTAGCACACCTTAACCATAAATGAAAATATGGTAGTGAATTAGAATACTTAACCTAGTTTACTCCGTATAGAGTGTATGAATATGAACATGAATAGAGGTTAAGTAAACTAGTTTGGATAGTAGGCGGGTTAAGTGAATCCGAAGGGGTGGGTTTTGTGTAAATATAGGCCCACAAACTTAACCTGAGGGGGTTATGTAATTAAAGGCACCAATAGGCATACATAAACTGAGGAAATCCTAATGGGGATACAAGACAAGGGGAGAGCTTGTATCATTTTGTGTGGGGTCCAATTCAGTCAGTAACCCATATAATGGTATTAAACGAGTACTCTGTCCTAGGTTAGAGTGGGCACGCTTACTAGGTTGATTATAAGAGATCCAAACGAGGGGGCGTTGTAATGATGACGCATTCCAACGGGGTCATGTGCGTGCATGGCTCCGCCTGCCTGAGAAATTAAGACGATGTGACATCAGTAGATATGGTTGTGCATTCAACACGAAGGGTTGCCACTTCAGGGAAGTGATACCCCTTACTGTGGGGCCGACACAGGGTATTTACGGAATAGGGAGCCGACCGATCAGGTTAGTAGTTAGGGTACATCTAGATTCTAGTAATTTAAGAGTCCGTTATAGGGGCTGCCTGTGGATTATATGGGGTTAAAACCTCTCATCGGAAGTACTCCTAAGTCTACCAATTTATGCATGTTAAGAGACCATTCCATAATTGGTTATACTAGTATTAGTGCAGAGTAATTATGGAAGAAGCGTATATACTCTATCCTGTTTACCTCATAATACTTATCCTCTATGATGTTATCTTCCTCATCCACTTTATATGTCTGTCGTAATACTTTTATTTATTTACTTTTTAAAAGTAACTGGACTCACCAGACTTTTTGTCTGACCCTTTTTGTTTCCTCTTCTTTCTTCCGTTCCCCTCCCCCCCCCCCCCTCCCCCAAGTTCTCAAGGAGGGAATTCTCAGGCTTAGTCAGGACCAGTTATCATCTTGCATGGAGCAGCTTATGAAGTATTGCTCTGTTTCTATCTTTGCTACTATGGCTTTGTCTTTATTGGGGAATTTTGTTTTTTTATGTATTTTCTGTACTCTGATGGTACAAGATAGAAATTCTATGTTATTGTAATGGGTTTTCTGTAGTTTCAGACTTATGGTATTTTGTACCTTGATGTTATGACTTATGTTTGAAATAAAAATTTAAATTCCGTTGTTGCTTTTATTTCTGTCTTGTAATATTTCCGTTTCTGTTTACCTATAACGCTTCATGAAACCTAATGCATTCCCTTAGTAAGTGACATTAACGGACGTGGAGTGTCACAATATGTTTGCTTGGTTGTTTCCGTGCAAGCAATCAGCTTGGCACTTCTGCGCATCAAAGATCGTGTCCAACGACCCATCTACTATATTAGTAAGCGACTAACAGGGACAGAAAAGAATTATCCGAAACTGGATAAGCTGGCATTTTCCTTATTGATTTCATCTCGGAAGTTCCGACCATACTTCCAGTCTTATCCCATAAAGGTTTTCACCGATTAGCCCTTACGACTGGTCCTATAGCGATACGAGGCATCGGGGCGGCTGTTAAAGTGGAGTATGGAACTAAGCCAATTTGAGATAACATTCATCCCCCGACGAGCCATGCTCGGCCAAGCTCTCGCTAATTTCATAGTGGAATTCACTGCCCCCGAGGAAACTCCTACGGAGAAAGCTGTAGCTCCCGATGCCCAATGGAAATTGTTCGTGGACGGCTCCTCTAACAGAAAATACTCCGGGGCCAGAGTCATACTCATCACCCCTGAAGAGCGTCTGATATACTACACGTTAAGACTAAATTTCCTTGCTACCAATAACGACGCGGAATATAAGGCCTTAATCTCCGGACTTAGAATCGTGATCGAGCTCAAGCTAGAGACCGTCCAAATCTTCTCCGATTCACAACTTATCGTCCGTCAAGTTCAAGGAGAATATCAAGCGAAAGAGGGACGACTCGCCCTATACTTGGCCCGGGTTCAGGAGCTGCTCACCTACTTCGACCATTTTGTCATTACCCACGTTCCTTGAGAGCAAAATGAAAAAGCGGATTCCTTAGGCAAGTTGGCAAGCTCTGGAAATCCGCCACTTATGGGGTTTGTTCCAGTAGAGGTGCTTAATTCTCCGAGCATCAAGCAAGGACCGAACGAGATGGTCATGAATGCAGCCCGAGCCTAAGTCCTGGATAACTCCGATCAGAAATTACCTACTACACGGGACTCTTCCAAGGCACTACAAAGAAAGGCGGGCGCTCACTCGCCAATCAGCTTGTTATCTTCTTATGGATGGAGTGCTCTACCGCATGGGTTTTTATGTTCCCTTTCTCAGGTGCGTATCCTATGGCAACGCCCTCCGAGTGCTAAGTTGTGTACATGAAGGCGAATGTGGCGACCACACCGTGGGGCAAACCCCGGCCAGAAAAATACTCAAACATGGTTATTATTGGCCCTCGCTTGATCACGATGCCACGGACTACGCTCGCAATTGCGACAAGTGCCAACGCTTCCCCAAGATCCCAAGATCCCCACCCACCGAATTGTCACAAATGGTCAGCCCATGGCCGTTCGCGGTGTGGGGAATCGACATCATCAGAACTCTTCCAATGGCTAGAAGTGGGACACGATATGCCATCGTTACAATCGACTATTTCACCAAGTGGGGAGAAGCTAAAGCCCTAGCCACCATAACCACAAAGAAGATGATCAACTTTGTTGTCTGCAATATCATTACCTGCTATGGGGTTCCCCAAGCTATCATCTCTGACAATGACACTCAGTTCGAGAGCGCCAAGTTAAAAACCTTCTGTCAGCACCATAGCATCCAAAAAAGATTTTCAGCTGTGGCTCATCCTCAAGCCAATGGGCAAGCCGAGGCGGTTAATAAAGTCCTCAAATCCATCATCAAGAAACGTCTGTAAAAGGCAGGGGCATGTGAGCGGACGAACTTCCTCTAGCCCTCCGGGCCTACCCAACCACCCACAAGACGGCGACCGGACACACTCCCTTCGCCCTCGCCTACGGATCTGAAGTTGTTATCCCCATCGAGCTCAAGCGTCAATCTCATCGAGTTACTTATTTTGATCCGAGGACAAACCAAGATTTACTTTTGGGATCACTTGACTTGCTGGAAGAAAAGAGGAATGGGTCGATCTTAAAGGTGCCGCCCAACGACAACGAGTAGCCCGATAGTTCAATTCCAGGGTTCGGCATAAGGACCTCAACGTCGTATACCTCGTCTTAAAGCGGGGTCTTCCCCCACCAATAGGCCTCGCACCTCGTTGGAAAAGCCCGTACTCCATGCAACGAAATCTTAGCGTTGGAACTTTCAAACTCGCCATCGTGGATGGAGCTGAACTCCCAGGGGCATGGAACAACGAACATCTCCTTCGCTACTTTACATAACTTAGTTCACAGTTGTTTATGCTTTCCAACAATGTTTTGTTTTCTAGAAATTCAAGGCATTGTAAAGGCTATTACTACCAAATTTATTAGTAGAAATGATGTTCAACTTCCTATCTCTTTGCTGTTTACTTCTCACGTGATGTGTTTTGTTAGTCCTGACTACCAGCTTGAATCAAACATGCGATCGCCATATCGGCACCCCGAGCACGGAAGTTGGTGCCGCCATCCTAACCTCGAGCCAACATCAAGGCTAAAACACTTAGCCACGTCCGGCACCCCGAGCACGGGAGCCAACAATACTACTCGAGTCTCCGGCCCATGGCGCAACCGATTATAAATAACCACTAACTCGAACCTCGGTCCCGTGCCGAGACCGAGGATAAATCGTTCCGTGTCCAAGTTCGGGCAACTTGGCGTAGCCACCCAACGACCAACTAAGAGTGATGCAAGTGTCTCTTCGTTGGCTGCGGGTGCCGCTCGAATCTTGGCGCATCACCAAGACCGACCTTAAATCGTTTCTTCCCCGAAGCTCTCAAGGCTTAGGAGTAGCCCATGACCAAGATCAGACCTTACGAGCTCTTGATTCGGGCTTACCTCTTCGGCGAATAAATGACGCCGACGGATTGTCTCAACCAAATGAATGACATGAGAGCCACTCACCTGACTGACCGCATAATGCGACGTCCTACGACTTCGCTATACTTGGTATTAGCCCCGGGAAACCCAAACAACAGGTACTCAGCCTGGTTTGCAAACTACGGGTTTCTTGAGCTGAGGGAAACTTACTGAAACCAGTGCTTTATTTCACCTCTCTGGATTAAATGACCGAGAGCACGGTACGCAATTGCTTTTATGATAAGTGTAACGATAAGTATGCTTATGCAAGTACAGGACGCTAGAAAACATAAAAAGAAAATCTGAACACTTGACATAAACTACGATCGTTGCTACTTCATATTTCAGTTTTCACACACACATTTAACAAACTACGTGTCTAACATCTTTCTTTCTAATGACAAGGGTGTACATGAGAACAACACCATGTCTTCAAAAACCAAAAGCGAGGGTCATACTAGCGTAAACTATAGGTCTACACTACCAAAATAACGGTAACTTATACTTAAGTTACTAACACTAATCATGTCTATTCTTCTTGTGCTTTTGTGTTTTCTTCGCAGCTTGTGTGTTTACTTCGCAGATTCAGCACTCGACGGTTCCTCTCCAATGCCAGACCTCTTCCTTCCTGACCCGCTCCAACTTCCTTGACCCTTCGGAGAAGTGACTGACTCGTGAGAAACTGAAAGGCGTCTCTCAGTTTCCCCATCACTACTAGAAATCTCAGTGATATCAACGAGAGTAGTATGCGGCGTAGGCACGGGGGCACTTTCGGCACCAAGGCCTACTACCGTTTCACTCTTCTTAGGGATCCCCCTGCCTTCCCGCTCCGCCCACTTCTTGGCCTCTCTAGCGGCCCTTCGTTCAGCGAGCTTCTAGGACTTATGCGTCGTGACATCACCGACCTTGTTTTCTCAAGGGTCTCGGTGGCCCTCTACTGGGCTTCCTCATCCTCCCTCTTCTTCTGGGCTTCATTAGCAGCCCTTTTCTTCTCCGCCTCCTCTTCGATCCTCTTCCATGCGACCGTCACAGCAGCCCTTGCCTCAGCATCCCAATTGGTCTTCATTAGGACCTCCTATTTGGCAGCCTCGTCCTGCCTCTGCTTCTCTTCCACCTCCTCGCACTTTGCCACGATCCGACCCTTTAAAATCTCTACTAGGTCATGCATCGAAGGCACATCAGCCTCCACTGGGCCCCGAGTAGCCGCGCTTTGTCCATCTACCACCTCTCCTTCCTCGTTAAGGGTTTCATACATGATGGGAGTTATCCTTATCTCCTATAAGGTGTCAAGATGATCATCGCCTTTTCCAAACTGCATTTCTGCAGGCCTTGGTCCAAATTCAGTTGTTTGTGGGATCGGGGGTAGGGCCTGGGGGCATGGACAACCTAGAAGGAGCTGTATAGTAAAAACACAAACTTTTTAGTTTGCAAATTCGGTAATCACTTCATCCTCAGGGATGCAGGGTAAAAGGTATTTATCTACGGTCAAGGAAGGTGTAAAGAGGATACGAAGGGTGCTCGCAGCGGTAGGTAATGTGAATTCGATGTTCCCTAGCACCGGATATTTGGGGTTGTTCTCAGTAGAGGATTGGGCCAAGGCTCCAAGGCCACTCATCATAGCAAATTCGGGGGCCGATGGTCAGTAAGAGCTTCCCTCTGCAAATGTCTCCGCCACGACCACGCTCTCGGTCATGGCAGACTTCCCCTTTTCAGTGGCGAACCTCGCCAACCGCTCCCTCTCAACATCTTCTAGCAACAGTCTCCTTCCCTCCTCCGGCTTCTTGCGCTCCTCATCGGTCAGGAGGTTAGTCATAAGCTGGCGTTCATCTAAAGTGCTCACATCTACTTGACGCAAATAGGCCTTATACAGGACCAACCTCTCCCAAGCTCGAGCTAGCTCACGGGGGTAGTCATCAACCCATGTAAGTCCGCAGAATTTCAGAATCTGGACGTACATGTTCTGTATACTCTCCTTGAAGGACGATTCAACGCGGAATTCTGTATCCTCTAGCTGTCCCCTTAGCTGCTCTACCTCCATTTGGTGTTTGGCCTTCAGCCCATCAATCGCACTCAAAACCTCCTTGTTGCTGGCCTCAGCCTCCTCCTTCGCTTTCCTTATATCCTCAAGCTGCCTCCTCAACTCGACAACCTCGGTGTTATCAGCGCACAACCTTTCATTTTCCACCCTCATGGCGGCATTGTCATTCTAGAGATGAGTAACTTTCGCAATCTCCTTTTCCAGGTCGGCACCTGTTTTGACCAACTTGTCCTTATCTCTCTTGAGGGCGGTATTCTCGATGGTCAAGCTAGCTACGATTTTGTCCAAAGTTGCATGGTCGTGTGCGGCCCTCGTCTTTGCAATCTCATATGCATGTTTTAGCTCCTCTACAATAACACGATTGAAAGTTAAAATTCGAAAACACGAGGGTCAATGGTTAAATGACCATAACACCGTGGATAGGCCTACCTATCGGTTTCCAAGTTAGCAACAGAAGTCTTATCACAATCAATGGTCGGTTTCAACTACGAAGCTCCAAGTTTTTCTTCTTGATCAGCTCAAAAAGATGGAAAGAGTACTTGGTAAGCTCATTGGCTTGATGATACGCGGCCTTCACGTGCATTCGTACCTCCCTAGATTCCCTATCCGGGGCTGGACGGAGATCGGGCAGAAAGATCAGCTCATCAAAGTAATGCCGAGGGAAATGCTGTTTTAGATTCATCCTCTTCTCCTCCAGGGAAAGCTCATGAAAGTCTTGTATCTCCATTACGTTCTCTCTATCCGGTCTTGGCTGACCAGATGACAACTCTCTCCCCCTAGCAGGCTGAATGGTAGCCAAAGGGGAAGTATGCGGGGAAGCTGTCGAAGGTGAAGGCCGGGAGCCACCTAGGTTAAATCGAGAATCTCCCACAGACACGCGAATAGAGGGGGGAGGAGGGGTCGGAGATCACCGAGATAAATCCCTATCCCGATGTGCACTACCCTGTCCTGACAGGGGTGGGACGTCATATAAACCAGTAGATCTTCTGAAACTTTCGAACGAAGAACTCCAGGGGTGTCGGAAGTCCCTATGTCCGTAACCTCGTCCACCATGTCCTCTAGCCATATCACCTACCAAGGGAACCGGTCGAAGTTAGTCGAGTCATACACTTGGATGCACACTTATGCTATGCAGTGTTTATGAGTGTATGACCTAAGTGTTCTCTCAACAGACCGGATTGTGGTCCGCCCGAAGGAGTTAACCCCTCCGCGAGAAGTGTTAGTTATTGCAGGATCGTCGTATTCGTCCATGGAGTCAATTCCAGATTAAGTCTATTAAGGCCACCAAACTTTCCCGCAACTTCGAGCAAGGCGACGGTCCCTGAATGAGTCACTGGAGACGGCGGTCTATCCGACGCTTCTTCCCTCTCTCCTGTCGGAGGCGGGACTGAAGTGCTTAACAACCTCTCATCTCTAGAAGCCTCCTCCTAATCGTGAGCCTTGCCTCCGCGCACATCTCCATGGGATTGGGCAGTCTTTTGCAGCTCCCCTCCAGCAGGGGGAATTTTCCTCTTCCGTCCAATGGCGGTTGGACCTGTCCCCACCTTCTCCTTTGTCGCACCGCTCGCAACCAACGACCTGATCACAGCCCGATCGCCAGGGAGCAGCCTGGCACGACAGAGAAGCTCTTGACTAATCACTGTGCTGGTATTGCGGAGGTTCTCTGGGATCGCTTGCAAAGCGTTAAGGCATTGTCGATATTGGTCGCTAGTAGGCGCCTCTGGATTCCTTGCCATGATCAAAACATAACGAAGATAAGGTGTGGGATCCAAAAATTTATAGTAAGAAACGAGTTAAAGGAATACTTACTCCCTTCTATCCATCTCCTTGCGAATACAGGAGGGCAGCGTACAAAGAACCACTCGTGCTTAAACACTAACGGCCTGGGTCACTTCCCGATGAAAAATTTGGTGGAAGATGTCGCTTTCAGAAAACATTGAGAGGGTGCGGCATTACTCATTCTCCTTAAATGTAAAAATTATTTAATATCTTCTCCGGTTGTTTCCCGTTGCAAGAACTCGTGATAGAGAACATAAGTGCCCAAGAGGGAAGCATAAGCGTTTGGGTGCAGTTGCGATGGCGCAAGGCGGAAATAGTATAACATGTCCCGAATGAAGTTATTGGCCGAGGGCACGCACCCGGCAAAGCAAGCCTATCTGTTCCAGGCAGTAAGACCATCGGGCGGTGCATGAGCTCTGCCATCCCTTCTTGGGGAAAAGGCTTCACCCACCAGTACGTTGAAGCACACCGCCATTTTCCTAACTGTTGTGGTGTCCATGCGCGATGGCACCGAATCTATCGGATTCTCTAAGATAACCGCGCCAGGCATCATGCCCGGGGAAATCAGAGACATTGACACATCATCACTCATAATGTCCACATTCTCGACCCCTTGGGTTACAACCGGGAAGTGTTGCTCTCAGTTTGTTCCCCGTGCTCAGATGCTTCAGGTGAGCTGACCGTGTGAGAAGGAGTCTTTCCTTTAGTAGTCTCAAGATTACTGCCAAACGAGCTACCACTAGGGGTAGAGTCAGACGTATGTGGCGAGGGCGGGGAAGCCTCGGCTTCCGGGGTCGTTCCAGTCTTCGATCTTGTCTACATCACTAGTTATACTTTAACACATCAGTGTTAGAACTCACAGTAAAGTGACCTGTTCCCCTCGTGTTGGTGATAACTAACATGTATGTGTAATGTTATGCAAAGCTGAGTTACATAAAGAAAGTCTGAAACAGTCCAATAGTTCAGTCCCAGTCCGAATGAATGTTCTATCCTATGTGAAAGGTGCAAAACCCTGCTCGCGCGACTACAGTGTATGCATTAACGCTAAGTGTACAGTTACACGACTGATATGTAAATCTAAATGCGGGAAGTTGGGAGGTCAAAGTCCTAAGCAAGAGAGAAAGGCTCCAACCCATTTCAGAATTCGAAACTCCGAGCCTCAAAGTCCGAGTCTTCGAACCCGTCCAGGCTCGAAATTTCGAACACCTCAGGGTATGAAATTTTGGACCCTTCTGGATTGGAGGACTCGAACCTAAAGGTTTGGAAATTCGAACCTGAAGGCTTGGAAATTCGAACCTCCCAAGGTTCAGAGATTCGAATCCATCTAGGTTCGAAATTTCGAACCTCTTAAGGTTTGAAAATTCGAACCCAGAAGGTTCGAAAATTCGAACCCACGGAGGTTCGAGACTTCGAACCCAGCTGGGTTTGAACTTCCGAATCCCCTCCAAAGATTCGTCAACTCCCGCCTCTCGCGTCGACCCCCTCCGACGACGCTATGGCCCATCGACCTTCTTCCTCCTCATTTTTTCAATCCCAGCCGTTACCTAGTTCGGGTTCGAAATATTCGGCTTCGAAGCTTTCACAACAATGGCGGCCAGGGAAGAAAATAATAGAAAGAATAAAATGAGGAGGGAGGCCTAGTTATAAAAAGAAAGGGCGTCCCTTCGTATTCCTGGACAGATTCGAAATTTTAGAACCTCCAAGGGTTCGAAAATTCGAACCTCCTTGGTTCAAAAATTTCGAACCCCATGGGCTCGAAATTTCGATCCACCTAGGGTTCGAAAGTTCAAAACCCTAGGTTCAAAAATAAATCGCACTTCTGGGTTCGAGACATCGTGCCACGCTCTCTTATATACATACTCCTGCATATGCATACCGACTCCTGTGCATCCATGGAGGCGACGCACTACGGATAGTTAACGACTTGAGTACGGCGCAACCCCCAACAACGGCTCATTCGCAACCCCAGAGCAAATGATCCCAACAGCTAACGCTTGTTTTCCTTTGACTTACAGGAAGAATCAACAACTCAGCTATATCTCAACCAATGCAAAGCACATCATGTTGAGACAAGACGTACTTTGGGGGGCAAATGTTAACCGGCTTTTTGGTTCGGTTTCCAGGAGTACATCAGACACGCTCAACTCCACGCATCGCGTGGAGCTAAAGCTGAGAGGGACGCCTAGGAGCGTAGGAACAGGATTAAGAAGGGACCGGGCTGCTCAGAACCTTGCAGCACCCAAAACACATTTCCGAACCAAGGCCTCGAATCCTGAAGGAGTCAGAAGACCCGAGCGCCCGTACCTATGTCCTCGCGCCCCTCGAAAGCAGACTTTGCACCTAGCAGGGTGCAAAATTCACACCCAGCAGGTGCAAAATTTTGTACCCAGCAAGTGTGAAATTTCGCAGCCAGAGCCGGGTTCGAATTTTACGCAGATGCAGGTGGCAGTTGCGAATTTCTGCATGTTGTCCCTCATTCTCACCAACTCCTACCTACTCCTACCTAACCCCTCTCCTATAAATAGCCCATAGCCTCACACTTCAAAGAGGTTGGATTTCTATCACTAGGGACCTCCATAGAGCTCATGAGCCTCATTAATGGCATCTCCTATTTGAGGAAAAAGAAGGATTAAATAGTCTTTTTCCCAAATACTTAGCATATAACAATAATGAAAGTGAATGTAATGAGATTTCATGGGCATGCCTTTACTTTGTAATTCTTGAGTGATTAATAATATTCCAACACCTTTCCAAAGTGGACTAGGCCCCTATCAAGGCCGAACCACTATAAATTCTTTGTGTCATTTACCGCTTTCTCTTACTTAGTCTTGCGACCAAAACTATAATTCCTTGTAATAGGAATCTTTGGTGTTTTCGACATTTTTTGCCGTCAACAGTAGTTTATGTCATATTTAATTATATGCAAGTAAGTTACATGTTATGTTGTATAATATGAAGTCTTGGTATGAATTGTTCACATTGGTTTGTGATTGGTATGGTATCATAAGTGATTTAGAAGTTGAAACCGTACATAAAACGATTGATGAAAGTGATGATAACTTGGTTGAATGTTGCATATACGGTGACATGAAAATTAAATATTTTCAAGTTAGAGTTGTGTTAATAAATAATTTAACCATCAACAATGAGATTTGGATAGTTTACTATATCCAAAATGACATGTATATGTAGTGTTTGTGGTTGTTGGAAATGTTTACTTGAACAAACAAGTATATGGTTTAATAGTGAATCACTGTTTATTTTGACACAACTTTTGTCAGTATAAACAATATATGGGTATAAAACCGCATTTGATAGTTGAAAGTATATGTTGATTGATGAATGAATATTGCAGTTAATATGTTGACTGAAAAAAACATATAAGCGTTAAATATTTAATGCTTACATGTTATGCACTATGCCACGATATGTGTTCGGTGAATGTTTGAATGGATGTTGGGATGATTGATAAATGTTAATGAAATATTATTAACAAATGGGATCCATATAAATTGAATTATATGGTAGTTAGTTGAGTTTATTCCAATTTGGTAATATGATGAATATTTTAATAATATAATAATGGGTGAAAAATAAATGTCAAAATTTGACGTCCGATTTTGGATGGACTTGAAGTTTAATTAATTTTTGCAAAAGAAAGAAATGGATTTGAAATAATTTTCAAATAATTATGGCATATTTAAGTTTTAAAAAAAAATGAATAGTAACTAGAAAAAGTGAAGTTCGGTTAGGGTATCTAAGAAATGTTTTT
The DNA here is from genome assembly GCA_030737875.1 of Allium sativum. Taxonomy (NCBI): domain Eukaryota; kingdom Viridiplantae; phylum Streptophyta; class Magnoliopsida; order Asparagales; family Amaryllidaceae; genus Allium; species Allium sativum. Next base: position 700,339,283 of record CM060926.1, read on the forward strand.
AAAGAACTTTCTTTCAAAACATTCTTTTTTTTTAACGGATGTCAGTAAAATTTGGGTTCAAAATAATGAAGTTTGAAAAATAATATTATTTTAAATAAAATAATATTATTTTAAATAAAATAATATTATAATAGTCATTTAATGGAAATATTTGAATTTGAAGTGAAATATTGAAAATATGGTTTACGGTAATTATTACAAAATAAATAAACTATCTTGGAAGCAATTCGATTTTATTTTAATAATAAATTGAAGTTTGGTCTGAATAAAACTCGTCGTGCAGCGGTAGTTCGCGAATTTCGATCACTGACTTCAAACTGAGATACCGGAAGATCCGACCATCGAATTCTCTCGAAATAAAAACCATTAGCTTTGAAATGAAAAGAGCTTTCAAATGCATATAAGAGCTTTAAAATCCAATAGTTAGATCGAGAGATAAGTTCAAATCAATTTTGAATAAAAACGCGTTAGTGCAGCTTAATGACCTATAACGTCATCGGACTGAAATGATCTATTTTTAAATTACTAAAAATAGGAAAAAATTATGATAAATCATAATAAATGATTTCAAAGTGAATTGAAAAAGAAATATGAAGTTTCAGATTATATTTTGGGATATTTGCGTTTTCAGCTAATTGACTAAAAACGGTCAAGCGATGTTTTGTAAATTAAAGTTAATTAAACTTAAATTATTTTGGTTTTTTATTATAACCAAGTTTTAAAGGGAGTGTTTTGATAAATCTTTTGATTTAGAAAATATTTCCGGTTAAAATAGAAATTGTATTTGGAATGAAATATTCTTCGGTTATTTGGTACTGGTTACTGTTGTGTAACGATTACTGTGTATGGAATTTGAAAGATGTTAACATCGTTATTCCATTTTTAGCATTCGTTGATTTCGGAAATTGGCATTAAACATAAGTTGATATAATTGGTTTGAATTCTTATATTTAATATCAATTGGTTTAGGGTCCGTCGTGAATAGTGTCTTCAATAACACTATTCTTTTACCCAGTTAGAAGAGAAGATGATTTCTCAAGATTAGTTGAAAGGAAATTTTATTTAATTTGATTATAAAGAGTAGTTAAAGAATATTCCCAAAATGGAATGAGGCTTAGTACATCTTGTATATCTTAATTGATTTAAAAGATGAGATAGTTATTCGAAATGACCGGGTTTTGATCCATTGTGAATAACTAAAAGACGTAATGAAAATGGCGTTGACTGTGATAGAAGAACGAAGAACGAAGAACTTCGTATCGAAAGGATTGCTCGTTGATGCCTTAGGTTGCCACCCAGTTATGGGTTATAGTGATGGTGATCCAACCATACTTGAAGTGATTTGAGATGCAAGGGCTTTGTCACGACCTAGGGTTTTCGGCCCCGAAAATCGACATAAATAACTTTACCATAACTTATGCCGACCTTCCAACATCGAAAACACTAGAACATTTATAGAAAGAAATTAGAGGGTGAGATAAGAAAGAAAGAAAGTTAGAATAGAAGAAAAAGAAGTATCAACACAACACAGAGTCTCACATCGCAGCGGAACAAAATATAATTCAGAAATAAATCTTTATTGAGAGATTTTTAAAATACTTATAATGTCAGAGTACAACATACATATGGACAGTTTTAATAGCCTATCCCATATACAACACACAGCGGAATAGTAATCATATCATACATCTAAACACCTTCAGCTTGTCACTGGACTTCACAGTACCTAATAACCTGAACCTGTACACCCCGGGCTAACCCGAGCATTTACAAAACACCGGGTCAGTCTGGTGAACCAGAGTGAGAAAAACTCGCACAGTATTAAGGTATCACACAAGTTGATTTTAAAGTTAAAAATCCTTTAAAAAGAAAAAGATAATCATAAGACCAAATCCACACATAAATACAAATGGTTTTTCCTTTACGATAACCCAAACAGTTTTGAAATCAATATCTTTTCTAATATTATAATAGTGTCTAATACAACTATATATCAATCTAGCGGAACGCTTGCATCTCACGCTCCACATATATAGTATACAATCAAAACCGCGGGCGCTTATTGGAGATTGGATTCCAACTATGAAAAGGTATGAGACCACCTGCCGATTGTGTATCTCTAGAGGCGAATACACTGGGTTCAACAAGAACGTCTTGCAACATGGCCCTCACATGACCGACCACTCATTCCGCTTGAGTTTATCGAATGTATATCACCAACGGTTGGACTCAAACCACCATTTCCCGAAAAGGGATAACATCGAAATAGATTAAAGAATGAAATGGATTTTCTCTAGATAGGTGATTATACACCCTAATGGGAGCGACCCACATAGCCATGTTGCCTGCCCGATTTCTGTCATTTCCTGATTGATGAGGCGTGAAGTTAGAACACATCTAGTCATCATACACTCTGAATGCCACATTGTCAGATCCGCCAAATCACTAATTGACGACCGCAAAAATATTCTGGTCGTTAAGCTAGAGTGGTGCGCCTCTCTGCCACTAACAGAGATACATTTTTAAAAAATCAACGTACGTGCCCCTAAAGAAATACCCTGTCAGACATCCGTCCATACAAGTCATCCAGGAACAGGATGAACCAAAGGTACCCTCCTACTTCATCCAATATAGGAATCACCCCATGGATCAGCAGCGAGTAGTCCTAGCAATCCACAGATTTCAACCACGACAGAACCCCAGTATATCTCCAGGTCAAATCAGAGATTGTAAGTGGTCCTTCCATTTTATGAAGATCTATGGCCTTCACATGCTCCATCTCGATCGTCGTCTGTTATCTTCTATATATTCGTATTTGTTGGTCGGAATGGTTTTCGAATATACATTCGATCCCGGTCTTTCCATACCAAAAATCGTAAAGGTCAAATTTGATAGTCGGCTGTTTAACTATCAATTTTAAAAAACATCCATGAAATCATAAAAATATATTCACTGGTCTAGTACTCAGCATCACTTGGTTTCTTTAATTAAAATAAATAACTTGAATATTCCAATATTGGTAAAACATTTCACTTATCATTTTAATATAGTGATATCCGCAAAACCTCAAATATTCAGAAAGGATATATTATATAACGATATCCAATACCCATTTCACTATCATTGGCAAAACATTTACCATAACATTTCATTAATTATAACTGGGAAATTAGTTCAACTTACTATTCGATGTTACGCCAACCCTTTTGCTTTCATCACTTGGAAAATATCCTATCCTTATTCTTATAGAATAAACCATTCTATATCTTATTCCTTTACTTTTCGAAATTTGTTGCCAATCTCCTTTTAATTCCGCTACTAGGGAAAATATAATCTCATGTCATTCCCTTTACTTTGGAAATCTTATCACACATTCTTGACATTACCAACTAGTATCATCCTTGGATAGTCTCGAAGTCATTCAAGTTGGGGTATTTTAATTACCTCTCAGACCTTGATCAACAACGTTCTTATCTTTAGATAAATACGAGTTGAAATTCAAGAATCAATATTTAATCTTACAACAACACATCCCACTAGTTAAAATATAGCTTTACAGTACTTCTTTTCTATTGGAAATTTCTCTTTAAATATAATTAATATCGCTTAATTTGTTATTTAAATAATTCCTTACTAAACATCACTTTATTTACTCTCGACTTATTCAAATGACTTCGTTTCACAAACTGAATTACAAATCCTATATCCAACCTTGTTTACCAAGCTCAAAATAAACCCCTTATTCAATTCCCTTTTCTTTCAGGAAATTCCCTTTTAAATCCATTGATTTAACTTAATACTTTTTTTTAAGTATTTCCAATTTAAAACAATGCTTCGATCTTACATCTCCTTTTATAACTATGTTTAAAAATTTCAGGTTTGACATAAACCCCTTTATATTCCTACGTCAAGTTGACCTTTCATTTAAGCTATGTATTTGCTTAAACCTCTTTATTGCTTCGTTATAACACTGGAGTTCAATTATACACTTGTTCACACTTCTTCTCAAAACCCAATTATATTCCATTTCTAAAGCCATTTTTTACTTAAATATTTTTCATTTAAGAATTAATTAAACAAAGGATTTACCTTTATATTTACTATTGTAGCATCAGTTAAATGCTTTATTCACAAAATAAATGAAATATGAAATCTCTTTAAAATCTTCTTAAAATTCAAACGACTATTTGTTAAATGAATTCATTTAGTTCATCAACAAACTAATTATAAAGCCTTACTTAGTTAAAATGATTTAACTTGGTTAATTCAAACACGATTACTCCTCCAACCCATTTAAATTAATTAATTCAAAAAACTTCATTTAACTGCTCCTTAGATGTGATTAATGAAATACGTAACTGCTAGGTTATTTCTTCTTATTTGCTTTACAATTCTTATAAGAATTTGGTTTGTAAAACCATTTCGTAATTCCTTATAAATTTTAAATAAATAAATAATTACTATTTATTTCCTTTTTAATTAACTTTCACTCAAAGTAATATCTTTAAAAACCTATTTCAGTTATAAAATATATTTATAACTTCAGTATTGTCGATTCGCCATCGAAAAATCCATATTTTAAAAATCGATTGATTTCTAGATCATGTGATGCCAATTACCCAACCCATACCATCCATTGGTTAACATCAGCATAAATGTTGAGATATGTTTCAACAATCAACAATAACTAATCATTTCTTTTTTATTTGACTGATAATTTTTATGACGATCATTAATCAATCAACAGCCAATTCAAAAAATTTCAAATACGTTTATAAACGTGACCAATCAAGGGGAATTACTTTATTTAGGTCAAACCATAATGATTGGTATTTTACTGAAATTAAACGACCGTTTAATTTCATTAATTGAATCAACAATAAATACATATAACTAACAAACGGTCAACCACTAGCAATCAGAACACGCAAAGTAAAAACCCAATTTATATAAAATATAAATGGGAAGAGCTGAGTGAGTTTAACTCACCTTGATTTAAATTAGTCGATCAACAGTTCGTTTTAGTAGAAGTAAACTGACGGTTAATTCGACTAAAATTATCAGTTACTTCAGATCCAGACTAGACCCACTCCATCTCGATGTTCTCGTCTCCATAGTCCCAACGCAACTGACCGCACCAAAATCTGATATCGTATGAGTGAGAAATCGTATAAACAAATTTATATACTAATTAAATTAAAACATAGATTTCTTTTTAAATTTAAACTGGGCTTTACCTTTCAATAGTCGGCCCAAACCCATTACCCGTTCCCCCTTAAAACCCTTACATCCGTTCCCTTTTTTGATCATTCAAGCCGCCTCCACAAAATTTACTCCAGACCGAAATAAAACCCTAATCCCCTTTCGATTCCAGCAACCGAGAATAATGGCGTCGCCCCTTCTTCCGTCCTTCGATCCATCCTCAAACCCTCCGTCCAGACCTCAATTGGCTTTGCTGATTTACCCAAGCGTTCTCGAGACTCTATCGTGAACGACTTCAACAGAAATCAGCCCAACACCGAAAGCTAAGTTTCTTACTATATTTTTATATTACTGAATTATTTTGATTTGATTTTCTATTTTATTTTTTGAATGGGTTTTGAATTGGATGAAAACATACTGTGTGAATGCATGTATTTATAGTAGCGGTTTTGTTAGGATAGGATCAAAGTCCATCTGTAGCTTAATATAGGTAATCTAACTGAAATCCTTAGGCCATTCCCCTTTTGTAAATTTTCGTGTATTGACAGTGATGATACGTGATGGTTAGCAGGGGTTTTTAATGGATTTAGTATTGGTTTCAGTACTGTATGGTATGAATTGTTACTTCAAATCAGAGATATTGAAACTGTGTATAGATTTTGTGTTCAGATCTTAAAATATATGAAAAACAGTGACGAGATTTTACTGTTCATACATGTGAATTAACTGTTCGATAAAGATTTGATGTATATAAAATATACATGCCAGTTCTTCTTAGCTGTACATGTGTTGTTCATTTCTTTATTAGCTGTATAGATTTGATGATCTCATTTTTTTTCTTTTTCTTTCTTTTCTTGCTGTTCATAGCTGTCCTGAAATCATCCCTTATGGGTTTTCCCCTTTTTTCCACAGATCAACATCGATCGAGCCGATGGATTCAGTAGTATCATTGGGTATACAGACTATCTTATGCTATGAAGTGGATTGAACGTGGCATTTGATTTACTGGAGCTGCTGTAGAAATAGTGAATCATATCAATGTTTTTGTTCTGCTTTGTAAAGTGTATTTTTTTTCTCTTTTTTTTTTTTTTTTTTTTTGAAATCTGTAAGTCGAGATGGTTTGCCTGAATTTATGAAGTGAACTTTTCATGAATGTTTGCCAATGTTCCCTTAGGATTCTTGGTTTATATATCATATTTTTAGAGCATTGCTAAAAGATGCACCCTGTTCACTATTTAGCCATTTTGATCAACAATATATTTACAGTTTTGTTTACTTTGTTGACAATGTATTACTGAACAAATAAGTGTCAAGGATCAAACAAACATTATATTGGAAAGTGTTAAATGAGAAGAATTCTTCTTCTTCTTCTTCTTTTTCTAAAAAGATTGTGAAAATCTGAGTATTTTATGAGTAAACAGTTGATGTATATTTAATAGTGTTCTACTGTTATATTGGCCTATGTCTGAAAATATGAGAAAAACGTATACCAAAACAGTGTGAAGTCCAACACGCTTGCCTGCCTGAATGTTACGAACTGTAATGTTGGTTGTGTTATATTTGTAATTTGTACACACTGTAATGTTCATGTTAGTAAATCAATTTTTTCTTTCTCTTGTCTATTCCAGTTCCATGTTGAATTTGATGGGCAGTTTTGGTTTGTTGTACAAACATGCGGTATATTCGGGTTTTTATTCGCTTTGCCGAACCAAGCGGGAACGTTAATAAATATATACATATATATTAAATTCAAGAAAATTGAATTTAACGAAAATAAATAAATAAATGTCATCGTATTTATTAAACAACATTTTCAACTTCAAACGGTATGGAATTCAAACTTAACATTAAAATTCTAGTTTTAAATAATATTTTATTTGCATAAAAATCCTTTAATATAAATAAATAAATTGTTATAATTTAAAACAATTTCATAGCGACTATTTGAAAATTTGAATTGGACATAACTTGAAATCTATAAGCTGAAAGTTCGATTTTTCTCTTTCATTAGAAACATATAATCGAACCGATTCGTGTCTCCTTTCACAGAAATCTGACTTAAATCGGATCATGTACATTCAGTTAAAGTTCAAATCGAAAATTTCGAACTACCGCGTCATTTCGAGCTCGTTTTTAATATATATATATATATATATATATATATATATTCGAACTCTATTTTAAATAAATAAATTCGATTAAGAATCCATTATATTTCAAATAAAATATATAAACAGATTTAAGTATTCAAATTTAAATGGCTGAAAAATCTGGGACGTTACATTCTTCCCCCCTTAGAATAATTTCGTCCTCGAAATTGTAAGGTAAGAAGAATATTTCGAATCATATTATTTTTAAAATCATTACTTTTGCATTAAATTCAAACTCTAAAAAAATTCTAAAATTATGCCAACACTTCCTCCGCATGACTCGATCGGTACGACTATAACTGCCACTCTGGGCCTCAACTTCTTCGAAAAGAAAATCCAAAATTCAAATGGCAACCCACTCTATTTGAATCCCAATTTATTTACCCATTAAATTTTTAAATCCCAATTTATTTGAATTCATCCTCAAATTGATTTTACTTAACCAGGTTCAGTTTCTCATTCGTATTCGATTCAATTGACTAATTGATTTTCTAATGAGTTCAATTTTATTTCCAATTTCAAATTTGATTACAAATCAATTAATCAGAACAAACAAATAACCCACATTACTATAATATAGAAATTTATTTCTCATTTCTATATAAAAATATATCTTAGGTAAAATTATTTCAATTACCCCCTTTTATAAACAATATCGTGTCCATTCGATAGCTCAAGACTTCTCAACACTTGAAACAGTCAAATAACATAATACAAATCATTATTCTATAAAATCTTACAAATATGCTCTCATATATATACACTCAACTCAATCTAGGGTGTTACTAACCCATGTCTATTGAGTTACGCCACAGATCCAAGGTTACTACTCAACCAATAGCTCTGATACCACTGTAACGACCCAAGGTTTTCGGCCCCGAAAATCGACATAAATACCTTTGCCATAACTTATGCCGACCTTCCAACATCGAAAATACTGGAACGTTTATAGAAAGAAATTAGAGGGTGAGATAAGAACGAAAGAAAGCTAGAATAGAAGAGGAAGTATCAACACAACACAGAGTCTCACATCGCAGCGGAACAAAATATAATTCAGAAATAAATCTTTATTTGAGAGCTTTTTAAAATACTTACAATATCAGAGTACAATATACATCTGGACAGTTTTAATAGCCAGTCCCATATACAACACACAGCGGAATAGTAATCATATCATACATCTGAACACCTTCAACTTGTCGCTGGACTTCACTGTACCTGATAACCTGAACCTGTACACCTCGGGCTAACCCCGAGCATTTACAAAGCACCGGGTCAGTCTGGTGAACCAGAGTGAGAAAAACTCGCGTAGTATTAAGGTATCACACAACTTAATTTTAAAGTTAAAAATCCTATCAAAAGAAAAAGATAATCATAAGACCAATTCCACACATAAATACGGACGGTTTTTCCTTTACGATAACCCAAAACAGTTTTGAAATCAATATCTTTTCTGATATTATAATAGTGTCTAATACAAGTAAATATCAATCTAGCGGAACGCTTGCATCTCACGCTCCACATATATAGTATACAATCAAAACCGCGGGCGCTTATTGGAGATTGGATTCCAACTATGACAAGGTATGGGACCACCTGCCGATCGTGTATCTCTAGAGGCGAATACACTGGGTTCAACAAGAACATCTTGCAACCTGGCCCGCACCTGACCGACCACTCATTTCGCTTGAGTGTATCGAATGTATATCACCAACGGCTGGACTCAAACCAATATTTCCCAAAAAGGGGAAGCATCGAAATAGATTAAAGAATGAAATGGATTTTCTCTGAATAGGTGATTATACACCCTAATGGGAGCGACCCACATAGCTATGCTACGTGCCCGATTTATGTCATTTCCTGGTTGATGAGGCTTGAAGTCAGAACACATCTGGTCATCATACACTTTGAATGCAACATTGTCAGATCCTCCAAATCACTAATTGACATCCACAAAAATATTATGGTCGTTAAGCTAGAGAGGTGCCCCTCTCTGCCACTAACAGAGATACGTTTGTAAAAATCAACGTACGTGACCCTTAAGAAATACTCTGTCAGACATCCGTCCATACAAGTCATCCAGGAACAGGATGAACCGAAGGTACCCTCCTACTGCATCCAATATAGGAATCACCCCATGGATTAGTAGCAAGTAGTCCTTGCAATCCACAGATTTCAACCACGACAGAACCCCAGTATAACTCCGGGTCGAATCAGAGATTGAAAGTGGTCCTTCCGTTTTATGAAGATCTATGGCCTTCACATGCTCCATCTTGATAATTATCTTCTATATATTCGTATTTGTTGGTCGGAATGGCTTTCGAATATACATTCGATCCCGGTCTTTCCATACCAACAATCGTAAAGGTCAAATTTGATAGTCAGTTGTTTAACTATCAATTTTAAAAAACATCCATGAAATCATAAAAATAGTTTCACTGGTCTGGTACTCAGCATCACTTGGTTTCTTTAATTAAAATAAATAACTTGAATATTCCAATATTGGTAAAACATTTCACTTATCATTTTAATATAGTGATATCCGCAAAACCATTTCATTTGAAATATTCAGAAAGGATATATTATATAACGATATCCAATACCCATTTGACTATCATTGGAAAAACATTTACCATAACATTTCATTAATTATAACTGGGAAATTAGTTCAACTTACTATCCGATGTTACGCCTACCTTCTGTTTTCATCACTTGGAAAATATCCAATCCTTACTCTTATAGAATAAACCATTCTATATCTTATTCCTTTACTTTTCGAAATTTGTTGCCAATCTCCCTTTAATTCCGCTACTAGGGAAAATATAATCTCATATCGTTCCCTTTACTTTGGAAATCTTATCACACATTCTTGAGATTACCAACTAGTATCATCCTTGGATAGTCCCGAAGTCATTCAAGTTGGGGTATTTAATTACCTCTCAGACCTTGATCAACAACGTTCTTATCTTCAGATAAACACGAGTTGAAATTCAAGAATCAATATTTAATCTTACAACAACACATCCCACTAGTTAAAATATAGCTTTGCAGTGCTTCTTTTATTTTGGAAATTTCTCTTTAAATATAATTAATATCGCTTAATTTTTTATTTAAATAATTCCTTACTAAACATCACTTTATTTACTCTCGACTTATTCAAACGACTTCGTTTCACAAACTGAATTACAAATCCTATTTCCAACCTTGTTTACCAAGCTCAAAATAAACCCCTTTTTCAATTCCCTTTTATTTTAGGAAATTCCCTTTTAAATTCATTGATTTAACTTAATACTTTTTTTTAAGTATTTTCAATTTAAAACAATGCTTTAATCTTACATCTCCTTTTATAACTACGTTTAAAAATTTCAGGTTTAACATAAACCCCCTTTATATTCCTACGTCAAGTTGACCTTTCATTTAAGCTATGTATTTGCTTAAACCTCTTTATTGCTTCGTTATAACACTGGAGTTCAAATATGCACTTGTTCACACTTCTTCTCAAAACCCAATTATATTCCATTTCTAAAGCCATTTCTTACTTAAATATTTATTTAAGAAGTAATTAAACAAAGGATTTACCTTTATATTTACTATTGTAGCATCAGTTAAATGCTTTATTTACAAAATAAAGGAAATATGAAATCTCTTTAAAATCTTCTTAAAATTCAAACGACTATTTATTAAATGAATTTATTTAGTTCATCAACAAACTAATTATAAAGCCTTACTTAGTTAAAACGATTTGACTTGGTTAATTCAAACACGATTACTCCTCCAACCCATTTAAACTAATTAATTTAAATAACTTCACTTAACTGCTCCTTAGATGTGATTAATGAAATACTTAACCGCTAGGTTATTTCTTCTTATTTGCTTTACAATTCTTATAAGAATTTGGTTTGTAAAACCATTTCGTAATTCCTTATGAATTTTAAATAAATAAATAATTGTTGGATCTAGATTAACCCTAGAGGGGGTGAATAGGGTTTATCACAGTTTTTAACTGAGTATATAATATTAAAAAATATCACAGCACAAATAATGATCAAAGTAAATAGATGCTGTAAATAAATAACACACAGATATACCCAGCTTCGGCAACCCTGCCTACTACTGCATTCCCCAAGGTTTTATTATAGAATTATACAGACTTCCGCATACACAAACTTACAGACTCGCGACCCTCCCTAACCGCCTATACAGTTTTATACACTCGCAATACCTACTGCTGTACTAACCCTATACTAAAAAACCCTGACTGATCTTTTTCCCCAAGATCAGATTTGCCCTGCCTACAACCCCATAGCCAGTAACCCTAGTTTTACAGACTAGAAACTGTTTGATCGATTACAAATCAAATTCAAAAATAAAACAATTAAAAAACAAAATAAATTAAACAAGGAAACTTAAAACCCTAGTTGAATAAAGGTGTTAAAAGATGAGGGGTCATCCCCTTTTTAGTTGAGTTCACTTGGCCGGCCCACTAAGTTTGCGTTGCACCCTTTTCATTTGTGTCCCGATCCTTCTCTCTTTTGCTCTGGAAATTAAAAATGGTGGCCGCTTCCAAGGGTTTCTGAAATCTTCCAAATCAAATTGCAATTGATGATTTTGTTTCTGGAATTCCTCTGTAGAATCGAATGCAATGAAGGTTCCGTTCTTCGGTTGCTTTGGCTGGAGATATCAATCAAAACCCTTTGTAAGTTCTCTGATTTAAAAAGCGATTGCACTGAATTTTTTTGATGTATGATTTTAATACAAGCCTGTGATGAATTGGTGTGATTATTATAGGATTTAGGAAATCCTTTAATTGAGCTCTGATTTCGTGTATGTGGCTTGGTCTGAGATTGCGGTTTTTCCTTTTTGAAATTCTGATAATAATTGTTTCTTGTGTGTACAAATGACTTGATGAATTTGGATATTGTTCCCTTGATTGAATTTTGGAATTTGCCGAGATTAAAACCTTTCCCAAATTGGTTCTTTGTGTATAAGATAACTTGCCAAGATTGTTCATGCGATTTTCCTTTCTGATTGAATTTGAAAATTCTTGCCATGTTTGAAATCAGTCTGTTTGTCTTCTACTTTGTATTCCATGCATGATTAGCTTTGATAAATTCTGGAAAAGAATAATATATGGTCCCTTGAAAATTTTTGCACATCTCGCCATTAATTGAATAATTCAATTCTGGAACAACAATATATATTTGTGGTCTTGAAAACTTTCCATAGCAGTCTGAATTCATTGCTTGATTTGTTCCCTGATTTCTTGTCCAAAAAAAATGGATCACTGTATTTTCTTGATTAAAAACCAGTTGCCAAGTATGCAACTATATTTCTGGAAAGTTTTTCAATTTAAAAAATGGAACCAAATTGAAAATCGCATTGCCCTTAATAGAATTCCCTTGCATGATTGTATTGCTTGCCAAAAATGATTTTCTGAATTCTTTGAATTCGACATGAGCATTACTGGAAAGAGATTTGCAATTTTTCTCTTTTTGTCCATATATGAATTGATTTGCTGAGATTCAAGAATTTCTTTGACTTGCCACTTTCATACTTGTGATTTCAATGCTGAACCTGAAATGATCTTTACACTGAGCTGTTCCTTGTACGCTCATATGTATTACCTTGATGCTCTACTGTTTTTCACATATCCATCATATTTGTGTTATCACCATTGACATGAAACTTGATTTTAGCCAAACAATTTGAATGCACAATTCTGTATGCATTCTTTCCATGAAAAATTGTTTTCTGAAATTTCTGAAAAGAAATTTTGCACTTGCTTGTTTGCATTTGAACCATCATGTTAATTGCCACTATCTCGACCACTTTTACACTTGAACTGTCTTGACACTTTTAAACTGAAATGCTTTGACTTGTCCATTTGGCACTTTGTTTATATTGCTGAGATTTGCTCGACACTTGATCACTTTGCTTTTCACCATTGATATTTACTTGAACTCGCAACCTGTGTACATTTGTGCTGAACCATGTTCTAGTTTGACCCTTGCACCACCAGTTTTGACTTGTTTGCGGCATGAGCATGAGCCATACTTCCATGCCATACTGTTGCACCATGAATTCTTTCTTGAACATGTTACCATTATATTCACATGTTGAAACTGATTTTTGCACACACCATTTGCTCGATGCACACTCATGTACAGCTTCATGTATGCTGGCCATTTTTTAGTTATTTGAACCCATGCAAACTTATCATTTTTGCTGTGTGCACCAGTTTTTCCACCGAGTCCGTCATTGTGTTTCACACTCTCGACCATGCTCGACCATGCACCCATACACCATGCAGTTTAACTCATGTTGTCTGCTGCCATTCATGTTATTTTTTGAACTTTGTAGACTGATTTGCAATATGCACTCATGCTTAAACTAACTTATAGTTTTGTATTTGTCGAGCCATGTTTGCTGTCTAGTTGCTATATTGATTTGAACTTATTTCTCGATCACTCATGCCTTGTATCTTGACTTTTGATTTGGACCATGATTTGCTATGTTGACTTTGTTGCTCGACCCTTGAGCTTGCTGTTGACTTTATATTGAGTTGTTTTCATGTGTGCACTGAGTCGAGATGGTCCATGTGGCTACTCCTCAGTTGCTCGCTGATAGGCGAGGCAATGCACACGTGTATATTTATACACGTGTGTATATGCAGTCGATCAAACCAGTTTTCCTGTCCCTGTATTATATATTTACAAACTGACTGGACACAGATCAGATCAAGTCATGAAAAATGATGAGAAACACACCAGAAATCTGAGGCAAATAAATTTTTTAAAAATACAATTTATATTCGCATATATTCAGTTTAAAATTTCTGTTGCAGTGTACTGTGTGTTTCTGTTTTTATGTTACAGGTATGAAGACTGGACTGACTGTGTGAATGCTGTGAAGACTGAAGACAAAAGACAATAGAAGACAGGAACACAAAGTGTCAGTGTATATATGTAACAATGTATGTATAGATGAAAAATGTACATCAGTGAAATGAAGTGTGATGTATTACCAAGATAAACAAATAGTGGAGTTATAAAATGTGTACTGTTTGAATGATTGAAATAAAATATTTATATTTAAACAATATACTGTTGAAAATTTGAATTTCTGTACAGCTGTATTTTATTTAAATATAAATATTATATTTCTGTCTGTAATGTAAATATAGAATAGTACAATAACAAACACATTAAAAATAATCTTTATTTGGTTGTTATCATCAAACAAAAATCATTTAATTGTGTATACAACACCATTATATACAACAATCTCCCCCTTTTGATGATGACAAACAAATAAAAGATTTTGAATCCAACAAATGTGTTTTGCAATGGAAAAATGAACTCCCCCTATTTATTAGCTCCCCCTATGACTGTGCATGAGTGAATTGAACTGAATGAGAATGAATTTTCAAAAGTAAAAATATTTATAAAATATTCACTCATAAATCAAAATCTAATCCATTCTCCCCCCTTTTGTTATCATCAAAAGGATACAGATTTTAAAATATAGATGAAAATTGACTAAAAATATAATTTCAGCTTAAGAGGAAGAACGGTCATCATAAATTTCAATCAGTCAAACAAAAATCATAATAAACTGAGAACTAGTGGCATATTTCACATTTCAGATAATGACGGATTTACGATGAAATTTATATAGACGGGGAGAGTTATAAAAATGATTTCCAATTTATTTTCAAGGAATTTTATAAAAAAAACAAAAAAAATGATGGATTTGGACTATAATTAATAATTCAACTTAAGTGAGAAAATCGAATAATCTCAAATCCCAATACCTATCAATCAACAAATCATAATACGTCATAAGATTTTAACACATTTCACAGATTAGAAGATGAATTGATTGGCTGGTTTTTATACTTAGAGGAGAATTTCAAATTTATTTCTATTTTTAGCACTTTTTCCCCTTTTTATTTATTTATTTATTTAAGAGCACACTGACCACGCATAACCAGAGCTTGGATTTTTAAATGGGATCAGTCGCAGCTTAAATTATAAGACGTCTCATAACCATGCATAAATGAGGTTAGAGACACTCTTATATATTAACTATATTTTTATCATTTTCAGCTTTATATAAAAAAAAAAATCCTCGGTATATGAAACCAATATGGATGATAGAAATGTGGTAGGCACAAAAATGGACTGTGAACTAAATTTCTAAATTAATTATATTATGAAATAAGCTCGACTGTATAGGGATTATTGAAAATTTTCAATTCTCACTAATTCTGAATAATAATATAGTCCCATTTCTATCACAAATAATTTTCACTGTTTTAAAACAAGATGATTTTTCCTTTTTTAAAAAAAAAACTCTCCACATTAATATAAAATCATGATGGATGGCAGACGGGTGATAGATAAAGGAGTTGGTCGTGAAATAATTGCTAGTTCAAAGATATTATAATAAATATTCAACCATCATGAAAATCCAAATAAAATCTCCTCTTGTTGTGAAATATACTGCAGTCACAATTCATCACAATTTCAAAAACTAATAATAATTTTGATGAATTATAAACACAGCACAAATTGGATATTGATTTCAATTTCTGAATGAATAAAAAATAAATAATTTTAAAATTGAAAATCAATTACAAGAGGAATTTAAGGGGGGGAAATGTGTATGGTGTCTATACAAGGTGAAAGTTTAAAAACAAATGGATGCAAAAGCTGATACCAATTGTAGTCTCCTTTATCGAGGAATTTAATTCCACCCTGATGGACTATCATGGACATCTCAGACCAAAGAAACTTAAACACAAACTTAGCCAGACAAATTTAGCACATTTATTTGTATAAAGAAAAAAATATGTGTGGATCTATACAAGGTGAAAATTTGAATCTCGGTACAGATGGGTGAAACAAATATAAGCACTTCTGATACCACTTGGTGTCTCTATTAATGAGGATTTTAACATGACATGGGTGGTTAACACAGGTATCCTAGACAATGATATCCAAACTCAGATCATAAGCAGATAAGACAAATAAATTTGGCACATTTGTCAAATCAGCAAACGGTATATACAAAGACAAGCAAAAAAAAAAACAGTATCAGAGCAGCACAGAAAAATCAATATCACAACAGACTTGTCTGACGATGTTTCTGATGATCATAAAATATGATTCAAGATTAACAATACAGTTTATTTGAAATCATTTGAGGAAATATGTAGATCTTAAGATTCAATGGATCAATCACACCAGATTATATATTTCAGATCTAAGGTATGTGTGTGATTCAATAAATCAATAATTTTCAAATGATTTTAAACAAACAGAAACTCAAAACAAATAATCATGAAATTACAATGAGATTTAAGACCATATTTTCAAAGAGTTTTTCACAAGTATCACTGACAAGTACAAGAATAATATCAGATCATTTACATCAGATTTGAGAGATATTCATGATCCCATAATAATTTATTTGAAATCACTTGAATCGATGTCAAGTTTTGGAATATAATGAATCAGTCACACAAGGTTGATAATATCAAATTTAGGAGGTGTGTGAGATTCAAAATATCAGGAATTTCAGATGATTTCAAACAAACAACTTTCAACCATAATGATCATGAAATGAAAAGAATTTTAAGATGTATCACTAGACAAATTAAAATTTCCAAGCCAATCTGAAAATTAATGGAATTATCACAACTGGTAGATAGCAGTGTGCTGAGTATAAACATTTCAAGTTTTTCTAAGATGAATTAGAAGAAACTCAAACAACAAAGGTGTGTGAAATTTCAATAAAAATTTTAGATCTTCAAAAAATTAGAATTCAAAATCAACAGTGTTCAAGATATGACAAGAATATATCAATACTGTTGTGAATTAAGAAAACAGACAATAAACTTCAAATCAATTACAGAAAAAAAATACAACACTGAATTCAAAATCTGGAAGTGATTTAAAAACATCATAGTTTTATTCAAGATGAAGCGAGATTCCAGAAGATCATGAATTATGTAAGTGGAAGTTAAGAAGCACACAAAAAAAATATGGCAGTGATAAATCTAATTAGAATAGACAGAAGAAAGAAATAGAAGGGAGAAGAAGAAGAAATAAACAAAAGAAAAAAAATCAAAACAGAAAATATTTATAGAGGTGAGTTTAGAGATCGTACCAGAATCCAATGAAAATCAGAATCTCTAACTCAACACAATCTTGGGCTAAGGAACTCTGAATGATGAAGCAACACGAATCCAATTCTCTTTTGCCTAGCAGTTCCTTAGCCTCCTCCGGTACTTAACAACTGAGATGATCAAGTGGTCTAACAAAATTTGTAAAACCACTCACAGTTTTGTTCACATCTTTTGGTACCCAAATCTGTTTATACAACAACCCATTTGAATTTACCTTTGTATCCTCAGGAACCCAAATCTGTTTGAATTTAGACAAAATTGTTTTATTTCCTTTTGGGGTCCAGGATTGTCTAAATGAATCGTTATACAGTAACTTCACATCTCGGTTGTGATTTAAAAACCTTTTGGAATTTCCAAAGCTCAAATTTTCAGAAAGATCCCTTTTGAAGCAATTTAAAGGTTTTTTAAAATCACACGAATTCAAATTTTCAAAGCTATTTGTTTTCCAAAACCAAGACCATTTTTATTTCCAGAAGAAAGTTGATTTTTCAACAACATATTCAAAGATTTCTCACTTGTTGAAAATTTAGTCAAAGTTGACTCAAGTTGTTGAATTTTAGTTTTAAGATCACGGTTTTCTTTCATTAAATCTGAACAATGATTTTCAGCGATCTTACATCTATCAAAATCTGATTTTAAAAACAAATTTTCATCTTTAAGAGTTTTAATTCTAGCTTGGGATTCCATGATTTCAGATTCAAATCATTTTTGTTTTTCAAACTCAAATTTCTTGGATTTGTCAATCTCGTTTTCCAGTTCTTTCAAAATCAAATCGGATTTCAACAAGTTTTCTTTTTCAGCAATTTCAAACTTGGAATTTATATCAGTCTTAAAAATTTCAAATTCCTTTTGTAAAAAATTATTCAAACTTGATAACTCAATCTTGTTTTCTTTTAAGATAAGGATTTCTTTTTCAAACTTTTGAATATTTTTATTGAGATGAACAAGATTGGTTTCCAATTTCAGACAATTTTTACAATCAGACTTTGAAGAGTTTTTAAATGATTTAAGTTGTGATTCCAAATCATCAATTTTGCCATTTAACTCAGAATTCATAGATTTCAGAGATTTGTTTTTGGATTTGAGTTTATCAACAGATTTAGTTAAATCAGTGTACATATATACCAAATCTTCGTATGTGAGATTTTCAGTTTCAACATCCGTTGATTCTTCATCGTTTGATCCATCTGTTTCTCCTTTTTAGCACAGATCTGAATTTGAGTTGATATTCTGGGGTTTTGAGCAGTCGTCAGCTTTTCCATAGAGCTTGTTGAGAGTTCTCTAGACATCCTGCGCAGTCAAACAGTGAGATACGTAAATAAACTGTTCTGTACTGAGATAATCAAATATGATATTCATAGCACGAGAATCGAAAACAATGTTTTTGTTATCAGACATATCACTCCCTTTGATAACAGTATCCCAACATTTAATATTAACAGATTTTAAATAAAATTCTATTTCCGATTTCCAGTTTGAAAAATCTGTTCCATTGAAAATATTTGGAGATGAACTGGACTAACTCTCAGAAGACTGACAACAAGGGGAAAACATGATTCTAGAGTTAATTAAAAACCAAGCTCTGATACCAAATGTTGGATCTAGATTAACCCTAGAGGGGTGGTGAATAGGGTTTACCACAGTTTTTAACTGAGTATATTATATTTAAAAATATCATAGCACAAATAATGATCAGAGTAAATAGATGCTGTAAATAAATAACACACAGATATACCCAGCTTCGGCAACCCTGCCTACTACTGCATTCCCCAAGGTTTTATTATAGAATTATACAGACTCCCGCATACACAAACTTACAGACTCGCGACCCTCGCTAACCGCCTATACAGTTTTATACACTCGCAATACATGCTGCTGTACTAACCCTATACTAAAAAACTCTGTCTGATCTTTGTCCCCAAGATCAGATTTGCCCTGCCTACAACCCCGTAGCCAGTAACCCTAGTTTTACAGACTAGAAACTGTTTGATCGATTACAAATCAAATTCAAAAATAAAACAATTAAAAAACAAAACAAATTAAACAAGGAAACTTAAAACCCTAGTTGAATAAAGGAGTTAAAAGATGAGGGGTCATCCCCTTTTTAGTTGAGTTCACTTGGCCGGCCCACTAAGTTTGCGTTGCACCCTTTTCATTTGTGTCCCGATCCTTCTCTCTTTTGCTCTGGAAATTAAAAGTGGCAACCGCTTCCTAGGGTTTCTGAATTCTTCCAAATCAAATTGCAATTGATGATTTTGTTTCTGGAATTCCTCTGTAGAATCGAATGCAATGATGGTTCCGTTCTTCGGTTGCTTTGGCTTGAGATATCAATCAAAACCCTTTGTAAGTTCTCTGATTTAAAAAGCGATTGCACTGAATTTTTTTGATGTATGATTTTAATACAAGCCTGTGATGAATTGGTGTGATTATTATAGGATTTAGGAAATCCTTTAATTGAGTTCTGATTTCGTGTATGTGGCTTGGTTTGAGATTGCAGTTTTTCCTTTTTGAAATTCTGATAAAAATTGTTTCTTGCTTGTACAAATGACTTGATGAATTTGGATATTGTTCCCTTGATTGAATTTTGGAATTTGCCGAGATTAAAACCTTTCCCAAATTGTTTCTTTGTGTATAAGATAACTTGCCAAGAATGTTCATGCGATTTTCCTTTCTGATTGAATTTGAAAATTCTTGCCGTGTTTGAAATCAGTCTGTTTGTCTTCTACTTTGTATTCCATGCATGATTAGCTTTGACAAATTCTGGAAAAGGATAATATATGGTCCCTTGAAAAATTTTGCACATCTCGCCATTAATTGAATAATTCAATTCTGGAACAACAATATATATTTGTGGTCTTGAAAACTTTCCATAGCAGTCTGAATTCATTGCTTGATTTGTTCCCTGATTTCTTGTCCAAAAAAAATGGATCACTGTATTTGCTTGATTAAAAACCAGTTGCCAAGTATGCAACTATATTTCTGGAAAGTTTTTCAATTTAAAAAATGGAACCAAATTGAAAATCGCATTTCCTTAATAGAATTTCCTTGCATGATTGTATTGCTTGCCAAAAATAATTTTCTGAATTCTTTGAATTCGACATGAGCATTACTGGAAAGAGATTTGCAATTTTTCTCTTTTTGTCCATATATGAATTGATTTGCTGAGATTCAAGAATTTCTTTGACTTGCCACTTTCACACTTGTGATTTCAATGCTGAACCTGAAATGATCTTTACACTGAGCTGTTCCTTGTACGCTCATATGTATTACCTTAATGCTTTACTGTTTTTCACATATCCATCATATTTGTGTTATCACCATTGACATGAAACTTGATTTTAGCCAAACAATTTGAATGCACAATTCTGTATGCATTCTTTCCATGAAAAATTGTTTTCTGAAATTTCTAAAATGAAATTTTGCACTTGCTTGTTTGCATTTGAACCATCATGTTAATTGCCACTGTCTCGACCACTTTTACACTTGAACTGTCTTGACACTTTTAAATTGAAATGCTTGAAATGCTTTGACTTGTCCATTTGGCACTTTGTTTATATTGCTGAGATTTGCTCGACACTTGATCACTTTGCTTTTCACCATTGATATTTACTTTAACTTGCAACCTGTGTACTTTGTGCTGAACCATGTTCTAGTTTGACCCTTGCACCACCAGTTTTAACTTGTTTGCGGCATGAGCATGAGCCATACTTCCATGCCATACTATTGCACCATGAATTCTTTCTTGAACATGTTACCATTATATTCACATGTTGAAACTGATTTTTGCACACACCATTTGCTCGATGCACACTCATGTACAGCTTCATGTGTGCTGGCCATTGTTTAGTTACTTGAACCCATGCAAGCTTATCATTTTTGCTGTGTGCACCAGTTTTTCCACCGAGTCCATCATTGTGTTTCACACTCTCGACCATGCTCGACCATGCACCCATACACCATGCAGTTTAACTCATGTTGTCTGCTGCCATTCATGTTATTTTTTGAACTTTGTAGACTGATTTGCAATATGCACTCATGCTTAAACTGACTTATAGTTTTGTATTTGTCGAGCCATGTTTGCTGTCTAGTTGCTATATTGATTTGAACTTATTTCTCGATCACTCATGCCTTGTATCTTGACTTTTGATTTGGACCATGATTTGCTGTGTTGACTTTGTTGCTCGACCCTTGAGCTTGCTGTTGACTTTATATTGAGTTGTTTTCATATGTGCACTGAGTCGAGATGGTCCATGTGGCTACTCCTCAGTTGCTCGCTGATTGGCGAGGCAATGCACACGTGTATATTTATACACGTGTGTATATGCAGTCGATCAAACCAGTTTTCCTGTCCCTGTATTATATATTTACAAACTGACTGGACACAGATCAGATCAAGTCATGAAAAATGATGAGAAACACACCAGAAATCTGAGGCAAATAAAATTTTTAAAAATACAATTTATATTCGCATATATTCAGTTTAAAATTTCTGTTGCAGTGTACTGTGTGTTTCTGTTTTTATGTGACAGGTATGAAGACTGGACTGACTGTGTGAATGCTGTGAAGACTGAAGACAAAAGACAATAGAAGACAGGAACACAGAGTGTCAGTGTATATATGTAACAATGTATGTATAGATGAAAAATGTACATCAGTGAAATGAAGTGTGATGTATTACCAAGATAAACAAATAGTGGAGTTATAAAATGTGTACTGTTTGAATGATTGAAATAAAATATTTATATTTAAACAATATACTGTTGAAAATTTGAATTTCTGTACAGCTGTATTTTATTTAAATACAAATATTATATTTCTATCTGTAATGTAAATATAGAACAGTACAGTAACAAACACATTAAAAATAATCTTTATTTGGTTGTTATCGTCAAACAAAAATCATATAATTGTGTATACAACACCGTTATATACAACAATAATTACTATTTATTTCCTTTTTAATTAACTTTCACTCAAAGTAATATCTTTAAAAACCTATTTCAGTTATAAAATATATTTATAACTGCAGTATTGTCGATTCGCCATCGAAAAATCCATATTATAAAAATCGATTGATTTCTAGATCATGTGATGCCAATTACCCAACCCATACCATCCATTGGTTAACATCAGCATAAATGTTGAGATATGTTTCAACAATCAACAATAACCAATCATTTCTTTTTTATTTGACTGATAATTTCTATGACGATCATTAATCAATCAACAGCCAATTCAAACAATTTCAAACACGTTTATAAACGTGACCAATCAAGGGGAATTACTTTATTTGGTCAAACCATAACGATTGGTATTTTACTGAAATTAAACGACCGTTTAATTTCATTTATTGAATCAACAATAAATACGTATAACTAACAAACGGTCAACCACTAGCAATCAGAACACGCAAAACAAAAACCCAATTTATATAAAATATAAATGGGAAGAGCTGAGTGAGTTTAACTCACCTTGATTTAAATTCGTCGATCAACAGTTCGTTTTAGTCAAAGTAAACTGACGGTTAATTCGACCAAAATTTTCAGTTACTTCAGATCCGGACTAGACCCACTCCATCTCGATGTTCTCGTCTCCATGGTCCCAACGCAACTGACCGCACCAAAATCTGAAATCGTACGAGTGAGAAATCGTATAAAAAAAATTATATACTAACTAAATTAAAACATAGATTTCTTTTTAAATTTAAACTGGGCTTTACCTTTCAATAGCCGGCCCAAACCCATTACCCGTTCCCCCTTAAAACCCTTACGTCTGTTCCCATTTTTGATCATTCAAGCCGCCTCCACAAAATTTACTCCAGACCGAAATAAAACCCTAATCCCCTTTTGATTCCAGCAACCGAGAATAATGGCGTCGCCCCTTCTTCCGTCCTTCGATCCATCCTCAAACCCTCTGTCCAGACCTCAATCGGCTTTGCTGATTTACCCAAGCGTTCTCGAGACTCCATCATGAACGATTTCAACAGAAATCAGCCCAACACCGAAAGCTAAGTTTCTTACTCTATTTTTATATTACTGAATTATTTTGATTTAATTTTCTGTTTTATTTTTTCGAATGGGTTTTGAATTGGATGAAAACATAGTGTGTGAATGCGTGTATTTATAGCTGCGGTTTTGTTAGGATAGGATCAAAGTCCATTTGTAGCTTAATATAGGTAATCTAGCTAAAATCCTTAGGTCATTCCCCTTTTGTAAATTTTCGTGTATTGACAGTGATGATACGTGATGGTTAGCAGGGTTTTTTAATGGATTTAGTATTGGTTTCAGTACTGTGTGGTATGAATTGTTACTTCAAATCAGAGATATTGAAACTATGTATAGATTTTGTGTTCAGATCTTAAAATATATGAAAAACAGTGACGAGATTTTACTGTTCATACTTGTGGATTAACAGTTCGATAAAGATTTGTTGTATATAAAATATACATGCCAGTTCTTCTTAGCTGTACATGTGCTGTTCTTTTCTTTATTAGCTGTATAGATTTGATGATCTCATTTTTTTCTTTTTCTTTCTTTTCTTGCTGTTCATAGCTGTCCTGAAATAACCCCTTATGGGTTTTTTCCCTTTTTTCCGTAGGTCAACATCGATCGAGCCGATGGATTCAGTGGTATCATTGGGTATACAGACTATCTTATCTATGAAGTGGATTGAACGTGGCATTTGATTTACTGGAGCTGCTGTAGAAATAGTGAATCATATCAATGGTTTTGTTCTGCTTTGTAAAGTGTAATTTTTTTTTTGAAATCTGTAAGTCGAGATGGTTTGCCTGAATTTATGAAGTGAACTTTTCATGAATGTTTGCTAATGTTCCCTTAGGATTCTTGGTTTATATAT
Source organism: Allium sativum (assembly GCA_030737875.1). Taxonomy (NCBI): domain Eukaryota; kingdom Viridiplantae; phylum Streptophyta; class Magnoliopsida; order Asparagales; family Amaryllidaceae; genus Allium; species Allium sativum. Next base: position 700,363,682 of record CM060926.1, read on the forward strand.
CATATTTTTATAGCAATGCTAAAAGATGCACCCTATTCACTATTTAGCCATTTTGATCAACAATGTATTTACAGTTTTGTTTATTTTGTTGACAATGTATTACTGAACGAATAAGTGTCAAGGATCAAACAAACATTATATTGGAAAGTGTTAAATGAGAAGAATTCTTCTTCTTCTTTTTCTAAAAAAATTGTGAAAATCTGAGTATTATATGAGTAAACAGTTGATGTATATTAATATTGTTCTACTGTTATATTGGCCTATGTCTGAATATATGAGAAAAATGTATACCAAAACAGTGTGAAGCCCAACACGCTGGCCTTCCTGAATGTTGCGAACTGCAATGTTGGTTGTGTTATATTTGTAATTTGTACACACTGTAATGTTCATGTTAGTAATACAATTTTTTCTTTCTCTTGTCTATTCCAGTTCCATGTTGAATTCGATGGGCAGTTTTGGTTTGTTGTACAAACATATGGTATATTGGGGTTTTATTCGCTTTGCCGAACCAAGCGGGAACGTTAATAAATATATACCTATATATTAAATTCAAGAAAACTGAATTTAATGAAAATAAATAAATAAATGTCATCGTATTTATTAAACAACATTTTCAACTTTAAACGGTATAGAATTCAAACTTAACATTAAAATTCTAGTTTTAAATAATATTTTATTTACATAAAAATCCTTTAATATAAATAAAAAAATCGTTATAATTTAAAACGATTTCATAGCGACTGTTTGAAAATTTGAATTGGACATAACTTGAAATCTATAAGCTGAAATTTCGATTTTTCTCTTTCATTAGAAACATATAATCGAACCGGATCAAACGTGTCTCGTTTCACAGAAATCCGACTTAAATCGGATCTTGTACAATCAGTTAAAGTTCAAATCGAAATTTTCGAACTACCGCGTCGTTTCGAGCTCGTTTTTAATTAATATATATATATATATATATATATATATTCGAACTCTATTTTAAATAAATAAATTTGATTAAGAATCCATTATATTTCAAATAAAATATATAAACAGATTTAAGTATTCAAATTTAAATGGCCGAAAAATCTGGGACATTACAGGCTTTCGCACCCAAGAGGGATCGTGGAATAAAGCGCGTTCGGTTTTGTTCAAAACCCAGGACGGACTTGTAAATGGATGTGTGTTTAACGTTGTATTTTACAACATAAATGATTAGTTTTTATTGATGTTATATTAGTTGGTGGCAGAGAATTTGTTCTTCTTCTTACCATCCTCCATTGAGACATATTACTCAGAGGGATATATATTAGTAGACACCAATCACATGTCATGAATTGACAACGAGGAATGCTAAGTGTTGAGCATATCGAAGTTTTGTTGAGAAGTAGATTTTTGCAGATGACGATCAAAGCATGAGTGGTATAGCGTAGCTTTGTGTTGAACGTGACCTTAGAACCTCGCGACCCGTGAATTGCCGAAAACAGGATGATGGACAGCAGAGTAAGGACTAACGTTGTCTTCTTGCTAAAAGTGATGTAATGGTATGGAGCCCATGAGGGTTTACTTATGTGGATGATGGATTGAGGCTCCTCGGATGAGGGTCAAACACGACCAGAATGACAGTCAGATACGACCGGGGAATGTTATGTTCAGGAGTAACCCGAACTCACTGGGAATTGGTGGGCCGGCTTTGCCGCTTCATAGAATCACATGCAAGTGAGTCGTGGACATCTTTCTAGAGATGATCCGAATGGATAAGGAAGATCCTTTTCCTTGGTCATAGTTGGAATTCAACTTGCAATATTAGCTTACTTTTTCATTTGTAAAACATAATGGGATGGGTCATTATGCGAGCTAAAATTGATATATTTACTTTCGAAATTGTTTTCCACACCAAGATATTAGTAATAATTTGAAATTATTTGTTTTAAATAATATCAAGCATGTTTAGAAATTATAAGGTAAAAGTCTATCCTTCGATATACATTGCATTGTGTGATGGGACTTGAGTCATATAATAGCTTCATTTTTCAAAAGCATGAATTTTGAAACCTTTGAATCTTGGTTGATGTTTGTATGATATGAGTTATGGTTTGTTATGTAGTTTTTCGTTTTTAAACTGGTTAATCCAAGCCTGACCGAATGCTTGACGCTCGGGTTATATCCGAGTGTTTGACGATTTGGTCAGAACTGAGTGTATGTTTCAGGATTAAATAGGTAGATGAGGAGCTTTCCAGTTGATTCAGAAAAGATGGAGTTCTTCATCGGATGGAAGGATGTATTCTTCTATCTATACTTGGATGCATGTCGATTGATGATGTAAGAATTTGTTTAAATGATGTAAAAGTTTCCGCTGTAAAGTTATATATTGAATATTATGTATTGTTTCTTTTTCATTATGTTTTCTTTGATAAAATCCCGATGGATTGGACATGCGACATTTGATTTTGTAGTACACGAACACCGTGGATGTGTTAAGTATCTACTATCGAAGGTCGAAAATTTGGTTTATCGTGGGTCCTTTCGGGGATGCTTGCCTTTCGAGCCGGACTTGTGTGTTTTGTGGTCGGTAAGGTGGCAGGGATCTTCGAAAGCAGCTTTGCTTCCACCCACTTGTTAGAGTTGTAGATAGCTACTACCACATACTTTGCTCCTCTTTAGAAATTGGCAATAGGCTTAAAAGGTCAATTCCTCAAATGTCGATGGGCTATGGACATGTTATGGGAGTTGATTGGCTTGGGGTAATATAGAAAACTTCGAATACTTTTGGAATTTATCGCATCTCTTTTCCAACTCTACGGCTTGCTGGGTCATTAGTGGCCAAAAGGATCCTTGATATAATACTTTTATGCCAATTTTATTCCATTCACGTGGCCTCCATAAAACCCTTCGTGTGCCTCCTTCCACAGTCTCAACCTATCCTCATAATTTACACACGATAAGTATCAGAGGGCATATCACTTATTATATCGGATTTCATCCAAGATCACGAAGTTTTGGGGGTTGCCTCTTAACCTTTCGTGCTTCATCTTTATCCACTGGCGATGTATCATTTATTAGATATTCCACAATTTTTGTCATCTAATTATTTTCATTATGCCCACTTATTCTGAAAAGGCCTGATTGTTTGGGCGAGATCGTTTGATCTATACCATTTACCCTTTCTTCGTAAGCTGACGATTGCGATCAAGTTAAGACTTATATTTCTTTCTTCCTTTCAACTATTTTCTCTTTGATGTTATGGTTTGTTTAGTATCCAACATGAACGATTGGGTTTCGGGATCCCCCTAGCACTTGATAACTTAGCTAAAGAATCGTCTTTGGAATTTTCCCCTCTCTATACCTAGTGTATACATAAATCTTTAAATGATGTTAGTATTCCCAATATTTTCTTCGCATATTAGGATAATTTGTGATCTTTTGCATAATAGATTTGCTTTAATTTGTTTACCATTAGTTCTGAATCACTAAATTTTTATTCCTAAGGATCTTAAGTTGTATTGCTAAAGTTAATCCAACAACCACTGATTCATATTCCGGTACATTATTTGTTGTTAGGAAATACAATTTCATGGCATAATGCAGATGATGCCCATTCGGGGTGACAATAACATATCCACTCCCACTCCTTGTTCATTAGATTCTCTATCAATTTCAATATGCCTAATTCTCCTTTTTACTATCATTCCAAGTTATTCCAATTTACGCAATTCTAACAAGAATAGCCTAGGCATTTGATGGCCTACGTATAGGGCAAAATAAAAAGGAAAGGAGAAAATACATATTCAATTCATAAATACATAAACTGAATAAATAGGCATAAGATTGTAAATAAAACTAAGACAGAAAAGGGGATAATAAGGATATACATGTAACAGATAATAACTGAATAGATAATTGGTAGTATAATAGTAACATATAAACATATCAACACTATATAATCTCGGATTCAGATTTATTTACTGTCAGAATACTGTTTAATTACCAAATTTGAAAATAACTAAAACTCACAGTGATTTGATTGTAATCCAGAAAAATATCTCTTAAATATTTCTATTGTTGAGAAAAGTCCTCTTTAGATTTGTTGTTGTAGAAAAACTGGAATTATCCTCTTTAATCTACGTTTAGGCGACACCTCAGCATCTTCTTATTTTTATTCAGAAATAGTATAAACGAAGAAGAATGAAGAATGTTTGGGTGCAGAAAACAATATGGCTGCTAACCTATTTATAGATTAGCTAGGGTAATCCAAAACCATTAGATTTAGGTTTATAAATCCAACCGTACACCTCAAGCTGATTCAGCGAATGTATGTGTCAAATAAACCAGTCCAGATTCGTCAGTAGGAAGTCTGCCTGCATGCAGGTGGGTCGACCCACCTATACACTGTCTGCCCTAGGGTCGACCTGCCTTAGACATGGGTCGACGCAGGGTCGACCCAATAATGGGTGGGTCGCCCAGTTACCATTGCTTTCTGCGCTATTTATTTAATTGATATATATATATATACATATATATATATATATATTAATGCAATCTTCTTATATGTATAACTTCTTCATGTTTAATCCATTTTACGCGTATCAAAGGTTTATCTGAACCAAAATTTCATATTGGATGCAATGGTAAAGTCTGTTTTACCTAATTCTGAATATTTAATAAATTAATATTCATTCTAGTATGTTCTCAGTATAATTACTCTGTATTAAATATGGGGTGTTACAAAGACCCACTGTGTTTCTTTGCTTGAGAAGAAACGACACTAAATTCTACCTAACGATAGAAGCCGAAGAGTCATGTTCGGAGAGGGAAAAGATTTCCTGCCATGAACACAGACGCTCAACGCAGACACATCTAGTGTTTGTTGATTCATACAATAAGTTACTGGAGTACGTTAGTTTCAATATGCATGATATATTGATACAAATAAAAATAATAAAGTTATTTCGTTTCTTGGATATACACAAATAAAAAATAATAATTTTAATTTATAGTTTAAATATTTCAACAAAATTTATTGTATATTGCATGATAAACATTTCATTTTAACATTAAAATGCTAATTCCTATTTTTAATATTATTGTCGTGTGTAATGCATGGATTACACCGTAGTTATGATGGGATTACAAAAGCAAATGATAAATTTCGACCTCCTTACAAATGGGTAAATTGGATGCTCTGAGTTGATTGGAACTGGAACGTTGGGGGATATTGCAGTACATATTTTTGACTGCAATTCAGTTAACATTACTTAGAAATCAAAAGGATAAGAAGAGTATTCTAGATAAGAAAAGTGCAATATATATTAGTATTTTCTGTTTATAGTACCTCAAAACTCTTGTGATTTTAAGCAACATGTTGTTTCGTTTACTTATTACATTAAGTCTATATCATTCTAAACCATTTATTAAATGCTCATTAGGTAAAAATATATTCAATATTCTCTCCGTTAATATAAACAACTATTCAAAAATTTGGAATTTATCATGAGGCATGTAAATTTACTCAAAGATATATGTATGTATGTATATATATATATATATATATATATATATATATATATATATATATAACAAGCAGCAAGTGCACCATCTAGATTAACTACTATAATAATTGTTATAATAATAATAACAATATTGTTATCATTATTAAATAATATTTCAAAGTTTGTAATCTCTATTTTGTATGACATAAAAATATAATTGTTGGCCTTGTACACAAATGTTATTTACTAAACCATCTAAAATCTATAAGTTCGGTTTTTAACTTCCAAAGATGTTAATGAATTTTGTTGGAATTTCGCAATTTATTAGTTTTATATTGTTTTCTTTAGTTTTCCCCAATTACAGAATTTTCATTTATATAATTACTTGTGTTTTAAGTAATAAAGATATAAATATGAGTCATTTATTATTTAATTTTTAATTAAGTAATCCATAAAGATTCGCTTTTCAATTTTTTTCTTCTCCCTCTCTTCTTTTTTACTATTTTATTTTGTTTTATTTAATAATTACAATATTATTTGTTTTTTAATTACAATGATTGGATAATTATTGATTACTATTGTCTCTACTTATCTTAGATATAATGGTTATTGGTTTTAATTAGATCTATTAAAACGAATACATTCGTATGCACATAGTGTTATATTTGTATTCGAAATCATTTTGCAATATCGGATATTCACCCACAAATGTGGATAGATATATACCGAGTAATTATCATATCCGCTAACAACCGATAAAGAAAGTATATCAATGGGAAATTTTATTTTAACATAAACAGTTTTCAATCTCATTCATAATTTAAAAGTTAAAATAAAATAGCACGATAAAAGAAAATAGATTTTACTAGTTAACATGCATTTAATGCGTCCAACTTTTTAAAAAAATAACATTTAATACTGTATTAAGACACATAATTTAAAGTAGGTAATTTTTATTCTAATCCATAGTTTTAATAAGTTAATCCACCATTTTACTTTAATAAGTTAATCCACAACTATTTTGTAAGTTAATCCACGAGTGGATTAACTTAAAGATTTCTTTTATTGTTTTTATTTTTTATTTTTCCTCTCAATTTTAATATCTAACAGTACATACAGGGAAAATATATTCTCAAAACTGTATCAATGGGTAAACATGCTCTATAAATATGATTGGAAAATAAGAACGTGAAGCTTTGATCTTCAACTCCTGGAGACCAATCAAACACAGTGATGTTCAATCAAATGGATCAATTCGTGGATCATGTTCGCTCGCCATAGCCATTCCTAGTTGGTATGTCCAAATTAGAAGTAAAAGAAACCACTGGTTATATTTCAAATCATATGACATAAAAAATCACCAGTTGGTACGTATCCAAATTAGAAGTAAAAGAATTCAAAAGTATGCAGCATCACTAATACAAACTTTTGCATACAAACAAAAGGGATTTTCTAATTGCACCATATTGTAAGTCTGTCCAATTAAATTTCAGCATTCAGATCAACAGTTGCCTACCTATTATTTTTATTTACAAAAAATACATGAAGGGAAATCCATTTTTGTATTATATAACATAAATTTTACATTAGCAACTCCATGCACAAGGACAACATATCCTCATTTAGTTAACTACTTGAACACAAATAGTTTAATGATGCATGTAAAATAGTGGATATATGCAGTCATTTTATTTGTTGTATCTTTAAGTTTATAGGCTGATAGATCAATGTATGAAGTTGACATGGAGAACAACCGAGTACCCTACATATGTATTGAAAAACGTAGGACTTATGTAATGACAAAGAAATCAGACATGCTCAGTTAATTACAGGAAAACCATTTGTACTTGTGATGCCACATTTAGCATGTCAAAATATATCGTGTGTTAACCATATGGTTTTAATGTTATTCATACATCGTTAGATTTTATAGCCTGTGTATATTAAGTAGTTTTCCTGCAACTCCATCTTAGCAAAATCTTGAACTATTTAAGGTCGTTCTATGATACAAAACCCAGATAAGTACTGCTCAGTAGACTCTCCAGCCTTATCAGAAGCAGAAAACGGTGAAGAAGATGCATCATCAGTAGAAGCAAGATAACTACTTATTGTTAATACGTTGAAATACTCCACTTAAACTTGGATTTAGATGATACGATTTCAGAAACAAGAATAAGATGCAAAGCACATAGAAGAAGACTAAAAAAAAGAAAAATACGTACGTTTTTTAGGTGGATACACTAACTAAAATTTAAAATTTAGTAAAAGTCAAAGATCGTATAAAATATGATAGATCAATGAAATTGTGGATTAGAATAAAATTTACCTTAAAAGTATTATCTACCTAAAAAGATAATTTACAAATGTGGATATCTTCATATCTATATCACAATTTATCTGGATTCATATTTGTTTTTTGAATATTAAACTTTTTTTTTTTGGATACATAGACGGATAATTTTTGTACTTTTCGAATATTCACTGTCCTAGTTTTAATCCATAAACCAGGTTAGGATAAAATGTGATCATTCTCTTCTCAAGGACTGTTCCTATAACTTTGATAAAATATAGTAAAATTCCTTACTTTTTATCTAAAAATAGTGCAAAATGTCGACATTTTTAAAATTTTAGGTCCTAAGTTCATACTTAATGATCGATTACCATTGTTTGATAAAGTTTTGGTTGAATTTCAGCTTAGAATGAACTAGAAATTCAAATGACAAAGATAGAGTATTTTGGGGAAGAAAAGTGCCATATTTATTACTATTTTCTACTTATAGTAGGACTGTACTGGTGTCATTTTAAGCAGCATGGGTTTGTTCCATTTACTTACTACTTTTAACCAAAAATTTTGTCCATGCTTTCACCCCTATACCCAATAATTCTTGTCTCTCTGTATCTAATCAATAGAACGCTCTGACTTCCATCTTTTGCAAATAACACATTTTTTTATATCTGACTTAAATGCAAAAATTTAAAAATTAGAGGTTTTCATATGTTGAGTAGAGAGGGGCAGAAATTTTGGGACGGAGGATTTGATTTCAGAATTCATACTCAGGAACGCAAATTCAAACAAATATAAGAGGCAGGAAATGAAACATGTAGACTAATTAGAACAATAATATTACAAACAGTGTATATGTACCTTACAGTGAATGGAGACCAAACATTTAGAAATCAAAAAGAAATGCCAGTCTTTCCATCGCTCTCACTGCACACACTACTTGCTAAAATTTCCAAAAATATCCACATTTCCTAAATAATATCTAATTTCCACTAAAAGCAAAAAAAGGGACATCTTTCCATTCATCCTGCTATGCAGGTGAGGTGATCCAAAATATCCTACCTGTTATTATTATATAATCACAATTCACAAATCAAAAGGAGAAGCTCCAAAGAGAGATTTGTCCGATATCATTCTCCACCTCGTAGTACTCCGGCACCAGCGACGGCGACGGCGGATCCATCAGCATCCCTCTGGCCATGTCGTTAAAGTAGCTTTCCATTCCCAACCCCGAATCGTCGTCGTTCAGAAACTGTAAGATGTCATTTTCACAACCGACGACGTCAACTTCGCTAAAACTGTAATCGGCCAAGGCCCCGACCGCTTCTTTGCTGGGCCGAAACATCTCGGCGGCGAGGGCAGCGGCACATTGGATGTCCCTAGGGGAGGAGCTCTCGGCAACGGGGAGGATACGCGGGGAGTCCGCGAAGTTGAGGGTGGCGGCCCTGCCGCGGAGGGCGAGGGCGGCGACGTCGTGGGCTCGGGCGGCCATTTCGGGGGTGGGGAAGGTGCCCAGCCAGATCCTGGACTTCTTGTTGGGCTCGCGGACCTCGCAGACCCACCTGTTGTTGTTGCGGCGTCGGACGCCTTTGTAGATGGGGTGGCGTGTCTCGCGGAACTTGGTGCGTCCGGCGCGGCGTTTGGGGGGCTGGGAGGAGATGGTGGCGTATGAGTCGGAGTCGGAGGTGCTGGAGCGTGAGTTTGGTGCGTCCATTGTTTGAACTTTGTAGCCTTTGAGCTTGAGATTTGGGAGTGAGGAGGAGGTTTGAGATTGAGATTGAGTTTGGCTAGAGAGAGAGAAGAGGGGGTGGCGGTATATATAGGTTGTGAAAGTGGGCACTCCGCGGCAAAGGAGATTGCCAGGTTGGAAAGAAAAGATGCAAAAATATGTGTACTGCTGGAGTAGTATAGATATTTAGATAGACAATTTGACGGGTTTAATAATTCATGACATTTCCCACTTGTTTCTCTTTAAAAAATAAAAAACAAATATATACAATAATACACGTACCTCAGCAGTCAGCATGTTTAATTGGTTGAGGCTCTGAACATAAAAACGTGATATTTGTTACCAAATAAAAACTAGAACAAAAGACAGCAGAAGACCATTTTCCACTTTTTACTGATTCAGAACATGAGCAATGATAAAATTAATTGCTTTATTATTTCAGTATATTACAATACTCAGACATATATGCATGGTGAAAGATAATACAATTAATTTCCTCATTAAATATATTTTTATAAAAACTGAATGGCAAAATCCTAAGTAAATGAATACTGATTTTTTTTTTTCACTTTAAAATAGCACGTTTTATAATGTTACAATGAAAATTAATACTTTTGGATGTAGATAATGTCTTATTAGATAATTTATTTGAAAAAACCAGCGAGAGAAATACTAATGAAAGAAAAAAGAGTATATTATAACATAATTTTATATGCTGCCCTTGATTTATAACGCGTTATTCAAAATACTCTTTTGATGTAGTCAACATATGTCAATTTTGTACTTTATCTTCTAAAATGTTTTTTTAGAAGTGTCTTTAGGAATAGACTTGTCTGATTTTCTTAAGTTTGGGTTTATTTCACCTCTATCTTGTCATGTAATAATGTATCTATCACGAAAAATTTAGGACAAATGTATTCCATCTAATCAACCCTTATATACCCTACTTAAATCTGAACCAATCTAAAGTCCCACAAATTTGTACCCTTTGAGTCGACTAAATACAACTCACAAACAACCTAAATTGCACAAGAATACAAAATCTTTAGGGGTAAAGAAAAAAATGGATAGAAGAAAACAGAAGCAATAAACAGAATATCACAATCACAGCGGAATAAAAAGCAATATGATATCAATAATACTTCAAAACAGAAATTGTATATTACATATCATCAGAGTACATCAACTATTTTTAGCTAAATACTGAAACAATATAATTATTTGTTTCCAAATACATATATAGTACTCAACGGAAAATTTGACAGCCCGTAACTAAACAGTGAAGCCTCCTACTTCAGACACCTTCAAATGCATCTGTAAGAACCTGAACTACTTAGTTGCACGTACAATTTTGGACGCCCAATAGTTTTAGGGAAAAAAAAACTCTCACTACAAGAAAAATACTCTATTGCAACTAGCTATTTGCAACAGGCAATAAATGACAGTTACAGTAAATGATATTTAACAACAGACCTATTCTAGCAGTTGCAATAGATAAAATTTAGCAACAGGCCTTTTCTTTCTGTTGCGAAATACATATTTTTAGCAATTGCATTTTTCTTTCTGTTGCAAAAATATACTTTTAGCAATTGTGCTTCCATAACAATTGCAACAAACATATTATTTACAACTGCATTTCCAAGCCAGTTGCGAATAGATATCTTTAGCAACTGTTTTCGCCACTTGCAATAATTGTATTTTTTTACAACTGGTAAAATTAGTTACAAAATATATACTAAAAATAAGTATCAGCTTTTAATGATTAACTTTTAATAGTTATCGTTAAACAATTGATAATCAACGTCTAACATTTAATTAATTTACAATTTAGGAATCAATATTTAATAATTCATTATAGCTAAATATTCTATATTATATAATTAAGTAATATATAAGAAATAAGGAGTAATATTTAAAATAAACAATTATTTTTTAATAATTATTAATTAATATTTATATTTACTATTAAATTATTGATTAAGATTTAGTAATAATTATATAATAACTAAGACTAGTATTTAATAATAATTATATAATAACTAAGACTAGTATTTAATAATAGATAATTAATATGGAATTATTAAGAACTACTATTACAAAATGATAAATTCAAGTAATTTGAAACCAGAAATAATTTCTGTTAATAATTATGAATTTATATTTAATTATTTATTAATAATAACTAAGGATGTGTTTGCGTGTAATGAAAGAGGAGTATTAAAATGGATAAAATGGATTATTTAAACATGATATTTAAATAGAGTATTTTAGTTTGTGATTTTGGTATAACTGAGTTATATTTAATTAATTATTTGTTTTGTAATATGTTTTAAATTTTTATCCAATATTAAACTCTACGAAGGGGGATGCAGGGGCAACGACCCCAATAGCAACGTTCGACCTGTTCGGTCAGATCGCAGTGCTCCGGAGGCAGCGCCCTCGGCGGGGTTTGAAATGATACATTTTGGACGGTTGAATTCGATTTTGATTTCAAACGAAAATAGTAAAATTGGGACATTGCTTTTACCAGCGAACCGTCAAAATTTCGTTTCCGCCAAAATTTCATTTCCGCTAAAATTTCATTTCCCTCCTGTTTCCCCTAAAATTTGGTTACTCGCTGCCCTTAACCCTAAATTTCGATTCGCCCCCGCCGAACAAAATAAAAAATGAAATCCAATAAGTCGTTAGTGATCATCAAACCCCTCCTCGTCTTCCTCTCCTTCTCCCTCCTCCTCTTCCTACTCTTTACCCTCAACAGCCCCTTAAACGCCAATCAGCCTCCCTCCTTTAACCCGCTAACCTCCTAATCAGATCCATACCCATCTCTTAAAATTTACCCCATCTACGCATAATTATTGACCGGTTCCACTTACTCTAGGCAATTCCCTTCCTCCGGCCTAACGAAATGTTGCACCACCCAAACACTCAATGTGGCCCTTCTCTTTCATATAGTCGCGCGGGTTGGGTAAGTGTCGAGGCTATGGTTTATGTTTCTAAATTATGTGATAAGAACTGATACTACACTTGAATTGCACATTCTACACTCAATCAACCAGCTTAGACTCGAGCTGCCTTGACCTTCCTTGTTATTTGCGTTAGCACTTGCCTTTGCTGCTTGTGTTCCTAGTGCACTTTGTGTTTGTGTATTTGGTCTTGAATTTCTATTACATCATCACTTTTTTGTTGCACTACTTTGATTGTTGCATGTGCATTCTTTTGAGTTTGTATTTGTTAAACTTGAGTGATCTTGCACTTCTGTCTTTGGTCTTTGCAACCGTAAGTTTTGTTGTGACCTGCCGTTTGCATTGTGCCACACAGTTGCACTTGCATCAATTGTATTTGTTGGACTAGTGCACTACTGTACTAGATTTCCCATCTTTGAATCCCTTGTAATTGTAGCTTTTAGCTGTGATATTTTTAAGTTTTGTTTCCGCTTGTGAAATAAATATAATAATATAAGTGTTTCAAACTTATATCGTTGGATTAATAAGCAGTTGAGTTCATTTGGAGCTGATTCTGTAGGTTCATCGTTTTGTTAATTCATATGTGGTATTTGAAATATTATATTTATGTTGTTCTCACTTCAAGTTTTAGGCTAAATACTGTGACCGATACAAATAGCTACTGATATATATCTTGATAGATTTTCTTGTGAGCAATCAGTAGACACAAATCTTGGGACATTGTTTTAAGTTAAGGCATGAAGCTATAATAAATCAAGCAAGATAGCAGATGCAGAAGTAGTGTACATGACAAGTGAAGATGATCAGAGTTCATATGATAATTTAGGAATAGTTTCGTAGGCAAGAATAAGGATCACGAGCAAAGAATGCGAGTAAAAGAGAGTAGCAAGAACATAATATAGAATAAGAAATTAAGGGAAAAAGTTTGGATTTCTTTTATTTATTATCTCAAGAACAGAGAAGAGAATTTATTCTATGCAGTATCTATATATGAATTTGTTATATAAGCCACCAAATTCAGTTGCTAAATCTGTTCAGGTTCTGATGAATGATTATTCTACAGCTAAATCTGTAGGTATGACTCATCACCCTTTTTTTTCTATAGTTCCAATTTGTATAGTTTTCTAATTTGGTTACACTACAAGATTATTCAAAACCTTAAGTACATCAGTCAGTTAAATCACTATTCCAACTTGCAATCACACCGTAATTGTACCCCAGCATTTAAGTATAAAACAATCACTATCTTCTTCAATTTTGAGTAGTACTGGATGAGGTAATTGCGGTTCACTGCTGCACTTGAGTATTAAACCGAAGCCTGTCATTTTCTATTATTTCTTTTTTCCGATTTTTTCAAGAGAAGCGAGGATGTGTTTCTTTGCCTTGAGATCTCAGTATTTATATATGAAGCTGCCATCTGTATTTGAATTTTGTAGAAGAGACAAGTGACGACTTGATGTACAAAATGTGGATCTTTGGCAGCAGCATTTCAGATTCTTACTGGTTTAGGCTCTTACTTGGAAAGTGAGAGAAGATTAGCTGGACACAGTAGGTGCATGAACATGAATTATCTGCACGGTTGCATCATGTAGTGTAGTATTTGAAATTTTGACCATTGAAATGCATTGTAAAACCGAAAATAATGCAAGTGTGGGGATGTTATTGAGGAAGAATTATAGCACCTGATTTGAGAATTCAGTGTAATTGTTTGTACTGTTAAAACATTTTTGGTAATCTTAATTATTAGGAAACATTTTTTGTTGTAATTGATTGTACTATTAAAACTTTGCTAAAATAAAAATATTATTTGTTTATTTCATTCTACGATATAAACTATTACTAAAATGAATACATTTAATATGTAATGTCTATAAGTTGTAAAAAATTTTTTTTTTATAGATTTATGAATCTATTGCAACGGGCATATACTATTGCAAAAGGTCTACTGCAACAGCAAAAACCTGTTGCAAAAAAGTCTACCGCAATAGGAAATTACCATTGCAAAAAGGAACTGACTTATTGCAACTTCGGCAATACAGACGGGTGCTTGCCTGTTGCATAAGGCCTACTACAATAGATTTTGCCTGTTGCGAAAAGTGTTTTTTGTTGTAATGTCTGGGTCAATCATAGGACTGGTTTGAGTAAACTCTAAATAACTTGCGTAAATTTTGAAATCCGTTAAAATAACAGAACTCTCGTACGACACGACCACACATAAACTTGGCACGTGTTTTTTCCTTATGATAAACGTTATTATTGGAAATATACTGTCAAACATCCGTCCACGCGAGTTCGTACTGTGACTGAACGAAACCGAAGTTACCCCAGAATGTAGGGACTACTGCTACAAGTATAATCCTGGTAGCTAACCAGAGACATCAGCGAGCAACCCTTTCTACTCTGAAGGTCTATGCTTTCAAATCATCTTAATGTCGAATATAGAAGTATGATTTTTGTTTGATGATAGCAGACATATATATATATATATATATATATATATAAATATATATATTATAAATGTGTTTGCAATTGTATTATTTTACTATATCACATACAGAAATAAATATTTATATTTGAATAGAATACTACTGCATTAAAATATAATATTTTATTTCAACACTTTAGTGGTACATAATTTCTAACTCCACTATTGTACATCTCATTGATTCAATACATTCAAATTCCACTATTACATTCAACTCTCGCTACAACACTCACACTCAATTCACACACAGAGACTCATGTACATTCACAATCACTCAGTTACATATAAATCTCACTTTCCTCTCTCAGTTACACTCACTGTCACACTTATCTTCAGTGTGCCTCATAATCAGTCCACTCACCTACATACCTATCACAGAAACACACATGGTAAACTAGAACAATTTTTTTTTTTTTTTTTACATTCTAGAAGATATAAACTTATTTTAAATTTTATTTGCCTCAGAATTTTGTGTGTTTCTCATCATATTTCTTGACTTGGTCTGATATGTACATACATCTATGTGTATCTAAACTGCTTGTGATATTCACAGTGATTCACTAGAAATACCACTAGGCAGACTGTATCTCTAGTGCTCACATATTTGAACTGCACATACACAATATTGGTATACACATAAATATATATGTATATACACATATATTTTGTGCAGGGGCAATATGCCCAAACGTCAGTAAGTGGACATCAACCAAGAAATTCGATGCAAGTGACAAAGCACATGTGAAGCAACACTCATATACAAACATATGTATACATGTATACACACGTTTGTGCATATATACATGAATGTATACATGGTAGTATAGCAAGCACAAACAAGTCTCAAGATAAGCAGGCGCTATCCAGAAATCAACCATCGAAGCTCAAATAAGTCAAGTGTATTAGGGCACATGAAAAAGGCACGACAATAACATTGTGGACATGCACAAGCAAATACATGCATGTGCATAGCCAATATAACAATGGGCAGTAAAACTGTGCTCATGACAAAGGCTCGAAATCATACAAGCATGGCATAATATCACAAACTCAAGTTCAAACAGGCTCATGCAATAGTGTTGAACAAGACACAAGACAACTTGTGTACAGCTCAAGGCAGTATGTAACACCCCACCTCCGCCAGGGTAACTCTTGCAAGCACACTGGCTTTGGAGGGGCGTTTAAACAAGGTAAACATGCATGCAGATATCACAAGACAGAACATATAAGTAAAACAAAGTAAGTAAAGCAGCGGATGAAACTAGCATTTCAAAACCATAGTCATATTACAACAAAATACTTGATCATTATTTTCCAACAAACAAAGTCTAGACAAAAGCATAAACTGAAAAACTGAAATACATAAAGTACTATCCCCAAAGTGAAGTGATAAACCATAGCTAGCTCAATGTCCAAGACCGTACATGAGCAAATACAGTAAGCAAGCTAGAAAGATCCAAGCTAAGCTCCAATATTCCCACCCTGAGGACCTGAGGGGGGGGGGGAACGGAAGAAAAGAGGCGAAAGAAAACAGGTCAGTCAAAAAGACTGGTAAGCCCTACTACTATCTGTCTATGAACTAGTAAAGTTAACTGGCATGAGAAGCTGAGATGAACATAAGGATAACAACATACTGGCATGGTGATTAACTAACAAGATAGATAAAGGTGTCATCGCATAATCAAGGTTAAGTTTTGCACCACGGGTGTACTAGCATTCTAACATGTCAAGTAAAAACAGGAATTCATCCCTTGGCCCAAGCTTGGCCCAACATCATGAGGTGACCTAAATCAAGGTCCAACTACTCGGTCTAGTCGATCGGCTCCCTATAAGCCTAACTCGTCAAGTGTCGGTGTCATACGGCTTAATCATGTAATGTAGTTGACTGTGCAGGGTCCACCCTAGGGTGTATCTGGCCCTACGGTGTAACCCTCAGACACCATACCATGTTGCATAGTCCAAACCTACCGGTGCCCGTGTTCAACTCCGGACTTAATGTGCACGACCATGGTCCGCCTGAACAAACGGGGCATCATTCAGCCGTCTCTTTTGGTCTCTTACAATCAGCCCAGTAATCGTGCCCCACCCTAGCCTAGTCCTAGGGTCTTATGATACTACCTAGAAGGTTACTGCTGAAAAGGACCACGCAACTAGGGTTTCTTAACGGGTTAAATGTGGTTAACCCGATCCAAACGTGGATTAAATCGGTTAAGAGTACCCAAGGCTCCTGACTTAACCTCGATTAATCAATCAAGCCCAAGTTGGTTAAGTATTAAGTGGACCATGACTTAACCCTAATCAGGAGGCATTAATTAACTTAGTGCGCTTTAACCTCTCACATTAGACTTTGTTGTGGTTACTAGTTAAGCCGGGCGGGTCCGGGTAGCTTTACACCACAACTAGGTCTAACCTCGGGTTCGAGCACAACATGACCAACTTCTCACATTGGGTCCTATTGTTTGTAGCCACTAGTTAAGCCAGGCGGGTCCGGGTAGATTTATGCTACAAACTCAACCCAACCTCGAGTTGGCCACACTCATATTTTCTAAGTGTCATGTCCATTATGTTTCCAAAACATAATTACAAGTTAACATATCACGTTAGGTTATAAAAATCATGTTCATGTCATTATGTTACCTAACCCCAACGTAATCCCATCGTTTACAAAATCGGAACAACGCATAAAGGATAAAATAGAGAACTTGGCATAACCATGACATAAAGGTGTTGAAGCCACAAGTTTAACATGGTGGCATATGAAATGCACATATGTTCATATACTTGCATATTGCATTATTAGGCTTCAAAAGCATGCATAAAACCAAACTTAGCATATGAGTGATACATGGTGATAAATAACATGTAGAAGTTGCTAGAAGTTCGCATTTAACCTCACATGCAAGTTATCATAAGGGATATGATAACTTTCATGTTGCCAAAATGCAACCTTTAACATAAAGCTTGAAGCTTTAAGGTCATAAACTCAAGTTTAACTTGCATAACATGATAACATGATCAACCCAAACTTGCATAACATGATCAACCCAAACTTGCATAACATGATAACATGATCAACCCAAACTTGCATAACATGGCAACATGTGTCATACATAACTTGCATAATGATCAACCAAACTTGCATATAATGATCAACCAAACTTGCATATAATGATCAACCAAACTTGCATCATTCATTTAACTTTAGAGTTCAATAAAAAGAAAGTAGAAAAGGGCTTACAATGCTATGAAGACACAAATAAATAGTTATTATAAAGATTGAGACGAAGCCCTTATGCAATCACCAAAAAGACCCAAATATGCAAGCTCCAAATGAAAAACCCTTGAGCCAAATCAATAAAAATCCTTGCTTTGAAATAGAAATGTTGCAACTTGACTTGAATGCAAACTAAGAACATTCATACAAGCTTGAAAATACTTGTATGCATTCAAAATCTCTCATATAGATAGACTTAGGAATTTTAGCATGAGGGTGGAGGCCATGAGAGGAACAATTTTGACATAGTTTAGTTGTAGGAATGAATAATGATGATTTAGGCTAGGCTTAGGGGTCTTTTTATAGAGTTTTAGGATAGTATTAGCCATAGGATTAACCCTAGATTCAATCCAAGCCATCAAATCCCGTCACAAGCCTCCAAAACAGGTCAAAACAGCCAAAATGGGTGCACCAGGTTGCCTGGGCCGACCAGGCAGGTCGACACCCAGGTCGACCCTGGGGTCGACTCCCCAGTCGACCTGGGGGGGGGGGGGGAGGTCGACTCCCCAGTCGCCCCCCAGGTCGACCCCCCTGGGTCTGGCAGGAATTTTCCCGCCACTTCTGATTTTCTGAAATTTGAATCTGTTTTGAATTTGAATTTTTCGTGAAACTTCGCGAGGCCATATCTTGGTCATACGGACTCCGATTTTCGAAAACTCGGACTCTATTTCGCGTATTTTTCCGAGACGAACGCAATGGCACAGCCCGTTTCCCTTGATTCAGATTTTACAGTTTAATTCTGCCTTGATTTATGTTATAACATGTTATTCAAAAATACGGGTTGTTACATTCTCCCCTCCTTAAAGGATTTCGTCCCCGAAATCTCTAAGTTAGGAAGAACGTATCCTACCATCCATCATCCATCTACTCAAAACATCATCCACGTGCAGTCATTGTCCTTAAAGGATTCTAAATGCTGTATGATAACATGCAAAAGTGTGTGTATATGTTCTTATCTAATGCAAAAATCAGGCGGTTACTGATACAGTAAACCTCCTTAATGCAAAGCATGTTAGTGAAATGAGTCCATATGTATGCAAATTCCTAACATAATTTATAATCTCTACATGAGTGCACATAACATTCATCCATATGCAACATCCACGTGATAGCATAACAAGTTTCATCCATAAATAAGTATAAGCACTCATGCATATGCAACATGAAAGTGTGTGAGCCGATCTTAGTGCCTAATGTGTATCATGCATCCACGAGTGTCCACGTGCAAACACTTGCAACCACTTGCAACCATCAAGCATAACATGTTTCAAATACATGTTTCATCCAAAGGGTTTCTACCTAAAGTCCTCATAACACGATTAACGAGATAATTAGACAAACAGGATAAACATGGATAAAAAGAAAGATATGCTACTTAGGAGAGAGGTTGAGAATGTACCCTCAAAAAGAAATGGATAAAGCCCACGCATCTTCTCCTCGGTTTCCCAAGTTGCATCTTCGTCGGCTTCACCCCACTGAACTTTCACCAATTTGACTTCTCGATTCCTTAGTTTCTTGACCTCTGTTCCCAAGATACGAATCAGAGCTCTTCTCAAGGTTTCCTCTTTCTCTACCTCAATGTCTTCAAGAATGCTTGGTTCAACCACCTCAGCCGACTCATGAAGGCACTTTCGGAGATGCGAGACATGAAAGACACTATGCACTCCTGCTAGCTTTTCGGGCAATTCCACCTTATAGGCCATCTTTCCAATTCTCTCTATGATGGGGAAGGGTCCTACGAACCTTGGTGCCAGCTTCCCCGCTGCTCCAAAAAGTACCACATTACGCAAAGGAGAAACCTTCACGAAAACCATGTCTCCCACTTCGAATTCCAAATCTGCCCTTCGCTTGTCAGCATAGGATTTCTGTCTATCTTGGGCCGCTTTCATCTTCCTTCTCACTAATTCAACTTTCTCGGATGTGTCCCGTATCATATCGGGCCCAAGTATAAGTCTATTTGTTGTCTCCCACCAACAAGTTGGTGACCTACACGGCCTCCCATACAAAGCTTCAAATGGTGCCATCCCTATGCTGGCTTGATAGCTATTATTATAAGCGAACTCTACAAGGGGAAGGTGGTCTTCCCAAGTACTACCAAAGTCGAGAACACAAAGCCTCAAAAGATCTTCTAGCACTCTATTCACCCTTTCGGTTTGGCCATCCGTCTGGGGGTGATAGGCTGTACTCAAATTCAATCGCGTACCCATCGCTTCTTGCAAACTATTCCAGAACTGGCTAGTGAAAATTGGGTCACGATCGCTAACTATGCTAGAAGAAACTCCATGCAACCATACTATCTCTCAAAGATAAACAGATGCTAGCCATGATACGGTCCTCTTGCTCTTCACCGGAAAAATGGGTTCTCTTCGTAAGTCTATCAATTATTACTCATACCCCATAAAGCCCAAATAGTTTGGTGACGAACTTCTTCACCCCAACCATATATCACAAATAGGCTAGTCATACTCCTTAGGGGGTTTGCAACAGATCTAAGATTGAGGATAGGACCGAGAGGATATACTTAAAAGATAGCATGCGAGTAAGCTCTACGGAACAATAGGGATCAAGGATATACTCTTAGAAAGAGATTAAATGCGCGTATCTAGTCTTCGATCTTCTAAGCCGCATTTTCTTGTGCTTAATCCCATCGTGCCCTGACCATCTTTTAACTTCGCAATTCCATAGTTCTTAATTCTTGTTCCCAAAATATGAGTTAGAACTCATTTCACCGTTGCCTCTCGTTCCACTTATTCTTTGCCTAAAATACTTGGCTTAAACATAACTGCGTGCTCATGGTTTCGTGCAAGCTTTCCAAGATTCGTTAGTGAATCTTGGATCTCATTTACATATTATACGGTATCCCACGCAGAAAACTATCTCTTGAAAACAGTGCCAATCCACGTTGCCAAACTGGAGCTGAGGTAAGGGCTCTCTTGAGCCTTTGAAAAGCAAGCTCACACTCCAAGTCCCATGCAAAGACTAAGTTCTTCTTCGTCAACTTAGTAAGAGGGGCCGAAATCTTAGCGAAGTCCCTGATGAACTTCCTATAGTAGCCCGCCAGACCAAGAAAGCTTCTTACTTCGGTTGCATTCCTAGGAGTCTTCCAGTCTTGAACCACAACCACTTTCGCGGGATCCACCGCTATGCCTTGCTTAGAGACTATATGTCCAAGAAACCGAACTTCCCTTCCAAAAATGACATTTGGAGAACTTGGCTCTGAACTGATGCGTTCTAAGCGTATCCATCACTTCCTTGAGATGCCTTGCATGTTCTTCCTCATCCTTTGAGAAGATCAGAATATCATCCACGAAGACAACAACAAACTTGTTAAGGAACTCCCTGAACACCCTACTCATCAAGTCCACGAAGTATGCGGGTGCATTAGTCAAACCGAATGGCATGACAAGCCATTCAAAGAATCCATCTGGAGTCCTAAACGCAGTTTTATCAATGCTATCCTCAGCTACTCTAAGCTGATGGAATCCGGTGGCTAGATCGAGTTGAGAGAAAACAGAAGCACCAAAAGAGATCATCAATCCTCGGTAACGGGTGCCTATTCTTCTTTGTCAGCTTATTCAACTCTCGATAATCAACACATAGACGAAGCGGACCATCCGCCTTAGTAGCGAATACCACCGGAGCACCCCATTCAGAAATGCTTCGCCTAATAAAAATTTTCTCAAGCAACTCCTTGATTTGCTTACTGAGCTCCCTTCTCTCACGTGGAGCCATGTGCCTACTGGCAATGATACTGGCTTGGCATTATCAACTAGATAAATGCAGAAATCTATCTCTCGTTTAGGGGGTAACCCCCTAACTTCTTCAAAGACATCAGGATAGTCTCGGACCACCCTTACAGATTGCAGATCATCGATGGATGAGTCGAGAGATTCAAGATAACATAACATGACGGGACCTCTAGGGTTACAAGAAATTTCTAGGTTATCGAGGCGAGTCATGAGCCTTCCCACCCTATGCTCACAATCGAGGATGGCTCCATAACTGGACAACCAATCCACACCCAAAATCAACCCGTATCCCATAACCCGAGAACCTAAGCATTACACATGAATTCTATGCTCAAGATAGAGATTTTCAAATCCATACAAACCACAGGTAGATGGGCGGAACCCCCAATTGGATTTGAAACACAAACGGGATCCTCAACTAAGCTAGTACTTAGGTGCAAACTTTCAACAATATCAGAAGAGATAAAACTATGCGATGCGCCAGAATCAAATAAGGTGCGAACAGGAAAATCAGAAATGTAAACATGAATTTCTATAAAAACTCTACCTCGATCAAAAGCTGGAAGAGCGAGGAGAGCCTGCAATTGCCCTCCAGAGGGTCTTACTTGCTGAGTTTGTCCTTGCCCTTGTCCTTGCTTCTTGGGGCAATCCTTTGCTAAGATGTCCAGGCTCTCCGCAGTGAAAGCATTCGCCCAACTTCCTCTTCTTCTTCCTACAGTCTTTGGCTATGTGCCCAGTAATCCCACAGAAGTTGCACTTCCTCCTTTCTCTTGACTTGTTGTTCTTGCTATTGTTGTTCTTGCCTCCTTTTCCGGAATCTACCTTCTCGCCTTGAGACTCATTTGCCTTGACCTCCTTCTTGCCACTCTTATCTCCCTCTTGAAGTAGGGCCATATTCACCAAACTCTCGAAAGTTGCCCCCAGGGGTATATAAGACATGGCGAAACCGCGCAATGGCTCATTCAATCCTAGAGCAAAGTGTAGGGCCTTCTTCCGAGCTGTGTTTACCAATTCTAGAACTGAGCAAGTTGATTAAACATATCCACGTATTCCCTAACTGTCATGTCCCCTTGCTTTAGAGATAGGAACTTCTCCATCTGAAGATTCTCTTCTGTCGATGATAGGAACTTTAGTCCAAACCTTCTCCTAAAGTCATCCCAAGTCTCAATGGGTCTAGTAGTGGTGGTGACTACCCACCAATAAGCGGCTTCCCCTTTCAATAGCCATACCGCCAACAGAACTTTCCTACGATCTTCCACATCCAAGATATCAAAGAGGTCTTCAGTTTCCTTTAACCAGTTTCTTGTCTCCACAGAAGTCTCCGTTCCGACAAAATTCTTGCAACCCATCGCCTTAAAGTCTTTGCAAAGCTCCGCGAAATTCACTTGTGTATGCTGAGGGGGAGGAGGAACCTCAGCTACGGGAGGAGGAGGATGTTAGCGACGGGGGAAGGAGGAGGAATGTTTGCGGGGCCGACTTCATTCGCCCTTGCCTCCATAAATCTCCGGAACCAGACGGGTACTTGTACACCTTCCGGGATGTTAAAGCGATCGGCCATACTAAAACGAAGAAAAAGATAGATTCAGAACGAAGAAACGAAGGATAGTGCTAATGGCTTTTGGGGAATAGCCTTTTAAAATAAACTAGACTTTTCTTGGAAAATACTTAATTGGTTTTGAAAATAGTTTTCCAAAAGGTGAATTTTAAAAAAAACTTTTGCTCGAATCTTGTTAACCTTATGCTCTGATACCAAATGTAACACCCCACCTCCGCCAGGGTAACTCTTGCAAGCACACTGGCTTTGGAGGGGCGTTTAAACAAGGTAAACATGCATGCAGATATCACAAGACAGAACATATAAGTAAAACAGAGTAAGTAAAGCAGCGGATGAAACTAGCATTTCAAAACCATAGTCATATTACAACAAAATACTTGATCATTATTTTCCAACAAACAAAGTCTAGACAAAAGCATAAACTGAAAAACTGAAATACATAAAGTACTATCCCCAAAGTGAAGTGATAAACCATAGCTAGCTCAATGTCCAAGACCGTACATGAGCAAATCCAGTAAGCAAGCTAGAAAGATCCAAGCTAAGCTCCAATATTCCCACCCTGAGGACCTGAGGGGGGGAAACGGAAGAAAAGAGGCGAAAGAAAACAGGTCAGTCAAAAAGACTGGTAAGCCCTACTACTATCTGTCTATGAACTAGTAAAGTTAACTGGCATGAGAAGCTGAGATGAACATAAGGATAACAACATACTGGCATGGTGATTAACTAACAAGATAGATAAAGGTGTCATCGCATAATCAAGGTTAAGTTTTGCACCACGGGTGTACTAGCATTCTAACATGTCAAGTAAAAACAAGAATTGATCCCTTGGCCCAAGCTTGGCCCAACATCATGAGGTGACCTAAATCAAGGTCCAACTACTCGGTCTAGTCGATCGGCTCCCTATAAGCCTAACTCGTCAAGTGTCGGTGTCATACGGCTTAATCATGTAATGTAGTTGACTGTGCAGGGTCCACCCTAGGGTGTATCTGGCCCTACGGTGTAACCCTCAGACACCATACCATGATGCACAGTCCAAACCTACCGGTGCCCGTGTTCAACTCCGGACTTAATGTGCACGACCATGGTCCGCCTGAACAACCGGGGCATCATTCAGCCGTCTCTTTTGGTCTCTTACAATCAGCCCAGTAATCGTGCCCCACCCTAGCCTAGTCCTAGGGTCTTATGATACTACCTAGAAGGTTACTGCTGAAAAGGACCACGCAACTAGGGTTTCTTAACGGGTTAAATGTGGTTAACCCGATCCAAACGTGGATTAAATCGGTTAAGAGTACCCAAGGCTCCTGACTTAACCTCGATTAATCCATCAAGCCCAAATTGGTTAAGTATTAAGTGGACCATGACTTAACCCTAATCAGGAGGCATTAATTAACTTAATGCGCTTTAACCTCTCACATTAGACTTTGTTGTGGTTACTAGTTAAGCCGGGCGGGTCCGGGTAGCTTTACACCACAACTAGGTCTAACCTCGGGTTCGAGCACAACATTGCCAAAATGCAACCTTTAACATAAAGCTTGAAGCTTTAAGGTCATAAACTCAAGTTTAACTTGCATAACATGATAACATGATCAACCCAAACTTGCATAACATGATCAACCCAAACTTGCATAACATGATAACATGATCAACCCAAACTTGCATAACATGGCAACATGTGTCATACATAACTTGCATAATGATCAACCAAACTTGCATATAATGATCAACCAAACTTGCATATAATGATCAACCAAACTTGCATCATTCATTTAACTTTAGAGTTCAATAAAAAGAAAGTAGAAAAGGGCTTACAATGCTATGAAGACACAAATAAATAGTTATTATAAAGATTGAGACGAAGCCCTTATGCAATCACCAAAAAGACCCAAATATGCAAGCTCCAAATGAAAAACCCTTGAGCCAAATCAATAATAATCCTTGCTTTGAAATAGAAATGTTGCAACTTAACTTGAATGCAAACTAAGAACATTCATACAAGCTTGAAAATACTTGTATGCATTCAAAATCTCTCTTATAGATAGACTTAGGAATTTTAGCATGAGGGTGGAGGCCATGAGAGGAACAATTTTGACATAGTTTAGTTGTAGGAATGAATAATGATGATTTAGGCTAGGCTTAGGGGTATTTTTATAGAGTTTTAGGATAGTATTAGCCATAGGATTAACCCTAGATTCAATCCAAGCCATCAAATCCCGTCACAAGCCTCCAAAACAGGTCAAAACAACCCAAATGGGTGCACCAGGTTGCCTGGGCCGACCAGGCAGGTCGACACCCAGGTCGACCCTGGGGTCGACTCCCCAGTCGACCTGGGGGGGGTGGTCGACTCCCCAGTCGCCCCCCAGGTCGACCCCCCTGGGCCTGGCGGGAATTTTCCTGCCACTTCTGATTTTCTGAAATTTGAATCTGTTTTGAATTTGAATTTTTCGTGAAACTTCGCGAGGGCATATCTTGGTCATACGGACTCCGATTTTCGTAAAATCGGACTCTATTTCGCGTATTTTTCCGAGACGAACGCAATGGCACAGCCCATTTCCCTTGATTCAGATTTTACAGTTTAATTCTACCTTGATTTATGTTATAACATGTTATTCAAAAATACGGGTTGTTACACAGTATAAGCACACAAATGGTTGAATAACGTAGCTTCAATGTGGCTACAAAGAGCATATATGTATGTGTACAAGTTACTGACACAACAGGTGGACAAATGAGAGCAGCATGATCAGAAATGCAACTGCCAAGACCAAGTTTTCAAATACACGGACTAGGCCAATGTGAACTAAGCCAAGGTATTTAATTGTATGGAACTGGTTAAAAAAAAGATAATGGCGGCAAGTTTGAAAGGTAGCATGGCAAATACAGTGCAACAGGGATCATGGCCATGTCGACTCAAATTTGCACATGAACCAGGAAGACATATATATATATATATATACACATGTGTGTGTATATATATACATACATATTTGGCAATACCATATGGAAACAACAGCATAGTACAATCAAGGGTACAAGAGTGCAAAAGCCCAAGCACAATAATACAAACCAGATGACCCAAGAAAATATTCAAGACAAATGAATATGCACAAGATAAGCATTACAAGTGAGCAAAATGGCAACAACATGTATTAGTCAGCAAGGGTGATAAGATCAGGTGCATCTCAGAATGGTCAAGGCAAGAATATACATGGCACTAGACAAAAGACATCAAAATACACAGTGGGCTTTCAAGTGAAATAGTGCATGACAATCTCAAGGACAATCAAGGATCCTGAGTTCACATACTAGAGGAATAAACATGATTACAAGACATGAACAAAAAGCAACAAAAGTATCAAGCAAGCTCCAAAAACAGGGGAGTTTATATTTATATACACACACACTTGTGTGTGTATATACATGCATTCATGCATATACATAACAGGAAAATGTCAAGCCATCAAGTTTAAGTTCCAATAAAATGATCGAATCATTTCAAGGGAATCTTTTATTAAATTCACTGGTTTTAGAAAAACAGGAAAGATCATATTTGGTAAATGTATTTATGGCAAAAATGAGAAAAAATTTATTGTGCATTTTTCTTGACAAATGATTTTTTTGGCAAGAAGGCATTTCCAATTAGTTTCCAGGTTTGAAGAGACCATCATGTCAAGAATTTATCTTTGGCAAAATCGTTATTTACAAATATTCCAGAGAATCAAATAATCAACATTTTAAAAGGGTGTGAATTTTGGCAGGATTGTAATTCACATGTTCGAAAGTTTCCAGAAAATCTATAGAGTTTTTAGTACCAAGAAAATCGTTAAGGTCATTCCAAAATTCACAATGTAAAATTGAAAACTAGTTTAAATTGTGTCCCATTTTATTTTTGGCATGATCTCTCAAATACATTCCAAATATTCAATGTCATGCGAACAAATTGGAAAATCAAGCAACAGTTAAAGCCGAATAAATCAAGCAAACATCAGGCCAAATCATGCATGAAATCAGAGTGAATTAAGGGTTTTTATACCCTATATATATTCACACAATTCATCACGGGCAATTATCGAAAAACAACAAGCAATTTTTTCAAGCATCGAGAGAAACGAATCAAAAAAACACTCACATTGTTTTTCGATCGCAAGTCCAGATCAATTGTCCAAGAACAACGAAGAATCAGGAGACATCGGAGTTTAATTACAATCAAGAAGAGTCACGATTTGATTTGGAGATAGAAAAATCCTAAAATCTGATTTCAGTAGCCATAGTTTTGAATCCAATATTTTTTCAAGTGAAATAAAGGAGGCCGACTTTGTTCTTTATTTTTGAAATGGGTTTTTTTATTTGTATTTTTTATTATTATTATATTTCATTTGTAAATTGATCCATCAATTTTCTTGTTTTCTGTAAAATAGGGTATTCTAACTACAGGATTTATAGTCAAGGTTTACGAGTTATGGATTTGTGATTCAGGGAAAATCTGATCTTAGGGATAAAAATTTGCACACGGTTTTAAGCGTAGGATTAGAATAGTTGTTAGCGGGTATCGCAAGTTTACCGCGATTTGTAAGTGTAGAGATTGCTTTAATTCTAGTAAAAAATCTTAGGAATGCAGCAATAGGTAGGGATTTGCCGAAGTTGGGTAAAATCTTTGTCATTATTTTCTACATTTATTTTCTCTGTTGTAATCCGTACTGTGATAATTTAAATATCTCATAAACTCTAATAAAACCTATTTACCTCCTCCCCCCTCTAGGGTTAATCTAGATCCTAGAAGCGGTACCAGAGCAGGTAATTTATTAGCTTTAGAGTAATGATTTCCCCATGTTGTCAGTCTAGCGAGAGTCAGTACCCCAACTATTTTTGATGGAACAGATTTATTAAATTGGAAGTTAGAAATGGAATTCTATTTAAAATCTGTTAATATTAAATGTTGGGATATTGTTATAAATTAATATGGTATGGTAGATAGGAATTATATTGGATTTAATTCTCGTGCTACACATAATTTATATTCTTATATTGATGATGACCAATATAACCATATCTCTCGTTGTTTAACTTCACACGAAATCTGGGAATCTCTTGATAGATTACATGGAAGAAAAGACGACTACTGCTTGAAACCCCAGAATGTCAACTCAAATTTAGATTTGTGCTTAAAAAGAGTTACAGATGAAGAAACAGATGATGATAGCGATGGAGACTTTTTATATGAAGATTTAGTTCATATGTGTACATATTTAACTAAAACTGTTGATAGCTTGAAATCGAAAAAAAAAACCTGAAATTTGAAAACTCTGAGTTACAATGCAAAATTAATGATTTGGAATCAAAATTTGTATGCTCTAAAAATTATACAAACTCTGATTGCAAAAATTATTTGAATTCAGAAAACAATCTTGTTCATCTCAATAAAAATATTCAAAAACTGGAAAATGATATTCTGATTTTAAAAGAGAACAAGTGTTTACACCAAAAATGGTCTAAACACCCAAGGTACTAAAATGTACTTCACCAATTTGGTAAGAAATAAATGGAACCGTGTTTAAATAGCAATTAAAAATAAAAAATGCAAGAAAAGTAAAGTAGAGGCGATATTTAGAGTGGTTCAGCCGTTAATTAGGCCTACGTCCACTGTGAAGGTGATTTCCAATCTTATAATAGAGATTACAGAACACATTGATTCTCTCTTTTCATACATCTTTACATTCACTCAATATACCCTCGCTTATATATTTCAATCTTGGAATCACACAAGGGGACGGTGGAATTTGAGGAAAAGAAGGACGGATGAATGATTGAGGAGGAGGATGCTTATGCTTTCCTTGATCACGAGATTATACTAGACGCCGTGGTCGAATCAATAGTTGAGGATAGAATTTAACAGTACTTCCAGGTTTCAAAAGTTGGATCCCCATTATGTTGGTAGCCATGGTGTACTTATAAGTGAGCCCTCCTTGGGAAATGACCTCAAGTCTGCTTATGCCAGCTACGGATCGCTCGCTTTATTAATTACAACCATGCTATTGGCTAGCTGTAGCCAGTTGTCTGTGGCTGCATTTAGTTACCACGTGTGAGCGACTCAATGGAGCGAGCGGCTTGAGTAGTTGTGCGAGTCCATAGGAGTGGGCTTCCATGTGAGAATGATTGTTTTGAGACATTTTATAAGAGCAGAACGTGAGACTGGAATTAACTCCCTTTTGATTCTAGGGCGATCGTCCTTTTATTATCTTCGTATGGCGCTGTTTGCCCTTGGGGCTATACTATGAGGCCGTTTCTGCCTATGTTGAATGGATAACTTGCTTTGCTTTAATGCTTGAGTGGCTTTGCCTCAATATGCACGACCGACCTTTGCTTTTGCGCCTGAACCATGATTCATGTATAACTTTTGGCCGATGTCGCTCAATTATGGTTGTTCTAGGCATTTGACTGGTGGATATCTGATTCGCTTGATAGTGAAAAGAAGGAACAAGTCAACCATAGCTCTCATAAATCCTTAATGCGGTTAAATCTGATTTGAGTGGGCGAGCGGCGATCTTCCTTAGTTTATAGGTAACCACCTAGGGCTTGTGACTCTGAGATGTGCTTTTTCAAGGACTGGTGTATGACCGACCAGTGGGTTTTTGATCTGAGTGTCAAGCGATAGGTGTTGCAATCCGTGAGCAATTGTTAAGTACATATGTGAACTTGACTCTTATCCTGATATGTGCGATCAGATTTTGATATTCGACCCACTATCTCTGGTTGCTCCGGTCGTCTTGACTTCTTTCGGGTTTGATATTTGGGTCTGGCTTTGTGCCGTTGCATCCTATCCATTATGAGTCGTTTGAGTGTTTTGGATAACATTATGCACGACCGACCCTGATGACGACCATTCCGCATCTTTAGCTCAATATGCATATGGATTTTTTAGGGATTAACACTTGCCCCTCGAAGCCCGTGATTTCTTTCTTTTAGTAAGGAATTACTGGCTTCGACATATTTGATTGCGCATTGTTTCTTAGATTTATCCTGACTTGTCGAGGGGGCGTTCGTGCAAAAGATTAATATTGCTTCATTGTAGCTGGTTGGTATTGTCTTTTTCGTAAGCAAGAGGCTTGATGTATCCTTTTCGGTTGTTGTGCGAATAGTCGAATTTCGGGGTGCCAGCTAGGATTTGATGAGGCATTTTTCAGGCACTAAGCTGACGTGGCGAAAATTCTCTAGTTGTATGCCTTTTAGTCTTCCTTATTTACTTTTAGCCTGCTTCATTCCATTTTTCTCTTTTTTGAGAAATTTTTTGGTCATAGTTATGCTTCCTCGAGAGTTTAACCAGGTAATCTGTGTTTGACATTTCTGCATTGATTTCTCTTCAAAAGGTTTTGGCTTTCTTATTCTATCATTTTGCCTAGTGCTTGCAGCAACACCTGTTTTTTCTTGAGCAATTTTCTCTCGGCTTCGAGATACCATGATATTTTTGGGTGAGTTTTTCCTTTATTTTGTTTTGTTTTGTTTGAGTACTCATGCGTTTCCAAGTTAGGATGTTTCAATACGACCTGGCCGAGCTGTGTATGAATTCGGGATTTGGGCAACGGTCAGATTTTTGTGTAGCATAGATATTGTTTCTATAATTGTCTTTGGAGAATATGAATCATCCGGTGGTTTTCTTTGGAACCCTGATGCTTGGTATTTTTCACAAATTGTTTGGTGATATACCCCAGATTTTTCCAGTTGAGATGCTTTAGCTTATGCCTAAGTCTGGCTTGGTTGTTTCCCCTTTCATGGTTTTTTTTGAGCCTATACTGATCTCTTTGAAATAGGTCGCTCGAGGATGGAATTTTTCATGTCTAGAAGGCTCAGAAAAAGGTTGACAAGGAGGGCTGGTAACAAAAAGATGCCCCAAGGTAAGGGTATCTTGGATGCGACTGTCACTTAGAGTCATTATTTGCTAAATGAACTTCTTGGCTTACATATTCAAACTGCTCTCGGTCGTATGGCTTCTTCGTCCATTACTTTGGATCCTGCAGCAGTGCCGGAGCCCCTTTCTGTTCCTAACCCTTACCATCCTGAACTTGCCAAGGACTTTGTGGCTCAATGTCCGGCTGGCTTGCTTTCCGGCGTGTACATAGATCCATTTGACAGATGGATTATTGCAGGTAAGATGGACGCCACGAAAGATTGCATATTGGTTGAGTTCAATCAACTGGAAGCATGCCTACATTTGGTCAAAGGCCTTATCACCACTGTCAGGGATTACATTGTGGAGAAAATGGGTGCCTGGCATACTCTTGTCGAAGATCTTCAGCAGTCAAATAAAGAGAATCTTGAACGAGTTCGTGCCTTGGAAAAAGAAAGATACCAACTTGTCGAGGCCCTTGAGTCCAGGGAGAGGATCATCTCTTACCTCATCTGAACACTGTGCCTTGCTAAAGCTTTACCTGTCTTGTTATTTTGGTTTTGATTTTGAATGGTGCTTTTAGTCTGGTCTGTGTATGCAGGAGCCAGCCTCGTTTATTCTCGTATGCTTAGGTTTGTAACTTTTATGGTTTGTGCAATGGTTACGTTCCTACGTCGTTCATCGTAAGTATTGTTAGCTTGCGTTTAATTTTAGGATAGCCGATTTCTTTTTTTTGCCCCTTCTTTGAGGGGTTTAGTTCTTATTATGCAACTCGTTTACTTTCACACGGATGCGTCGCACGCTGCACCTTTATTTTCTGATTTACACATTCGGCCAGGCGCTTTATTAATCGTTCGGCTGCGCCTGATTTTCTATTATTATTATTGTTGGGATTTAGTAAGCTTTTGAAGTTCAACGCTTATCGAGGGTTATTACGCATTTGTATTATTGTAAGCACGTTTGGTATCTTTTATTTAGTAGTATTCAACCCCGCGCCTGACTGACTGGTAATCCGAGCCCTTCGAAGGTTGGTTTTGAATACATGCCCCATGGGGAGGTCTTGGGTTAAAGGTTTTCGATCCATTCTAGGCCCTATTTGATTGTTTTAGTTATTCAAAAAGGTTCTAGAATGGATACCCCCTTTCGATTAGGATTTCTAACACCCCCTTTCGACTAGGATTTCTGTTTTGCGCTGGTCCTTCCAGCATGTTTAATCCTTCCTCATTTTTATGCTTCATCCCGAGGAGCGGACACTAATTCATCTCGTCGAGCCTTGTCTCAGAAGGGATAAAATTCGTGTCCTTCACCTAACATGGTGCCCCTCGTGAATCGGCAAATTTTTTTTTGTTTTGGGACATGTCGGTTTTTCCGACTTTGTGCCTTTGCCCTAGGAAACAGACACTGGTTCGTCTCATTGAACAAAAAATCCAAGTTGGAGAACCCGTGTCCAGCACCTAAGAAGGTGTTTCTTTGGTAGGCTCAGCAATTTCATCCTTGGGACTTTAAATGTGAGACTTTTTGAATTGCTTTCACTTTGGCATTGACTCCTAGGAGGTGGACATCAATCCTTACTACCGAATTTAACTCCGGTTTTAAGGAGTTCATGTCCCGTACCTGAGAGGACGCCTCTTTAGGATTAGCAATTTTATCTGAGGGACAGATTTGGTAACATTTCTGTACTTTCAATGAGGTCTGGCGGCGGTCCTTTGAATGCGTGTCTGCTAAGCATTCAGCATACTCCATAATGAGAGGTGCAGCCTTGTTGTCTGTCTTAGAATAGCTTGTTCTTTTTTAAGGTGATGTGTCTATTCCACCCGTTTGATCTTGCTTGATGTTCGTGTTTCCCAAACTGCTTCGTTTTGTGTGCGCCCTGGGATTTTTCCGTCAAAGTCTTGCTGTGTATGGCGGATTGCTTTTATCATGCCTACATTCCAAGAGATTGTTCTTCTTTAAGCATGGACCAATAAGTATGTTATTCAGATAGACACATAATTAGTTTTTGATACACATAGTTCTTGCAAGTAAACTACAGCTTAATACGAACATAGTGAATAGTAAAGCAAGTTAAAACAATCTTAATAACAAGATAAAATCAGGGGAATGAATCAAAGTAATGAGAGCTCTAGCTTAATGCTCCATTATTGAGATATTAGTGACTAGTCCCCCTGATGAGCGTCATCTTTGAATCGGTTTAAGCCCTTTCCTCTTTAAGGCGTATTGCCCCTTGTTTGCGGAGAGTCGGGACAACTTTTATGATATTGTACATACAGTTGCAAGTGGTTTTTTCAGATTAACCCCTCGATTACTGACTTTAAGTGCCTGCATTCATCGGTATTGCGTCCTGGCAGTTTGTGGAACTGACAGAATCTTCCTGACTTCATAGCGGTATTTTTGACTTGTCTTTGTTTCAGAACCGGATATCTCTCAGTGTTTTTAGTTGCCATGAAGATATTTCCCATGGTATCGTTAAGGGGAGTGAGCTTAGAGTTTTTGAAAAAACGCAGCTTCTTTTTTGCCCGATTGTCTTCTTCTTCATTACTACTTTTTTTATTATCTAGGCTGCCTTGCGCATTTCCATTCTTCTCTACCTGTGCGTTTTTTCTTTCAATACTTGCATATTTTTCGGCTTTGTTGAGCAATCACTCTAGTGTACTTGGTTTCTTTTTCCTGATCCACCGCCCAAACTGGGTTTCCTTAAATATGCCCCCTTAAGAGCCATTAAGATTAGGCCGGGTTCAAGATTCTTGGCTTTAGCCACTGCCATATCAAAGCGAGTGAGAAAAGTTTTGATGGGCTCTCCTGGTCTTTGTTGTAGTCCACTTAGCTCCGTAGCATCCCAAGTTTCGAGTGCTTGGGATTTGAACTGCTCATTGAATAGCCTAGCCAAGGTCACGAAATTATCCACGGACTGCGGTGGCAGCTTTGTGAACCATAGATAAGCCACTCCTTCTAAATAAGTTGGGAAATATAAGCATTTGATTTCATCAGTAGCGCAAGCCCCATTCATGTACTGGTTATATTTGCATAGAAATATACTAGGGTCGCTTGTCCCATCATAGGACTGTAATGATGGAGGTTCGAATCTTTGTAGGTATACAGTTTTCTTGACCCTTTCAGTGAGCGGGGTTTCAGTTGGGAAGGACTCCCATTCACTTCGATCATCCCTCTTCTCTAGGCTTTCCTTCACAATTGCTCGCGCCATTCCCAAGATGTACTTCCGTTCCTTGCTTGGAACAATGGATCGACCGCCTTTTTTATTACCGGCCTCTGATCAAGATGTGTCTCCGTGAACTGAGGGCAAGGAATTTGGGCATCCCTTTGGGAAGGAAATCCTGATACAGTAGGACTGTTTTCCTGCTCCGCGATTGTATCGTCAGAGTGATCACGCATAGGTGCTTTGCCCCCTTCGTAGTTTGGATTGGTGCGACATGCAACTCTCTGGATGGAATCCAGCCGTCTTGAGCTTGAAGCAGAGAGCTCTGTTTCTGACTCGCAATTCGTTTGAGCTAGCGAGGAACAGGTGGCGCTTAAAGTGGCTTCTGCGGTGGCGGCTTGAATGGCGAGTATCGACTCAAGCTTCTTCATCATTGCATCGCTTGCAATAGTTATTTGACTCGTTAATCCTGTAATCGCCTCCTCCAATTCCTTCCTGGGTACAATTTCTTTAACTTCTAGCGACCCCTCTTCCCTGGAGTCGCTGTCCGACAACGTGACTATGTTGACACCGTTGTTGGAGTTGTTGACTTCGTCGGTGATTCTCCTCGGCGTGCTCATGATTTCAAGCACAATGCCTCTCAGAAAATCTCATTGGACCTGAAATGGGAAAAAAAAGCAAAACACGGCCCCACGGTGGGCACCAAAATGTTTACACCAAAAATGGTCTAAACACCCAAGGTACTAAACCGTACTTCACCAATTTGGTAAGAAGTAAATGGAACCGTGTTTAATTAGCAATTAAAAACGAAAAATGCAAGAAAAGTAAAGTAGAGTCGAGATTTAGAGTGGTTCAGCCGTTAACTAGGCCTATGTCCACTGTGAAGGTGATTTCCAATCTTATAATAGAGATTACAGAACACATCGATTCTCTCTTTTCATACATCTTTACCCTCGCTTATATATTTCAATCTTGGAATCACACAAGGGGACGTTGGAATTTGAGGAAAAGAGGGATGGATAAATGATTAAGGAGAAGGATGCTTCTGCTTTCCGTGATCATGAGATTATACTAAATGCCATGGTCGAATCAGTAGTTGAGGATAGAATTTAGCAGAACTTCCAGGTTTCAAAAGTTGGATCCCCTTTATGTTGGTAGCCATGGTGTATTTATAGGTGAGCCCTCCATGGGAAAGTACCTCAATTCTGCTTATGCTACTTACGGATCGCTCACTTTATTAATTACAACCATGCCATTGGCTAGCTGTAGCCAGCTGTCCGTGGCTGCATTAAGTTACCACGTGCGAGCGACTCAATAGAGCGAGCATCTTGAGAGTTGTGCGAGTCCATAGGAGTGGGCATCCATGTGAGAATGATTGCTTTGAGACATTTTATAAGAGCAGAACGTGAAACTGGAATTAACTCCCTTTTGATTCTAGGGCGCTCGTCCTTTTGTTATCTTCATATGGCGTTGTTTGCCTTTGCGGCTATGCTATGAAGCCGTTTCTGCCTATGTTGAATGGATAACTTGCTTTGCTTTAATGCTTGAGTGGCTTTGCCTCAATATGAATGACCGACCTTTGCTTTTGCGCCTGAACCATGATTCGTGTATAACTTTTGGCCGATGTCGCTCAGTTGTGGCTATTCCTGGCATTTGACTGGTGGATACCTGATTCACTTGATAGTGAAATGAAGGAACGAGTCGACCATAGCCCCTGTCGATCATAGCTCCTTAATGCGGTTATATCTGATTTGAGTGGGCGAGCGGCGATCTTCCTTTAGCCTGGAGGTGACCGCCTAGGGCTTGTGACTCTGAGATGTGCTTTTTCAAGGATTGGTGTATGACCGACCAGTGGGTTTCTGATCTGAGTGTCGAGCGATAGGTGTTGCAATCCGTGAGAAATTGTTGAGTACATATGTGACCTTGAATCTTATCCTGATACGTGCGATCAGATTTTGATATTAGACCCACTATCTCTGGTTGCTCCGGTCGTCTTGACTTCTTTCGGGTTTGATATTTGGGACTGCCTCAGTGCCATTGCATCCTATCCATTATGAGTTTTTTGAGTGTTTTGGATAACATTATGCACGACCGACCCTGATGACGACCATTCCGCATTTTTGGCTCAATGTGCATATGGATTTTTTAGGGATTAACAACAAGATTGAGCTAAAAAGTACAAATAATTTTTTGCAAATTGACTTTGAAAATTTTTAAACAACTGAAAATTCCAAACATGAATTTATTGAGAATCAAAGCTTGTTGAAAACTAATTTGATTTCGAAAGAGCTTAAAAATGAAATTGAAAAATTCAAGGAATTTGAAAATTTTGAGATTGAAAAGCAAGAACAATTTGAATCTGAGATTTCTGATTCCAATTGTAAAATCAAATTGCTTGAAAATGAAAATACGATCTTGAAATGAAATGATTTTGGGAAAGAGAAATTGAGATCGACCGTTGCTCTAAGCTAATAAATGAGAATAATCTTTTGAAATCCAAAATCAACGATCTTGAGTTGAGTTTGAAACTTTTTTCAACCGGTGAAAAATCTTTGAATATGCTATTGAAAAATCAATTTTCTTGTGGAAATAAGAATGGTCTGGGTTTTGGAAAAATTAATGATTTTGAAAAGATGAATTCGAATTATTTTAAAAATCCTTCGATTAGCTTTGAAAAAGATCGATTTGAATTTTGAACTCTGATAATTTTAAAGGATTTTTAAATCATAAACAAGATAAGAAATTGTTTTGTAACAATCCAATTAAACGTCTTTAGACCCAGAAGGAAATAAAATGAGCTTGGTTAAATTCAAATAGATTTGGGTTCCTAAAGGAACATTGATAAATGCTAATGGATGATTATATAAACGGGTTTGGGTACCAAAACGTATGAATGAAGCTATGAGTGGTTTTACAATTTTTGTTAGACCACTCCGCCCCCTAAATATTTAGGTACCGGAGGTTGGCTGAGGAACAACTTTCTAGAGGAATCAAAGATTGTTCCATATCATTGAATCATTTAGTGTTCCTTAGCCATAATTGTCGAGTTGGAGATCCACAACATCAACTTTAAATCAGGTATGATCTCTGAACTGACATTTTCTTTGTGTCTACTTTTTTTACTCTTCTGTCATTCATCCTCCTATTCCTTTTTTCTTTTAATACGGTCTTGATTTGACTTTGTCATATTTTTTATCTTTCTTAACTTGAAATTGCAAAATACTTGATTTTCTGGAAATTAGATTTATTTGTATAAAACTTCCATGTTTTGATGATTTCCCGATCTTGAATTTAAAATTGTAAGTATTTTGTAGTTCTTTTGAAGTTTAATTTCTTGATAGTATCTTGAATTTCTAACAGTTTTGCAGTATCTTGTATATACCTTGAACGTTGTTCCTAGAAATTCTGAAATTCTTGAATATCTGAAAAGCTATTGCAATTTCACACATCTTTGCTATTTTGAGTTTCTTCTAATTCATTTTGGAAAGACTTGAAAAACTGCACTCATTACACTAAACTACGATTTTTTTGTTGTGAAAATTTCGTTGGTTTTTGAATGGGCTTGACTATTTTAAATTGAAAATCATTTGGCATCGTTTATTGTGTTGCATCTTAAAACTCATTTTCTAACCATGATCATTTAGCTTGAATATTTGATTTTTTGAAACCATTTGAAATTGTTGTTATCTTGAATCTCACGCACTTCTTGGATTTGAAATTGATAATCTTGTATGATCGATTAGTTGAATCTTGAAATTTTCACATCTCCTCAAGTGATTTCAAATTAACTGCTTTAATCATTGGATCATGATCTTTTGTCTTGGACTTGTTGTAAATTTTCTGAGAACTCTCTTGTGAAACTTGTTCTAAAATTGAAAGTTTGTTGCTATGATAAATGGAATTGAAGTGCTTGCTGAGGCTTTGTAATTGAATTATTTGTTTGAGTTACATTAGAATACTTCTATGATCAATTAAGACTCCCAAGTGGTATCAGTTCTAGAAGTGTTGTCACATTCATTTGATTTATTTTCTCTCGTCCTGTATAGATCCTTAAGAATCCCTCTTATAATTGATATTTTCAATTTTAAAATCATTTTTTGATTAGTTATTCAGAAATTGAAATTATTAATCAAATTCAACAATATTTGGAACTCATCAAAATTATTATCAGATTTTTAAAATTGTGATGAGTTGTGACTATAGTGTATTTCACAACAAGAGAATTTTTTTTACTTAAATTCTCATGATGATTGAACAATTTTTATAATGTCTTTGAATTTATGCTTATTTCACGAACATCTTCTTTTCCTATCATCCTTCTGTCACCCATCATGATATTATTTAATGTGAAGAGTTTATTATTTTTTAAACATTATAAGAATATACAGTTTCAAAATTTGTGATGGAAATGTAACTACATTATTTTTTAGAAAAAGAGATAATTCTCCAAAATCCCAGTACAGTTGAGCATATTTCATAATATGATTAGTTTAGAAATTCATTTCACAATCATCTCTGTATCTACCACATTTCTATCAACCATTTTGGTTTTATTTACTAAGGAGATTTCTCATAATAAGTGTTTCTCTAATCTCCA
This sequence comes from Allium sativum, assembly GCA_030737875.1. Taxonomy (NCBI): domain Eukaryota; kingdom Viridiplantae; phylum Streptophyta; class Magnoliopsida; order Asparagales; family Amaryllidaceae; genus Allium; species Allium sativum. Next base: position 700,402,825 of record CM060926.1, read on the forward strand.
TTAAAAAACCTGGATATGGCCATGCATGGTTAGAGATTACTTATAATTTAAGTTCTGACTGATCCCATTTAAATGTCCTAATAGGCTATGCATTGTTAGTGTGCTCCTAAAATAAAAAGAAAATAAAATAAATAAAAAATTATATATATATATATATATATATATGAAATTCTCTTTGTTATGTAAAAACCAACCAATTAATCCATTTTCTAATTTGTGAAATGTGCTAATATTTTATGATATATTATGATTTTTTTTATTGATAGTCATTGGGATTTAAGATTATTTGATTTTGTCACTTGATTTGAATTTATAATCATAGTTCAAATCGATCGCTATTTTATGCTAATTTTTTAATTTTTTTTGAAAATAATTGGAATTCATATGTTTTAAAACTCTCTCCATTTTACAAAATTCATCGTAAATCCATCATTCTACAATGTGAAATTTGCTTCTATTTCTTATAATATTATGGTTTTTGTTTTGATTGAGTGAGATTTATGATGTACATTCTCTCCCTTGATCCGATTTTATATTTCTAGTCTATTTTTCATCACTATTTTGATTTCTATATCCTTTTGATGATAACAAAAGGAGAATGGTTAAGATTTTGATTGATGAGTGAATATTTCATGAATATTTTTAATATTGGGTATTCAATTCATTTGTTCTTTTCACTCATATGCACATATATAGGGGGAGTTCTATTGTAGGGGGAGCATACATATAGGGGGAGTTCTTTCCGCACTTCACTATCAACCACATATAGTATTCAAAATCTTTATATAACTTTGTCATCATCAAAAAGGGGGGATTGTTGAAGATAGCATTATGATTTTTGTTTGATGATAACAAACATATATATATATTATTGTAAATGTGTTCACAATTGTATTATTCTTCTATATCACATACAGAAATAAATATTTATATTTTAATAAAATACTACTGCACAAGAATTTAACTACTCAAATAGTATTTCATTTAAACATAATATTTCATTTCATTGGTACATAATTTCTAACTCCACTATTGTACATATCACTTATTCAATACATTCAAATTCCACTAGTACATTCAGCTCTCACTACAACACTCAGGTTCACTCAGTTCACACACATAGATCCGTGTACATTCACAATCACCTAGTTACATACACATCTCACTCTACTCTCTCAGTTACACTTACTGACACATTTATCTTCAGTATGCTTCATAGCCAGTCCAGTCACCTACAAACCTGTCACAGAAATACACACAATGAACTGGAGTAAAAATTGTTTTACATTCTAGTAGATATAAATTTATTTTAAATTTTATTTGCCTCAAAATTTTGGTGTGTTTCTCATCATATTTCTTGACTTGATCATGTATGCATATACATCAATCTTTATCTAGACTACTTGTAATATTCACTATAAATACCACAAGGCAGACTATAAACACACACACATTTGTGCATATATACATGAATACATACATGGTTGTATAAAAAGCTTAAACAAGTCTCAAAACAATCAAGCACTGTCCAGAAGTTCAAACCTGCCAAACTCAAATAAGTCAAGTGTACTAGGGCACGTGAACAAGGCTCGACAACAACATTGTGGACATACACAAGCAAATACATGCATGTGCACAACCAATATGACAATGGGCAGTAAAGCTGTGCTTATGACAAAGGCTCGAAAACATACAAGCACGACACAATATCACAAACTCAAGTTCAAATAGGCTCATGCAACAGGGTTGAACAAGACACAAGGAATACGACAACTTGTGTACAAGTTCAAGGCAGTATAAGCACACAAATGGTTGAATAACATAGCTTCAATGTGGCTACAAAGAGCATATATGTATGTGTACAAGTTACTGACACAACAGGTGGAGAAATGAGAGCAGCATGATCAGAAATGCAACAACCAAGACCAAGTTTTCAAATACACAGACTAGGCAAATGTGAACCAAGCCAAGATATTTAATTGTATGGAACCGGTCAAAAAACAAGATAACGGCGACAAGGTTGAAAGGCAGCATGGAACATACAGTGCAACAAGGATCATGGCCATGTCGACTCAAATTTGCACATGAACCAGCAAGACATATATATATATATACATGCGTATATATATACATGTATATACATACATATTTAGAAATACAGTATGAAAACTGCAGCATAATAAAAGCAAGGGTACAAGAGTACAAAGGACAAGGCATAACAATACAAATCAGATGACCCAAGAAAATATTCAAGACAAATGAACATGCACAAAAAATGCATATATTACAAGTGAGCAATATGGCAACAACATTTATTGGTCAGCAAGGGTAATAAGAACAGGTGCATCTCAGAAAGGTCAACACAAGAATAGACATGTCACTGGACAAACAGACAACAAAATACACGATGGACTTTCAAGTGAAATGGTGCAAGACAATCTCAAGAACAAGCAAGGATCAGGAGTTTACATATTGGAGGTATAAACCGTATCACAGGACATGAACAAATAGCAACAGGAGTATAAAGCAAGCTCAAAAAATAGGGGAGTGTCATTAATATATACACACACACTTGTGTGTGTGTATGTTTGCGTGTGTGTGTGTGTGTATATATATATATATGTATGTATGCATTCATTCATGTACATGACATAAAAATGTCAAGCCATCAAGTTTAAGTGCCAATAAAATGATCGAATGATTTCAAGGGAATATTTTCTTAAATTCACCGCATCTAGAAAAACAGGAAAGATCATATTTGGTAAATGTATTTATCGATAGAAATGAAAAGTAATTTATTGTGCATTTTTCATGGCAATGATTTTTCGACAAGAAGGCATTTCCGAATAGTTCCAAATTTGTAGAGACCATCATGCCAAGAATTTATCTTTTGAAAAATCATTGTTTCCAAATATTCCAGAGAATCAAATAATTTTTTTTTTAAAAGGATGTGAATTCTGGCAAGACTGTAATGCACATGTTCGAAAGTTTCCTAAAAATGTTAAGATCTCTTAGTGCCAAGAAAATCATTCAAGTCATTCCAGAATTCGCAATATAAAATCGAAAACCAGTTTTAATTGTTTCCAGTTTTATTTTTGTCATGATCTCTCAAATACATTCCAAATATTCAATGTCGTGGGAACAAATTGGAAAATCATACAACAGTCAAAGCCGAATAAATCAACAAACATCAGACCAAATCACGCACGAAATTAGAGTGAATTAAGGGTTTATATACCATATATATTCACACAATTCATCACTAGTATTTATCAAAAAAACAACAAGCAATTTATTCAAGCATCGAGAGAAACAAATAACAAAACACTTATATTGTTTTCTGATCGCAAGCCCAGCTCAATCATCCAAGAACAATGAAGAATCAAGAGACATCAGAGTTTAATTTCAATCAAGAAGTGTCACGATTTGATTTGGAGATACAAAACCCTTAAATTCGATTTCAGCCGCCATAGTTTTGAAGCCAATATTTTTTTCAAGTGAAATTAAGGAAGTCAGCTTTGTTATATTATTTTAGAAGTGGGTTTTTTTTACTTGTATTCATTTTTATTACTGTATTTCATTTGTAAACTGATACATCAGTTTTCTAGTCATCTATAAACTAGGGTATTCTAGCAGTAGGATTTATAATTAGGGTTTACGGTTACGGGTGTGCAATTCAAGGAAAATCTGATCTTGGGGATAAAGATCAGTACAGGGTTTTGAGCGTAGGATTAGAATAGTTGGTAGTGGGTATCACGAGTTTATAGGGATTTTGTAAGCGTAGAGATTGTTTTAATTCTACTAAAAAATCTTTGGAATGCAGCAATAGGCAGGGGTTTGCCGAAGCTGGGTAAAATCCGTGTCACTTATTTTCTGCATTTATTTTCTCTATTCCATTCTATGCTGTAATAGTTTTAATACCTTGTAAAACTCAAATAAACCCTGTTTACTCCCCCTTTAGGGTTAATCCAGATCCTACACTTAATATACATAAGCATACCTGCAAATTTAATTTTCGAACGCAAAGTTGATTCGTAGTGGATTTGGATCCAGTTGCAAATTTAATAGTTGGTTCTTCATTATCAAATTTCACACAATAACCACTAAGCCCATTATAAAAATCATTTGATTTATACTGTAAGTATTTCCAAATTCCTTTCCCAACACTTACGAAAATATTTTAGAAATATCATTTCGATCTTTATTTGAATTTCACTTATGAAATATTTCATAATCTTCTCGATTATTCTCGAAGCCCAATTTAATTTCCTCTTACCATTTCCAAAATTGACAATATTCATTTATAATCCCTACTAACTACTTCCAACTCCTTTTATGGATTAAATTCAATTTTCGAAGTTCCCATACTTAATAATTCAGATTTACAAGATTGCCCTAGTAAAACACCCTTTGTTAAATGTTACTCATTTTTCTAGGTCTCGAGAGAATTTATCGTCAATTTATTAATTTCAGAAGCTATTTATTTATCAAAATAAGTTTATAGAAAATAATATATTATAAAAGATAAGAATAAATATTTCTAATAACAACTTTTTTTCTAAACCAAAGATGATAACTAAATTTAATTTAAAGCAATGTTATGTTATTATGAAACATATTTATAAACATACAGTTTATTTCTTTGCCTTTAAATACTGAAATACTAGCTTCCCTAAATATTTAACTCTAAATTATAGTTTTACTAAATAGTAACATCCTTTATAAAAATAAATTAGTTTTATAATACTCGACATAATCAATTTCAAATTATAAACCCCTCTTGATTTATCTCAATTCAATTTTTATTCCGAATCTCGGCATAAAATCCGCTGTTCCTTTTCAAATCGATTTCCACTTTTTCTTTTCCAATTCATGCTAGGATTTATGTTCCAAAATTATCCAATGATAATTATTTTACTTCATTTATAACATCGTTTATAAATTATACTCCTTGTTTTATCAATTAAAAAGAAGTTTATATTTCCAAACCCATTCGTAATTCAACTTCTATTTGGAAAAATGAATATCACTTAAATCCTATTTATCTCAAATCCCTTTTTAAACTCTATTTCAATTTCAAAAATCACATGTAATAAATTTAATAATGTATTTGTTTAAAAATCTCATATATAGTATTTTCACAAAATTGTTTTTCAACTTTATATAAATAGTTAATTAATTTCTAAAGATCGAGTCCTTTTCCTAATCCCACAATTTTCCTTTATAAAAATCCCTTGGTTTAATTTAAATCTTTCTGAATTCAAAATTTACTTCGGAAATTCCTTTTTACATTCAACTGCTATTTAAGCATCAAAACACACATTAATCTATCACAGATTATTCAACACATCATATATCGCTTTATTTGAAAAAAAAAACAATATAAATATTGAGGAATCCAGCTGGATCCCTCCAACCATTTTCCATGCATTCACATATGTTAGTCAACACAAATAATACCAGTTACGCTCCGACGTGGGATATCGTGGTAAGTGGGTCGTTCGCTATTAGGCAGGGATATCCAACTACCTGACTATACATATATACTACTATACATATATAATAGCAAACAATTGATAATAATTTTATCAATCCACCCAAACAACCATAATTATTTTTGACTAATTAAAAAGTAATTCTAAATATTAAATCTGAGTAAGATTTACTCACATTGGATTTAATCGTCGAAATAACGATTAGTATTCGATAAAAATAAACAAGCGTCTAATTTATTTAAAAATTCCAACTAGCTCCAATTTGGTTCAATCTTACTCCGTCGTGAAGTATTTGTTGCCACAATCCCATCACAACTTGTTTCATTTGATTTTGATGACAGATGAAAAAGTTACATCTATTTATATTATAATTCCCACTAATCTTTAATGATTACTAATTGGTCCGACCGTAAAATACCCAAATTGCCCATATTTATCAAGGTCATTTAATTATTCTAACCTTTGGTCCGACCTTGAATTATTCCCACTAATCTTTAATTATTCCAACTTTGTAATGCTATAAAATGGACTAAAAATATTATTTTATTGTAGTTTTTTAAATTATTTGAAACTACATACGAATGACAATATATTGAAACAATTATATGTATTGTTACAAATTAGGAATAATTATTCTAACTAATCAAGCACATGCAAATATTAAATATATAAATAAATATTCAACAAAAAAGTCTAAAAGGTTTGATATAATTGATTAAAAATATTATTTTATTGTAGTTTTTAGATTATTCGAAACTACATACGAATGACAATATATTAAAAGAATTACATGTATTGTTACAAATTAGGAATAATTATTAAAAAAAATACATGTATTTTTACAAATTAGGAAAAATTACATGTATTTGGTCCGACCAACAAATGTAATTAATAATTTTTTTATTGCTCTTTACTTGATTTATTATCACATGTATAATTAATAATTTTGTCTATTCAAATGTTTCTAGAAATGCTTTATTTACATAATATACGTAAACTATTATTTCCAAAATGGCGTAAATTACAATAAATATTTCTGGAAATATTATGTAAAAATAACAAACACAATAACGTTTTCAATAATATACGTGATATGACGAAATGCTTTTTAGTTCTTTATACAAATTTATATTATACATAATATACGTAAATTTACTAATCTTTTTAAGTTCTGGAAATAACATACATAATATACGTAAATTTACTAATCTTTTTTAGTTCTGGAAATAACATATATAATATACGTAAATTTACTAATCTTAAATTCACTAATCTTTTTTACAAATGTATATTATTTGTAAAAATAACATACATAATAACATTTTTAGTAATATTTCTGGAAATGCTTTACATAATATGACGATAATAATTTTTTTTATTGCTCCTTACTTGATTTATTATCACATATATAATTTATAATTTTGTCTATTCAAATATTTCTGGAAATGCTTTATTTACATAGAATACGTAAACTATTATTTCCAAAATGGCGTAAATTACAATAAATATTTCTGGAAATATTATGTAAAAATAACATACGTAAAAACATTTTCAATAATATACGTGATATGACGAAATGCTTTTTAGTTCTTTTTACAAATGTGTATTACACGTAATATACGTAAATTTACTAATCTTTTTAAATTCTGGAAATAACATACATAATATACGTAAATTTACTAATCTTTTTTAGTTCTGGAAATAACATACATAATATACGTAAATTTACTAATCTTAAATTCACTAATCTTTTTTACAAATGTATATTATTTGTAAAAATAACCTACATAGTAACATTTTCAGTAATATTTCTGGAAATGCTTTACATAATATGACGAAAAACTTTATTAGTATATGGAAATGCTTTACATAATATGCGTAAATTTAAGATTTCTTACTAAATATGATGATGTTATTTAACACATAATATTTCTGGAAATGCTGATATGACGAAAAACTTTCTTATCACATACATAATATTTCTGGAAATGCTTTACATAATATACGTAAATTTAATATTTCTTACTAAATATGATGATTTTATTTAATGCATAATATTTCTGGAAACGCTAATTTCTTAACCATTTGTTCTTTATACTACCTGTTTAGCTTTCACATTCTTACCAACTATTTCAACATTTCTTAACCATTTGCATATATATGCTTATCATAGTAAAATACGCAAGTTTCATTCATTTGCGAGATTTTAATTAGAATCCATAAATTCTTTGAAAATAAAATATTTTTGAAATTTAAATATCTCCCTTTTTAAATACTAGAACATTTCTAATGCAGATGTTATAATTAGTTTCATAAAATTCGGATATAGCTACCTCTGTGTATTTAATTTTAATTGTTTAAATGTGTAAAATCTATCAACATATACATATATGCATATACTTACAATTATCTTCCCTGGTTTCTTTCCTTTCTATTCAATGATTAGTACCAAATAACCTCTTGAATTTTGTATAGTTATTAATATGTTTCAATTAGTATAATTAGAATACAACTATTTTTTACCTTTCAGAAATTAAAATTTATTTTAGAATTTAATGTTGAAATTAATGCTTTTAAATTAATTGGAATTCTATAGTTTAAATAGAACTAGACATAAATGCAATCAACGGTTTTAAAGAAATAAAAAGAAAAAACATATGATATGTTTATTACGAAATCTACTAAATAATAGTAAAGCAAAAAAAATTCCTGCTACCTCCTTGATTCTTTCTCCTTAATTCCCTCAATTATCTCTATTCTCCTTAATTCCCTCAAGATATTTGTATTAAATCAAAATATTGCATAATTTATATTATAATATAGTTACCCAATTCAAAATAAATAGATCTGAGATATTCATGTCATACAAGAATTGAATTGTCTGTTTTTCTTTTAATTCCTTCGCGCTCCTCACCCCTGTTTTAACCTTAATTTCATCCAGCATTCCAAAGTCAAATTAAACTGGAAAATCGATCGTCGCCTTCTCTAATGTCTTCCACCAATTTGTAGTGGCGGCTCTATTTCCCTTTCTCAGATCTATTTGAGGTGTCATATTGCATAGTTTGTTCCTTCGTAATTTTTTTCTTAGCTAACGATCATACTCCAAGTAAAAAATCCTTTTTCTGCTAGTTTTGTTGATTAGATTTGTTATGCATAACTAAACTTGGTTCTTCCTGGATTTTCTTTGTTTATTTCAACAATAAGGGCGGTGGGTCTAGTATAGTTATCCAACCGAGGTCATTTGCAACAAAGATTGGTTGTTAAAAAGTTAAACTCAACTTCGCACTGCTGCGATTTCAAAAAAAAAATGATGGTGGTGGATCTGGCACAGTCATACAAACGCTGAAACAGTTTAAGACCTTCTTTGATTTCGCTGGTAAGTTCAATTTTTTTTGTTATTTTGGGTTTCTCTAAACATTTACAGCATACAAAATGCAGTTTTTGTTTTTCAGTTAAAAAGAACCGCTCATCCAAATATTGATAAATTTAATTATTCCTCAATATAGTACATGAATTAATTTTATTTTTTTAGATTGCATGTCTGTATTTCAGAACTCTGGATCTATTTTAGTCTTTCAGATAATATTGACAGCAAATGTCATTTTTAGTGTTCCCATTTTCAATCAACGTGATGACCCATTGTTGGTTATTTGCAAACTATGATGGATGCAATCAGTTAAAGAATTAAAACATAAATATTGTTTTGCGCTTTTTATTGACTTTTTTTGTGTACTATTAACTTGGGAATGATTAGGAAAACTCATGAATACTTTTTTTTTTGAACATGTTGTTGTCAGCAGTGTGTAACATGTTTACGTTTGTTTGAATATACTACATATTTCAATCTTTATTGGTTCAATTTTTTAATATATCTACCAATCATCCAATGTAAACTATATTTCCTGTTTAATGTGTTGCATAATTATATTGCTAGATTGGCTTTTTTCCATATATACTATATATCATTCTCAGTTGCATATGTATACTTATTTCTATTATTTTTCAAAACTACAGTTCTTTTTACCTTCATTTCTATTCCTCTTCGGTCATCAGTTCTTAAACCACTACTTTTACATTAAAAAAATTGCTTACAGTTGATGCCAAACAATCGGTCACGACAAAAACTAAGAAGAAATTAAAAGGTAATAACTATTAGAAATCAATATTTTTCCATCTATAATTAATAGAAATCTATATTTTAATCATGATTTTTTGTAACAACCCGGAAAATCAGAACCAATTTAAAAAAAAATAATTTGGCTATTTTAGTGAATTTTGAATATTTAAAATAAATTATTTTAAATAATAACGACGAAAAGTCTATTTGAATCAATGTTTGAAAATAAAAAATATTTATTTTAATTATAAACAAGGACTGAAATGGCGCGACAGTTTCAAATTTTGAATTCAAACTTTAACTGACTGTACCGGGTGTAAAATAAAACGGATTTTAGTGAAACCAAAAATATTTAAATCTTTTTATGAATATCTTTCTAACGAATCTGAAAAATCGAAATTTCATAGCGGGAATCAAAAGTTATGGCCAAATGAATTTTCAGAAAGGTCGCTATAGAGTATATATAGCCCTTAAAAATAGACATTTTGCAAACGACCTCTGTTTTCGACGAAATCACTTTTGTTGGATCCGGGATGTCAAATTATTGCTAGGTTTCAAATTCCATAATTTTTGAAGTTAATATGCGAGCGTGGCAAAGGAAAATGTGTTTGGTTGATTTCAGTTAAATTGGATCGACAAGAAAATGGTCATTTTTCAAACGGTCTCTGAATTCGATGAAACTAGTTTTGTTTGGACCGTATCGTCAAAACATAACTAGATTTATTTTTCTGCAATTTTTGGGACCCGTTTGTGGCCCCGGCAAATTGAAATGTACGTTCAAATCGAATAGTGAATGTTTTATATTTTAATTTGAAGAGAAACTGACTGAAACAGTCGAATGGGCCTACGAAACATATCCCATTGTGTTCGGAATGGGGGTATTTAGCTAGGGACGACGGTCGTTGGGTTTGGATTGGAGTTCGTATGTGGTAAGGGGTATTTTTGGATTTTTAAAATAAATATAAAATCAATGGCCAATTATAATTCACCATTTGTCTTTCTCTCTCCCCGATCCTTAATCGTGAACATCGATAAAGTTTTCCCTCCTTCTCTCCTCCTTATCTCCTTCCACACGCACTAATATCGAACGTCCCAGTTGAGGTTTTTGAAGTACACCTCACGCTCTCCAAATCCATACCACTCTCGACCTCCCTCGTCTTGCCATCGTCGAGATCGAGGTCCTCAAAGTCGCCGCCTTTGCAGCGCCGCCGTGCCCAAACCGCCACCTCGAGCCGAGCGCCGCCACCTGGCGTGTGAAGCCCCTTCCAAGCTCTACCTCGTGGTGAAGACCGATCGATGAATCGCTGCACGGATCTCGCGAAAATTCAAAACCTAGTTTTGAACAAAGCAGTGAGGTATACGGCTGTATAGATTTGAACTGATTTTTACACTTTTAAGCGTTGCAAACTTTTAAAAATCATATCCTTTTACTATGCTGTCGAAATCTAGTGAAACAAGAGACACTGGACACGTGTGGACGTCTTCTACATTCTAGAAGAGGCCGGATATTCTTCTGAGCCTTTTACAATTTTTGGAGTAGTGGAACCCAATGTGAGATTTCTGATTTATAAACGATATGGAATGACGATGTATAAATTATACGGTCGATGTATGAGTTATATAAGCATTTTACACCTCATGTATAAGCGTTGTATAAGTTGTATGTTCGATGTATAAGTTATATATGCATTGTAGAAATCATATATGCGTTGAATGAAATTGAAATGAAATCGAAATATATTTATATACGAACATCTATATATATATATACACTCCCCTGGTCCACAGACCATGGGTGATATATATTGGTTGTGATATTGTTTGGATTTCGGTTGATGTGAAATTTGGTTGAATATCACGAATGGTTGATTTGAAAAGATTGATTGTGGTTGAAATCCCAATAGGATTAGTATATGGGAAAAATTCGTCTGCGTACGAACTAGATATTGAAATCCCCATTGTCAAAAGCTGCGAGGCTTTAAGGTAGAGCGAGGAGCCGTACTAGGGACGGTGCCGGTTTTAACTACCCTGCCGTTATGCTACCGAAATTTTCTGAAATATTTCTGTGTTGGATTTATATTCATGTATTGAAATATATTCATGTGATGAAATAAAACTGTTTGAAAGATAAAAATAACATTTTTATCGAATGAATGAAATAAAACTGTTTGGAAGATAAAAATAACATTTTTTATCAAATGAATGAAATAAATTGTTTTACAAATAAAAATCACATTTTTATAGTGTATATAAAGTATATAAAATAATCGTGTTTTGAAATAAATTGTTTTGACAATAAAAATCACATTTTTATTATATATATCAATTGTTAAAAATAGTGATGTGTTGAAATAAATATCTGTAGGATAAAAATATTATTTTTATCACAGATATGAAATGGAATGGTTTTGAAATCGAAGAACGGAATATATATATATATATATATATATAATTAAAATAAATTGAATAATGAAGCTGCAGTTCGTATTTTGAAACCGTGATTTCAAACGATTATTGCGGGAGATCCGACCATCGGATTTTCCTGAAATCGAAACCATTGGGTTCGCTTTGAAAATATCTTTCCAACGACACCAACTTTGCAAGGATCCAACGGTTGGATTGTCTGGAATGTTTAATTCAAATCTGAATGAAAACAGTGCCAGAATCGATTATATATATATATATATAATTAAAATAAATCGAATAACGATGTTGCAGTTCGTATTTTGAAATCGTAACTTCAAACGATTATACCGGGAGATCCGACCGTCGGATTTTCCCAAAACTGGAACCGTTGGATTTGTTTTGAAAAGATCTTTCTAATGATATAAAATTTGTAAAGATCCAACGGTTAGATTTTCAGATATGTGTAAATCAAATCTGAAGAAAAACAACGCCATGGCCGCGTTATGGCCTGAAGCGTCGTTTATATAAATTGGCTATTTTTAAATGAATAAAAATAGCGATAAATCATGATAAAATATTATAAACGATATGGAATGGAAATAAACCGAATTTACCCGGTTTATTGGATATTTGATGGTTGAATGTGTTTGACGTGAAAATTACATTAAAGAACAAAATTATTGATGTCGTATAATTTAACCATTGAAATGAATTGATTTGAAATTCGTAATATATGCGAATTATTTAAAAAGGCCGAGTTAATTCTCATTTCAAATAATTGATCGACAGTTAGAAGTCGAAGATATGAAGATGGTGCAAGACCGACGATCTTCACATCGAATGGATGGGTGCAACTAATGCTCACGATGGGAGTAGCTACCTTGAAGGGGGCTAAAGTGGTAGCCGTCCGGACGTACTTGTTGATTGTATGGATGTGCGAGGTATAAGGTGCCTCCGGTTTCGTTCAGACCCAGAACAGACTTGTAAATGGATGTGTGTCAAACGATGTATATTGACAACGTGGCATGCAGAGGTGTTGTGAACAAAGCTTTTGTTGAAAAGCAGAGCTTTGTGGTTGATGATCAAAGCACGGTTTTGAATAGCTAGCTTTGTGTTTAGCGTTGTTTCGCGAGCCTCACACCCCGGTATAAGCCAGAAATGGGAGGGGACCTCAGGGAGGACCTGCCTTTCTTTCTAGCTAGGAGTGGTGCTTTGGGTTTTTGTGACGACCCGATTTCCCGTTCTCACGGAAACAAGGGCTATCTTTGGAATATAACACAGAAACATATAATAGCAGAACAGAATTAAATAAATACACCAGATATGAACAACAAAATATACTGGATAAAATTAATCCTCAGAGTTACACAGTATACAGGATCTTACTTAGTACAAATAGAGTTCAGCTATACATAAATGTCTACAGCGGAAATAAACAAAATATGTACAATAGGAGCTGAACAGCATAAAAAGAGATAAATGATAGAATCCATCTTCAGCTCCAGCTATCCAGAAAGAACCAGCTAAACCTGAATACAAGGCTGCCCGTGTAGAAAAAGGGGCACCCGAGTTTGAAAGTGAAACAAACTACGAGTCAGTCATGGGACTGGTATGAGAAATCCACTCAACACATATATAATTGGCTAATCACAGGACCACGCCACTTTCGTGGAACGGGTTTACTCCGTTGGATTGCCAGTGCTTTAAAACAAATCTTTCTTTTAAACATCGCTATGCTTTTTATAAAAATGAAGCCATTATAAGACTCAGTTCCCATCACACAATGCAACGCAAACCGGAGGATAAAGTTTTACCTTATAATGGCCAAAATATGCTTGATACGCATAACACAAAGGCATTTGATATTATTGCTAGTGTTTATATGTTTTGAAAACTATTTCAAATCATAACTATCAATCATAGACGACATGAGCGTCCCATGCCACTATGTCGCCAAATATATATATACAACTGAAACCGCACGATCACGTATTTGGAAATTGGATTTCCGTCATGAACCAAGGCAAAAGATAGTCCTTACCGAATTCGAGACGCTCTAGCCCGTGTCTCAGGATCAGAGCTCGAGTGACCCTAGAATCGTCAGGGCCGGTCCACCGATGTGGATTAAAATTCCTGAACACTGCGTTTCCCCGCCCTTTGGGGCGTCAACGAGCCAACGAATGACTCCATCGGACCCGGATCGTCCGATCAAACCGAGGCGCCTCGCAACAGCAACAACCACATAGGTGAAAAGTATATAAATGTCAGGGCTGGTAGGTCACTGACACCACTCTAGCTAGAAAGAAACGCATGCCCTCCCTGAGGTCCTTCTCCCGTTTTAGGTTCAAACCGGGGTGTGAGGCTCGCGAATTCACGTTATACACAAAGCTACGCCACACAGGCGGTGCTTTGATCATCACCACAAGACTTTGCTTTTCAACAGAAGCCCTGATCACTGCATCTTAGCATGCCACACAGGCAATTCATGCCATGCGACTGATGTCCATCGATATACAACCTCTGAGCTCGTGCGTCTCAGAGAAGGGCGTTAAGCAAAAGAATAAATTCTCCGCCGCCAAACAGATGTATATTTAACAGAAATCAATCAACACAGAATAAATTCCAATGTCAGACACACAGTCCATTTACAAGTCCGTTCTGGGTCTGAACGAAACCGGAGGCACTAAATACCTCGCAAACCCTTCGATCAACACGTACGTCTGAACGATCACCACTCATTATCCATATTTCGGGATGCCTCCCAATCAGGACCTCGGTTACCATCCAAACGAGGTGAAGATCTCCGGTCTTCGACCACCGTCTTTATCTTCGACTTTCAATCGTCGGTCAATTATTTGAAATGAGAATTAACTCGGCCTTCTCAAATAATTCACGTATATTTAGAATTTCAATTCAATTTATTTCAATGGTTAAATTATTCGACAACACCAATTTTGTTCTTTAATGTAATTTTCACACCAAACACATTCAACCATCAAATATCACATAAATCAAGCAAATTCAGTTTATTTCCATTCCATATCGCTTATGATATTTTATAACTATTTATCGCTATTTTTATTTATTTTAAAATAGCTAATTCATTCAAAACGACGCTTCGGGCCATAAAGCGGCCGTGGCGCTGTTTTTCTTCAGATTTGATTTACACATATCTGAAAATCTAACCGTTGGATCTTCACAAAATTTACATCATTAGAAAGGTCTTTTCAAAACGAACCCAACGGTTCCAGTTTCGGGAAAATCCGACGGTCGGATCTCCCGGTACAATCGTTTGAATTTTCGATTTCAAATTACGAACTGCAGCGTCGTTATTCGATTAAATATATAATTATATTTATATATATATAAATATAATCGCTTCTGGCGCTGTTTTTCTTCAGATTTGAATTAAACATTCCAGACAATCCAACCGTTGGATTTTTACAAGGTTGGTGCCGTTGGGAAGATATTTCCAAGGCGAACCCGACGGTTGAGGTTTCGGGAAAATCCAATGGTCGGATTCCCCGCACTAGTCGTTTGAAATCACGGTTTCGAAATACGAACTGCACGGCCTCGTTTCATTTTAATTTTATTTATATTTATATATTTATATAAATATAGTTCATTCAATGATTTCAATATCGTTTTCACTTCAAAAAATTTTCTAACACCTTAAATTTTTGGAAAATTTCGCCACAACCTCCCCTGCACCGGGAGCATCGGGAAATCGCAAATAGCGTTCCCGGTCCTTCTAATCTCAAAAAGAAAAAGAAAAAGCCAAGCGGCTAGCCAACAGGCTCATAAAATCATCACCCAAACAAAGCAGTAAATGTGTACCTATTTGTCGGGCACAAAATTTTATTCCTCTTCTCTAGCCCCTTTGCTATAACCTGTTCAATGAATATGTATGTACACATATACACAGTTCATATCATTTATCATTTTCTATTCAACTTCATATTTGATTTCTATTTGGTTTTAAAAAAAACACCATTCATTCTAATGTTACATAAATAGGTGCAAATCATTTCATTAGCTAATTAATGAATATTTCAACTCATATATGTTTATTTTGAACAAGTGGCTATTTTTAACACTTCACATTTCAACGATTTATGCATACAATAAAAATGTGATTTTTATTGTAAAAACAACTCATTTCAAAACACTATTTTTCTATATAGTTCCTATAGGTGATAAAAATAAGATTTTTATCCTAAAACAATTTCTTTTAAAACGAGATTATTTTACACAGTTCATATAGTCGGTAAAAGGTGATTTTTATTATCAAACAATTTATTTCAAAATATGAATACCATTCAACACATGAATTTCTAATCAATGAATAAATATAGTTTAAGCACATGAAAATAATTCAAACACACGAATATTATTCAAAATTTCGGCAGCATAACGGCAGGGTAGTTAAACCGGCACCGTCCCTAGTACGGCTCCTCGCTCTACCTTAAAACCTCGCGGTTTTTGACAATGGGGATCATGCATCTAATTCGCACGCAGGCGGCATGTATATATTTATTTCATTTCCACCAACTAATCCTATGTGGTTTCAACCAAATATTTTTCAACCACAAATGGGTATTTTTTTTCAACCACAATCAACCAATATCAATCACAAACAATCCCAAACAATCAATCACTATCAATCAATTTTCACAACAATTTCAACCAATAAATATCGTCCATGGTTTGTGGACGAGGGGCGTATATATATATATATATATATTTATATTTATATATAGCAATTCACTTTATTTCAACACACATATATATATTTATATATAGCAATTCACTTTATTTCAACACACATATATATATATATTTTTAAATTAGAAATCTCACCAATAGCTATCCAACTTCACGACACTTCACTTAGAGAAATCTTCGCCAATCTCGCTTTTTTTGTCGCTTTCGCCCGTATTCTCTACATATGTAAAAATCGAATTTTTACGATGCTATTCAATATATAAAAATCGAATTTTTACTACGCTATTAAATATATAAAAATATGATTTTTACTTCGACTTTCAATATATAAAAATCTGATTTTTACTTCGACTTTCAATATATAAAAATCTGATTTTTCTTTTTAAAGTTCAAATCTTTTTCCATTCTAAAGCTCAAACCTTTTTCTCTTTGAAGTTAAAACCTTTTTCTTTTTAAAGTTCAAACCTTTTCTATTTAAAGTTTAAACCTTTTTCTAAAAATCAGTTTTTATATGCTTTTGAAAATCAGTTTTAACTTCTTTAAAATCAGTTTTTACTTTTAAACAAATCAGATTTAAAATCTTTTAAAAATCAGATTAAAATTCTTAAAAAAATCAGTTTAAAAATTCTTAAAAAAAATCAGTTTTTAAAAATCTTTTTAAAATTCAGTTTAAAAATTCTTTTAAAATCCTGTTTTAATCCTTTTATAAAAACAGTTTTAATCTTTATAATAATCAAAACAGTATTAACCTAAAAAAAAACAGCATTACAGAATTAAAATAAAAATAAAAATAAAATAAATAAAATAAAATACTTACATTCCTGCGAAGAAAAAAAAGGGGGAACTGAGGAAGCTGTCGGCGGCAGGAGGTGCTGGAGGTGGGGGTTTGAATTCGAAGAAGGGGGGGCTCGCGATTCGGCGTCGCGATGGGAGGGTTCGAACAGGGAGGCGCAGGCGAAGCGGACGGAGGGGGCGGCGAGGTCTTCGTCTTCGTCGGAGCTCGGGTGGTGCGGCGATGCTTCAGGGCGTCGATCGATTTAGATTTTTGGTTTTTTTTTTTTTTTATATCAAACTGCCGATTTAATTTTTGAAGGGGGGGGCCTAAATGAATAAGGAGAGGGAACGAAATTAAAATATATATATATATATTTTTTATTATTTAATTATGCAAAAAGTTGACTTTTACATACGACCTCTAAACGAGGCCCACCGCCTGCCGTCCATAACGTTTTACCCCCATTCCGAACACAATGGGATATGTATCGCAAGCTGATTTGATCGTTACAATCAGTTTCCTTTTGAATTTTCATTTAAATCACTATATTGAATTTTAAACGCACATTTCAAATTACCGGGGCCACATACTAACTAGAAAAATTCCAGAAAAATATTTTCTAGCTTCGTATTGACGATACGGTCCTAACAAAACTAGTTTCGTTGAATTCTGAGACCGTTTGAAAAATGGCCAATTTCCAGTCGATTAAAATCAACGGAAACTGGTCAAACGCGTTTTCTTTTGCCACGCTCACATATTGATTCGAAAAATTATGAAATTTGAAACCTAACAATAACTTGACACTACGGATCCAACAAAAGTGGTTTCGTCGAAATCCGAGGTCATTTGCAAAATGTCCATTTTTAAGGGCCTGAATTCCATAGCGACTATTCAGAATTTTCAACTGGACATATCTTTTGATTCCCGCTACCAAATTTTGATTGGTCGGATTCGTCGGAAAGATATTATCAATTAGATCCTAATGTTTTTGGTTTCACTAAAATCCGGATTGTTTTGCACCCGGTATATTCAATTGAAGTTTGAAATCGAATTATCGAACTACCGCGCCATTTTCAATTCTATATATAATTATAATTAATTATATTCGTTTTCAAATGTCGATTCAAACTCAGTTTTCATCGCCATTATTTAAAATATTTATTTTAAATATTTAAAATCCATTATTTTAGCCAATTTAAAATTTTTAAATTGGTTCAGATTTTCTGGGTCGTTACAATCTCCCCCACTTAAAACTTTTCGTCCTCGAAAAGGAACAAAGTCGAAAGTGGTTTGATAAATCTACAATCACACAATACAACAACCAATTTGTTTCTAACCTTTAGAGTATAGAATAAATAGTGCACATCCATGGGAAGAAAATAGCAACATAATAGAGAATTAAATGGTAATGCAAAGTATGGTAAATGTACCTTGCACCGGAGTCAATCAGAGATATCCACTCGGCATCTAGGATAAGCTTTCTGAATGCTCTCCTCAGTTTCCCAAGTACAATCTCGCGGATCTCCACTCCATTGCACTTTGACTAAGCGAACCTTCTTGTTCCTCAGTTCTTTGGTTTCTTTGCCGATAATCTTTAGCGGCTCTCGCCTCACAGCTAATTCTGGAGTAATTTCAATATCCTGCTGAGCTGCTTCTTCCACGATCAAGTCTGGATCATGAACGTGCTTTCGAAGTTGAGATATATGAAATACATCATGCACTCCAGGCAACCAGTCTGGCAATTTAACTTTATATGCGAGAGTCCCAATCCGTTCCAGAATAGGAAACGGACCAATAAATTTGGGCGCAAACTTTCCAGTTTTACCGAACCGGATAACTCCTCTCATCGGCGATACTTTCAAATATACATAGTCGCCAACTTCAAAGGATATCTCTCTTCTTCTTCTATCGGCATAGCTCTTTTGTCGGCTTTGAGCGGCGAGTAATCGCTTCTTAATAAAATCGACTTTGTCGGCAGCTTCTCGAATCATATCGGGACCCAACACAAGTCTATTTCCTGGTTCGACCCAACAAGCAGGAGATCGACACGGTCTACCGTACAATGCTTCGAATGGCGACATTGTCAGACTCGCCTGGTAGCTGTTGTTATAAGAGAATTCAGCCAAATGCAGATGGTCTTCCCATGATCCACCGAAATCTATAACACAAGCCCGCAACAGATCTTCTAAAATGCGATTCACCCTCTCAGTCTGACCGTCTGTCTGAGGATGATAAGCCGTGCTCATGTTTAACTTCGTTCCCAGCTCGACTTGAAATGCTTCCCAGAATTTGCTAGTGAATATTGTATCTCTATCACTTACTATACTGAGCGGCACTCCATGTAGTCTAACTATTTCCCTGAAGTAAATATGTGCCAGACTCTGAGCAGTTCTGTTTGATCTGACAGGTATGAAATGGGCGGTCTTCGTGAAACGATCTATGATCACCCAAATACTGTCATTCCCTTTTCTGGTTCTAGGCAGAGCATCAATGAAATCCATAGAAATATGCTCCCACTTCCAACCAGGAACTTCCAGAGGTTGTAATAATCCAGCCAATTTCTGTTGGTCGCTCTTGACTAGCTGGCAAGTAGGGCATCGACTAACATATATTGAGATGTCTCTTTTTAACGACTTCCACCAGAATGTGCGTTTGATATCGTTATACATTTTATTCACACCTGGATGGATACTGAGCTTAGATTTGTGACATTCATCAAGCACCTCTCTTCTTAATTCAAGAATATATGGAACGCAAATTCGCCCTTCTAACCTCAGAATCCCTTCGCTGTCTAGCTGGAAATCCGAAGCATTGCCTTCACGAATTCGCTGACTTATTCCTTTGATAAATTGGTCGTCTTCTTGGAGATCCGATATCTTATCAATCAACGAGGTCGCAATGATGAAACTGGCGATCATTTCATTCTTTCGGCTTAACGCATCAGCCACGACATTGGCTTTCCCTGGAGTATATATAATTTCAAAGTCATATGCTGCAAGAAACTCCAGCCAACGCTGCTGCCTCAAATTTAAGTCCTTCTGAGTAAACAGATACTTTAACGACTGGTGATCTGTAAACAGTTCAAATCTCTCGCCCAGAAGATAGTGTCTCCAGATTTTCAAAGAGAATATGATAGCCAATAACTCCAGATCATGAGTTACATAGTTTTTCTCGTGCGGTTTCAGTTGACGGCTAGCATAAGCAATCACTTGGCCCCTTTGCATCAACACTGCACCAAGGCCTTCTCTAGAAGCATCAGTCCAGACTTTTAAATCTTGGTTGCCATCGATGATGGTTAACACTGGAGCTGTCGTTAATCTCAACTTCAGCTCTTCGAAAGCCTCCTCACTCTCTTGAGTCCATTTGAATTTAGAATGCTTCTTTGTAAGCTTCGTTAAGTGACCAGATATCTTCGAAAAGTCTTTAACGAACTTCCGATAATAGCTAGCCAATCCGAGAAAACTGCGGACTTCAGTGGGAGTACTAGGCTGTTTCCAGTTCTGAATAGCTGTGATTTTGCTTGGATCCACAGCGATTCCATCTTTCGATACGACATGGCCCAGAAATTTCACTTCATCTTGCCAGAATATACATTTGGAAAACTTGGCTTTTAATACATTCCGTCTGAGAATTTCTAACACTTGTTCCAGATGCTTTTCATGTTCGGCCTTTGATTTAGAGAAGATTAGAATATCATCAATAAAAACCAGAAAAAATTTATTCAATACTCC
Organism: Allium sativum; assembly: GCA_030737875.1. NCBI lineage: Eukaryota > Viridiplantae > Streptophyta > Magnoliopsida > Asparagales > Amaryllidaceae > Allium > Allium sativum. The sequence goes on from CM060926.1 coordinate 700,424,074, forward strand.
TCTGAATACTCTGTTCATCAGATCGACGAAATAAGCTGGAGCGTTACATAAGCCGAACGGCATTACTAACCACTCGTAGAATAAGTCGGGGCCTCTGAACGCTGTCATTGGAACACACTCTTCGGCAATTCGAAGTTGATGGAATCCTGTAGCTAGGTCCATTCGTGAGAATACTTGTGCTCCATTTAATCGATCTAACAAATCATCTATTTGCGGCAATGGATATTTGTTCTTTATTGTCTGTTTGTTCAGATCTCGATAATCCACGCATAGCCGTAGAGTACCATCAGATTTTGGGACAAATACCACTGCTGCACCCCAATCAGAGAAACTAGGCCTGATCAGACCTTTCCATACCAGCTGTCGTGTTTGATTGTCTAATTCCTCCTTCTCTTTCAAGGACATTCTTCGAATAGCGTGAACTACCGGCCTTGCATTGGGAATTAAAGCAATTTTGAAATCTATTTCTCTCTGCGGAGGTAAGCGAACAACTTCTTCGAACACATCCGCATAGTTTTTGACGACAGGAATGTCTTTGATGAGGTCAGGAATATTCTCTGTGACTTCAGGGACCTTTTCAATTTGGGCTGGAGAAACATTCAGAGCTGCCCAGAAGTCTTTTCTATTAGCATTCTGACCTACACAGGGAATGGTTATATAATCGCCTGATTTAATCCTCGCCTTTACGACTCTGTCGGCGCATTTAACTTCAGCTTCATATTTGGTCAACCAATCTAACCCTAAGATAAGATCAAACTCTTTAAAATTCATAACGGTCGCGATGGTAGGGAACCGATAACGAGAGAAAGAAACCGGCACTCCACAAACCCAACTGAGATCAACTGAACCCCCAACCGGATTCTGGACAGTCATTGGTTCTTTGAGCTTTTTCAAATTCAAATCTAGTTTCTTAGCTGCATCTTTTGCAATGAAGCTTCGCGATGCGCCAGTGTCAAACAATACTTTAACTGGAATATCTTTGACAGTTAGCGTGCCTTCTAAAACATCTGGCCTTTCCTGAGCAGACGAGGATGCAGGTACTTCTGCCACTTCGTTCACATGCACTGCTTCAGGTTTTCTAAATAACGGGCAGGCCTTAGAAAGATGACCGACCTCATGGCATTGACTGCACTTTCTATTCTCTTGAAATCCCTTCTTGGATTGAAATCCGCCTCTTAATCGCTTCTTTAAGGGTCCGCAGTTAATCGACAAATGCCCTGGCTTCTTACAGTTACTGCATATGGTAGTCGTTCCTTGCCCTTTCTCAGATTCAGCCCTTTTTCTCTTGGCACTGGGCTTCTTACTGACATCCGACTTTGTACTGGCCTCAAGACGATCAGTTTCAGACTCATTTCTACTACTGGAGCTGACTTCTTCTTCGAACTGTAGCATACCTTTCTTATCTAGATCTTCATATTGATAAGCCATATAAATCATTTCTGAAAAAGGAAGCTTCACATGCCCCAACACTTTATTCTGGTATTTCCTTTGAAGTCCATTGATGAATCTCAAATTCTTCCTCTTCAGATTTTGAATTAGATGAGGAGCAAAGTGAGAAAGTTCGTTGAATTTCTTATGATATTCGGGAATGGTCATGTCACCTTGTATTAGATAAGAAAATTCATCACATAGTCGTTCGGTCGCTTCGGGAGGAGTAAATCTTTCTAAGAAAATCACTTTGAATCTGTCCCAGGTGATATCACCTTCTGGATTATCCTTAACAACTGAATCCCACCAGAACAAAGCTTCGTCTTTGAGTGCCCAGGAGGCCAGTAATCTTTTCTGGTCATCCCTAAGTTTTAACGCTTCGAAGATTTTCTCAGCCGAACGAATCCAAGCTTGTGTCTTCATAATTGCTTCTTCACCCGTAAAGGGTTTTCCACCCAGATTTCTGTATTTCATGAATAGAGCTTCTATATCCGGGTCAGTATTACTTCTTCTATTTCTGGCACTCATTTTCTAGTTCTTCTGCAAATAGCAGATCAAGTGTCAGGTCACAGAAAAGGTATTTTAAAATATAGAGACAAATACTTGAAGTGTAAATGTGTCTATCGAAGTGTATTCATTCTGCTTTACTCATACTAGGATATTACTGATCCTATCTGTATTGAGTTACCCGTCCTAGAACACTACTGGTTCTATTTCTGACGAGTTCGTTCAAATGTTATATTCCAGAACTAAGCATAACCTAAGCTCTGATACCACGTTGTGACGACCCGATTTCCCGTTCTCACGGAAACAAGGGCTATCTTTGGAATATAACACAGAAACATATAATAGCAGAACAGAATTAAATAAATACACCAGATATGAACAACAAAATATACTGGATAAAATTAATCCTCAGAGTTACACAGTATACAGGATCTTACTTAGTACAAATAGAGTTCAGCTATACATAAATGTCTACAGCGGAAATAAACAAAATATGTACAATAGGAGCTGAACAGAATAAAAAGAGATAAATGATAGAATCCATCTTCAGCTCCAGCTATCCAGAAAGAACCAGCTAAACCTAAATACAAGGCTGCCCGTGTAGAAAAAGGGGCACCCGAGTTTGAAAGTGAAACAAACTACGAGTCAGTCATGGGACTGGTATGAGAAATCCACTCAACACATATATAATTGGCTAATCACAGGACCACGCCACTTTCGTGGAACGGGTTTACTCCGTTGGATTGCCAGTGCTTTAAAACAAATCTTTCTTTTAAACATCGCTATGCTTTTTATAAAAATGAAGACATTATAAGACTCAGTTCCCATCACACAATGCAACGCAAACCGGAGGATAGAGTTTTACCTTATAATGGCCAAAATATGCTTGATACGCATAACACAAAGGCATTTGATATTATTGCTAGTGTTTATATGTTTTGAAAACTATTTCAAATCATAACTATCAATCATAGACGACATGAGCGTCCCATGCCACTATGTCGCCAAATATATATATACAACTGAAACCGCACGATCACGTATTTGGAAATTGGATTTCCGTCATGAACCAAGGCAAAAGATAGTCCTTACCGAATTCGAGACGCTCTAGCCCGTGTCTCAGGATCAGAGCTCGAGTGACCCTAGAATCGTCAGGGCCGGTCCACCGATGTGGATTAAAATTCCTGAACACTGCGTTTCCCCGCCCTTTGGGGCGTCAACGAGCCAACGAATGACTCCATCGGACCCGGATCGTCCGATCAAACCGAGGCGCCTCGCAACAGCAACAACCACATAGGTGAAAAGTATATAAATGTCAGGGCTGGTAGGTCACTGACACCACCCTAGCTAGAAAGAAACGCATGCCCTCCCTGAGGTCCTTCTCCCGTTTTAGGTTCAAACCGGGGTGTGAGGCTCGCGAATTCACGTTATACACAAAGCTACGCCACACAGGCGGTGCTTTGATCATCACCACAAGACTTTGCTTTTCAACAGAAGCCCTGATCACTGCATCTTAGCATGCCACACAGGCAATTCATGCCATGCGACTGATGTCCATCGATATACAACCTCTGAGCTCGTGCGTCTCAGAGAAGGCCGTTAAGCAAAAGAATAAATTCTCCGCCGCCAAACAGATGTATATTTAACAGAAATCAATCAACGTAGAATAAATTCCAATGTCAGACACACAGTCCATTTACAAGTCCGTTCTGGGTCTGAACGAAACCAGAGGCACTAAATACCTCGCAAACCCTTCGATCAACACGTACGTCTGAACGATCACCACTCATTATCCATATTTCGGGATGCCTCCCAATCAGGACCTCGGTTACCATCCAAACGAGGTGAAGATCTCCGGTCTTCGACCACCGTCTTTATCTTCGACTTTCAATCGTCGGTCAATTATTTGAAATGAGAATTAACTCGGCCTTCTCAAATAATTCACGTATATTTAGAATTTCAATTCAATTTATTTCAATGGTTAAATTATTCGACAACACCAATTTTGTTCTTTAATGTAATTTTCACACCAAACACATTCAACCATCAAATATCACATAAATCAAGCAAATTCAGTTTATTTCCATTCCATATCGCTTATGATATTTTATAACTATTTATCGCTATTTTTATTTATTTTAAAATAGCTAATTCATTCAAAACGACGCTTCGGGCCATAAAGCGGCCGTGGCGCTGTTTTTCTTCAGATTTGATTTACACATATCTGAAAATCTAACCGTTGGATCTTCACAAAATTTACATCATTAGAAAGGTCTTTTCAAAACGAACCCAACGGTTCCAGTTTCGGGAAAATCCGACGGTCGGATCTCCCGGTACAATCGTTTGAATTTTCGATTTCAAATTACGAACTGCAGCGTCGTTATTCGATTAAATATATAATTATATTTGTATATATATAAATATAATCGCTTCTGGCGCTGTTTTTCTTCAGATTTGAATTAAACATTCCAGACAATCCAACCGTTGGATTTTTACAAGGTTGGTGCCGTTGGGAAGATATTTCCAAGGCGAACCCGACGGTTGAGGTTTCGGGAAAATCCAATGGTCGGATTCCCCGCACTAGTCGTTTGAAATCACGGTTTCGAAATACGAACTGCACGGCCTCGTTTCATTTTAATTTTATCTATATTTATATATTTATATAAATATAGTTCATTCAATGATTTCAATATCGTTTTCACTTCAAAAAATTTTTTTACACCTTAAATTTTTGGAAAATTTCGTCATAACCTCCCCTGCACCGGGAGCATCGGGAAATCGCAAATAGCGTTCCCGGTCCTTCTAATCTCAAAAAGAAAAAGAAAAAGCCAAGCGGCTAGCCAACAGGCTCGTAAAATCATCACCCAAACAAAGCAGTAAATGTGTACCTATTTGTCGGGCACAAAATTTTATTCCTCTTCTCTAGCCCCTTTGCTATAACCTGTTCAATGAATATGTATGTACACATATACACAGTTCATATCATTTATCATTTTCTATTCGACTTCATATTTGATTTCTATTTGGTTTTAAAAAAAACACCATTCATTCTAATGTTACATAAATAGGTGCAAATCATTTCATTAGCTAATTAATGAATATTTCAACTCATATATGTTTATTTTGAACAAGTGGCTATTTTTAACACTTCACATTTCAACGATTTATGCATACAATAAAAATGTGATTTTTATTGTAAAAACAACTCATTTCAAAACACTATTTTTCTATATAGTTCCTATAGGTGATAAAAATAAGATTTTTATCCTAAAACAATTTCTTTTAAAACGAGATTATTTTACACAGTTCATATAGTCGATAAAAGGTGATTTTTATTATCAAACAATTTATTTCAAAATATGAATACCATTCAACACATGAATTTCTAATCAATGAATAAATATAGTTTAAGCACATGAAAATAATTCAAACACACGAATATTATTCAAAATTTCGGCAGCATAACGGCAGGGTAGTTAAACCGGCACCGTCCCTAGTACGGCTCCTCGCTCTACCTTAAAACCTCGCGGTTTTTGACAATGGGGATCATGCATCTAATTCGCACGCAGGCGGCATGTATATATTTATTTCATTTCCACCAACTAATCCTATGTGGTTTCTGTGACGGCCTGGAATTTCGCTCGATCTGAATCAGTCGTTAAACCGATCTAGACCGTTCGAAACCCCTGACTGTTGAGAACATGACAAATCAGAACACAAACAGAAGAACATTTCATTTGTATATTACAACAATGCATCAGATTACAAGAATATACAGAGTATAAATGAATAAATATTACACAGAAATATCAGAGATTTAAATTACATAGCAGCGGAAAAATAATATAAAGCACAACTGAAGGTGATATACGGATACAGAGCTTTCCGGATATCATTCCAGCTGTAAACCAGGATCCTGTGAATATAAATCTGCAAAACCAAAACTACTAGCTGCCCGTGCGGAAAATAGGGGCACCCAGAGTTTAGGTTAAAACAATAAACTCCAGGTCAGTCATGTGACTGGTGTGAGAACTAAAACAGTTATTTAAAACTTTGCTTTTAAAAGAAAGTAATTCAAGGGACCACGCCGTAAAACACGGAACGGGTTTCCTCCCAAGAATACCAGTGCATAGAATAAACAACGCAATGCTTTTTCGAAAAATGAAGCTATTATAAGACCCAGGTCCTATCATACAATGCAACGCAAGCCGGGGGATAGGGTTTTCCCTTATAATAGCCAAACATGCTTGGTACGCTTAAAACAAATCATTTGATACTATAATAAGTGTATAGTGTCAAAACATTTCAATCATAAATATAAATCATAGACGGCATGGGTACCATATATCATGTCGCCATACTAGTTCTACAATTAAAACCGCGATACACGTATTGGAAATTGGATTTCCGTCATGAGTCGAGGCAAGGGGCAAGCTCCTCTCCGCGTTCGAGACACTCTAGCAAATGTCCCCGGGATTACGCACACTGGGTAACCCCTGGATCTTCAGGGCCGGTCCTCACTTACGTTAGAGGATTAATTATGCCTGAACACACGTTTCCCGGTCCTTACAGACCTATAATCGAGGCGCCTCATCCAACAACCACAAAGGTGAAAAGTATATATATGTCAGGGCTGGTAAGTCACTGACACCACCAAAGCTAGAAAGAAACGTGCGCTCTCCCTGCAGTCCGTATCCCGTTTTTAACTCATACCGAGGTGTGAGGCTCGCGAATACACGTTATACACAAAGCTGCCACGTAGGCGTGCTTTGATCATCAACCACAAGACTTTGCTTTTCAACAGAAGCCTTGATCCATGCAACTCAGCATGCCACACAGGCAATTCATGCCATGCGATTGATATCTATCGATATATAACCTCTAAGCTCGTACGTCTCAGAGAAGGGCGTTAAGCAAGAGAATAAATTCTCCGCCGCCAAGCAGATATATATTTAATAGAAATCAATCAACACAGAATAAAATCCAATGTCAGACACACAATCCATTTACAAGTCCGTTCTGGGTCTGAACGAAACCGGAGGCACTTTCCTCGCATATCCATCCATCCCCAAGTACGTCTGGACGACCACCAACTATTTCCATCCTCTTGGGTGTACAGCCCAATCAGGATCGTCAGTAATTACCCAAACGATGTGAAAACTTCCGGTCTTCGACCACCGTCTTCATCTTCGACTTATCGTCGAATCGGTTATTCAGAATGGGTATAAACCCGGACTTTCCGAACAACCCGCGTATATTGAAAACAAATGTTACACAAACACAACATACGCCTCATTCCAATTCATTAGTCACTAATCGCAAATCAGCAAGAGAACAATTTCCCAAACATTAACCCCGAAGGCCGAAACCAACATCAGATCAATACCCAGGAAACCATTCTTCTTAGCCAACCTACAGCTAGTTCCTAAATTCCACATTCTCAGGGAAAGGTTCCCATTAATTTTATCCAAGATAAATTCTTTAAAATTTATCCTGAAATCTTCCTTTGGATGTTATTTAAAACCAAATTATGGTTTTTCCAACTAGTCGAGATTAGCGAACCACAACGAAGTAATTATTTATTTTATTTCCCAATCCCAACCTATTCATCCCATGAAGCAAAACTGGTAATACTCCATATCTAACACCACTGTGTTATCGGTAAAACTAATTACCATTTCACGTTCAAATCTAATTAAAGATTTAACTATCGCTTTGGAGCAAAACTGGTAATACTCCATTCCCGCTCATTTTCTAAATTTGGAAATTTAGATTACGAATTCACATTTCAATCTAATTGCAGATTCGTTAAAACTCCTTTTACTGGGTTAAAGAACTAGGTGTTATTTAAAACACAGTTCACGATAAACCCATTTCAAACTCAATCAAATATATTAGAAATTCGATTATTTAAAAACCCCTTTTTAAATCTTGTTCATTTATTTAAAAATAAATTGGTTTTAAATTTAGTTTAAAACTAGTTCCTTTTGATAAAAATCTATTTTTATCTTTTCAAATATGGAGTTTTTCACCCCAATTTTTCCCAAATCATTTCTTATGATTTTACACAAATTATTGATATTTTTAATAATTTTATCAAGGCCCGTACAGTCGATTTCCAACAATGGCCATCGAACTGCACTTACAGCGACCTTTTTCGAATTTGATTTGGACGTATCTCCAAATCCAACCGTTAGATTTTGAATTTCTAATATTCGTTAGAAAGCTCTTTTCGATACGAACCCAACGGTTCCGGTTTTAGGAGAATCCGACGGTCGGATCTCCCGTAATGTCCGTTTGAAATAAATGGTCGAAATTTACGAACTGCCGCGGCGCGGCGCGTTCTATTCAGGCCATTATATTATATATATAATATATATAATATATATTTCGTCGATTACTATTTAAAACGAATTATATATATAGTTTTGAAATCGTTTCAAAAGAAATTTCAACTTCCATTTCAATTCAAATCAAAATTGAATTCTTCTTTATAAATTCGTTTTAAAAATCATTTCTATTCAATTCGAATTTCAATTCAATTTGAATTCATTTCACTTCATTTTAAATTCAATTCGAATTCGTTTTTCAATTCAATTCAATTCAATTCAAATTGGTTTTCTATTCGATTCAAATTCATTTTCTATTCAAATTAACTTCGTTTCGTTTTCTATTTGAATCAAGTTCATTATATATTCAATTTGAAACCAAATTGGTTTTCTATTCCATTCAATTCGAAATCGTTATACATTCAATTCAAATCGAAATCGTTTTACATTCAATTCATTTCGAAATCGTTATATATTCAATTCATTTCGAAATCATTATATATTCAATTCATTTCGAAATCGTTATATATTCAATTCATTTCGAAATCGTTATATATTCAATTCATTTCGAAATCGTTATATATTCAATTCATTTCGAAATCGTTATATATTCAATTCATTTCGAAATCGTTATATATTCAATTCATTTCGAAATCGTTATATATTCAATTCATTTCGAAATCGTTATATATTCAATTCATTTCGAAATCGTTATATATTCAATTCATTTCGAAATCGTTATATATATCGTTCGCATCAAAATGGCGCATCACTATTCAACACGGCTTTATATATTCTATTTCAAATATTTCTTTTTGTCAACACACGACTAATCTCAACGAATGAGTACCGTCCATGTGTGACTATTTTTGGTTAAATTATTTCGTTCAACACATGACTAATCTCAACGAATGAGTACCGTCAACACATGAACCTTTATTTTATATTGATAAAGATGTAAATTTTATTATAAAAATAATTCGTTCAACACATGACTAATCCCAACGGATGAGTATAGTCAACACATGAACCTTTATTTTATATTCTTTATTTTTCAAATTGGAATGAGGCCCAATCAATCACCATATAAAGTCAATTATATGGATTTTCATACAACACATGTATAAGATAGCATTGAAGAATAATCAACCATCAACCAAAGTGCACTACACTGTATAAGCATCAAATATAGATATCTAACGCTTATAACAGCCTGTCAATCAATCGATCGACATACTTAATCAGTCAGGATGAGTGAACTTTAAATTTCATCCCAACACCCGTGTAGGGTTTCAAACAATCAAACATAAGTTTTTATTCGTGCAGTTGGGCGATGTGTAAAATTTATCGACCCAATCAATATCATTCAAATAGGTGTACATAAACAAACCGTCCGGTTTGTAAATGAATATTTTATTTATTCGCATTCACGTTAAAAATTATATTTTTAACGATAAAACAATTTATCTTAACATATGAATATCTATTCAGTTCATTTATTCAATAAATGATTTTTTTTTTTTTTTTCTAACATATTTTAGAAAATTTCGGCGGCATAACGGCACGATACTAGAAACGGGACAAGGCCTAGCCTAATCCCCGGTCTAGTGAAGGCCCACGCCATTCACACATCAATCAAATTCACTTTCGTTATGCAAACCACAAAATTTGGAGTAAGGGTCTAACCTAGCCTTACTCCTTCGCCTTATAACGGCGCACGTCTAATCCTAACCAATTTATCGATTCGATTTTTCACACCACAAACCACATTCAAACCAATATCTCAATCAATCACCAAACATCCAAACAAACAAGTCCATGGTATGTGGACGGGTGTCGGGTGCTACTAAGCACCGTCTGCATCCTAGTATATATATAACTAGAAAAATTAAATTGAAAGGTGAGAAGTTCTCACTTATAGCTATCCAGCTCCACGGCACTTCATTTGCAGAAGTCTTCGTCGTTTTCGCATCTTCGTCAGCTTCGTCGCCCGTAGCCACTATATATATAAAAATCGAATTTTTACTTCGCTATTCAATATATAAAAATCTATTTTTCTATTGAAGTTTAATATATAAAAATTCTATTTTTTCTATCGAAGTTCAATATATAAAAATTCTATTTTTCTATTTCGCTATGTCAAATAGATAAAAATTATATTTTTATCACGCTATTTTCCACATAAAGATTTCGCCTTTATAAAAATTACCACTTTATCTCAACGTATATAAAATAAAAATCAGATTTTTATTTTGTTACATACACAAAGATGATATCTTTATATTCTCTATCTTATAAAGATTATATTTTTAATACTTTAAAAATATAAAAATCCTATTTTTAATATTCCTATATAGTAAAGACTAAATTTTTAATACTTTAAAAATATAAAAATCATATTTTTAATATTCTAAAAATACGAAGATCAGGTCTTGTTCCTTCTCAAATCAGTTTTTATTTTCTTTTAAAAATCCAGTTTTAACTCTTTTATAAAAACAAAACAGTTTTTATCTTTTAAAAGATTCAGTTTTATAAATTAAGAAAAATCAGTTTTATAAATTAAGAAAAATCAGTTTTATAAATTAAGAAAAATCAGTTTTATAAATTAAGAAAAATCAGTTTTATAAATTAAGAAAAATCAGTTTTATAAATTAAGAAAAATCAGTTTTATAAATTAAGAAAAATCAGTTTTATAAATTAAGAAAAATCAGTTTTATAAATTAAGAAAAATCAGTTTTATAAATTAATATAATAGTAAAAATAAATAAAATAAAATAAAAAAAAAAAATAAAAAAAAAAAAAAAAAAAATACCAGGGGGGGCGCTGTCGGCTTTGTCGAGGGGGGGGGCTTCGCTTCGTCGCTGGAGGTGGAGCTCGCGGTGCGGTGGGGCTATTGCGGTGACTGGGGGGGGCTCGGGGTTTGGGTCGCGACCTGGAGGAGGTCGGAGCAAAGAGGGAGCGGTGGTAGGCGGTTCTCGCGGTGGGAAGAAAGGGGAGCGGTGGCTCTTCAGGCAGAAGGAGGAGATGGGAACGGAGGAAGGGAAGGAGGAAGAAGAGGAGGGGGGGCGCGCCTGCCACTGGCGCGGCGGTGGTTGGGTGGAGGCGTCGATCGCCCTTTTTTTTTTTTTTTTTTTTTTTTATTTGATTTCTGATTTTAGAATGAAAACGAGAGGGGGGGGGGTTTATATGAAAAATATATATATATTTAATTATTTAATTACTTTCAAAAAGCAACTTTTATTTTCGACCTCAAAACGAGACCCACCGCCTGTCGTCCATAGCGTTTCACCCCCATTCCGAACACAATGGGATATATATCGCAAGCTGATATGATCGTATGAATCAGTTTCCCTTCAATTTACATTTAAATCACTATATTGAATTTTAAACGTACATTTCAAATTACCGGGGTCACATACTAACTCTAAAAATTCCCGAAAAATATTTTCTAGCTTCGTATTGACGATACGGTCCTAACAAAACTAGTTTCGTCGAATTCCGAGACCGTATGAAAAATGGCCATTTTCCAGTCGACTAAAATCAACTGAAATGGTCAAAACACGTTTTCCTTTGCCACGCTCACATATTGATTCGAAAAATTATGAAATTTGGAATCTAGCAATAACTTAACATCACGGACCCAACAAAAGTGGTTTCGTCGAAATCCGAGGTCATTTGCAAAATGGCTATTTTTAAGGGCTATATATTATATTAAAATATATATAAATTCCACAGCGACTATTTCTAATTTTCAACTGGACATATCTCATCATTTATAAAGTGAAATCTCAGTTTCTCAACTTCGTTGGAAAGATATTATCAATTAGATCCTAATGTTTTTGGTTTCACTAAAATCCGGATTGTTCTGCACCCGGTATATTCAATTGAAGTTTGAAATCGAATTATCGAACTACCGCGCCATTTTCACTTCCTTTTATAATTATATATAATTATTTATATTCTAACGACGACGCGTAAAATATATACGTCGAATTATATTCAAAATAAATTTTCTCGTCGATATTATTTAAAATATTCTATTTTAAATATTCAAAATTCGCCAAAATTGCCAAAATAAAAATTTTAAACTGGCCCAGATTTTCCGGGTTATTACAATCTCCCCCACTTAAAACTTTTCGTCCCCGAAAAGGAACAAAGTCGAAAGTGGTTTGATTATTCAACTCTATGTTCGATCTGGCTTCCATTCTCCAACTCTTTAGTTTCTGAGAATTTCCAAAATTTCAAAAATTTGGCTAACACCCTAAATTTTTGAAAAATTTCGCCATAACCTCCCCTGCAATGGGAGCATCGGGGAATTTCAAATAGCTTCCCCGGTCCTTCAGATCTCAAAAAGAAAAAGAAAAAGCCAAGCGGCTAGCCAATAGGCTCACAAAATCATCATCACCCAAACAAAACAGTAAATTATGTAATAAACATGTACCTATTTGTCGGGCAAACAAATTTTATTCTCTGCTCTAGCCTCCTTGCTATGACCTGTTCAATGTAAGTATATGTATATGGAAGCAAATGCGACCAATTTTCAATATAGTTCAATATTTGGTTCAATTAGTCCTAAATGATTAAAATTAGCAAACAAATAAACAAACAACCCAAACATCAATCAATTAGTGAATTAGAGTTTTCAAATCCATAAAATTTGATATATATACAGAAAATCTTGTTTTTGATGCCAATTCACAACAAAGTGTTCTATCTATATTAGTTTTGGTTCTCACACCAGTCTAATGGAAATATATAGATATCACACCTTCGTTACTCGAACATGAATACTAATGACAACTAGTCAATCATCAGAATCATCTTCGGGCCACTAGAGTATGATTCTATATCTATCCAGTATATTAACACTTCGAATATACGTTCATGACGCGTATACGCGAAATCTATATATACTCGATTGTCCATATTCAAAATAAATAAATAAACAAATACGAATGATTGATTTAAATTTTCAAAACAAAATTGTTTTCATTTGAAAAAATATACTCTTCACACTCGTTCTAGGATACTACTGATCCTATCTCTAACGAGTCATTCTAATTGGATATTACTAATCCAATATCTGATGAATTCTTTCGTATGGTTCTAATGTGTCTTGTTCTCGAGCTCTGTAAACCAAAGCTCTGATACCAAATGTGACGGCCTGGAATTTCGCTCGATCTGAATCAGTCGTTAAACCGATCTAGACCGTTCGAAACCCCTGACTGTTGAGAACATGACAAATCAGAACACAAACAGAAGAACATTTCATTTGTATATTACAACAATGCATCAGATTACAAGAATATACAGAGTATAAATGAATAAATATTACACAGAAATATCAGAGATTTAAATTACATAGCAGCGGAAAAATAATATAAAGCACAACTGAAGGTGATATACGGATACAGAGCTTTCCGGATATCATTCCAGCTGTAAACCAGGATCCTGTGAATATAAATCTGCAAAACCAAAACTACTAGCTGCCCGTGCGGAAAATAGGGGCACCCAGAGTTTAGGTTAAAACAATAAACTCCAGGTCAGTCATGTGACTGGTGTGAGAACTAAAACAGTTATTTAAAACTTTGCTTTTAAAAGAAAGTAATTCAAGGGACCACGCCGTAAAACACGGAACGGGTTTCCTCCCAAGAATACCAGTGCATAGAATAAACAACGCAATGCTTTTTCGAAAAATGAAGCTATTATAAGACCCAGGTCCTATCATACAATGCAACGCAAGCCGGGGGATAGGGTTTTCCCTTATAATAGCCAAACATGCTTGGTACGCTTAAAACAAATCATTTGATACTATAATAAGTGTATAGTGTCAAAACATTTCAATCATAAATATAAATCATAGACGGCATGGGTACCATATATCATGTCGCCATACTAGTTCTACAATTAAAACCGCGATACACGTATTGGAAATTGGATTTCCGTCATGAGTCGAGGCAAGGGGCAAGCTCCTCTCCGCGTTCGAGACACTCTAGCAAATGTCCCCGGGATTACGCACACTGGGTAACCCCTGGATCTTCAGGGCCGGTCCTCACTTACGTTAGAGGATTAATTATGCCTGAACACACGTTTCCCGGTCCTTACAGACCTATAATCGAGGCGCCTCATCCAACAACCACAAAGGTGAAAAGTATATATATGTCAGGGCTGGTAAGTCACTGACACCACCAAAGCTAGAAAGAAACGTGCGCTCTCCCTGCAGTCCGTATCCCGTTTTTAACTCATACCGAGGTGTGAGGCTCGCGAATACACGTTATACACAAAGCTGCCACGTAGGCGTGCTTTGATCATCAACCACAAGACTTTGCTTTTCAACAGAAGCCTTGATCCATGCAACTCAGCATGCCACACAGGCAATTCATGCCATGCGATTGATATCTATCGATATATAACCTCTAAGCTCGTACGTCTCAGAGAAGGGCGTTAAGCAAGAGAATAAATTCTCCGCCGCCAAGCAGATATATATTTAATAGAAATCAATCAACACAGAATAAAATCCAATGTCAGACACACAATCCATTTACAAGTCCGTTCTGGGTCTGAACGAAACCGGAGGCACTTTCCTCGCATATCCATCCATCCCCAAGTACGTCTGGACGACCACCAACTATTTCCATCCTCTTGGGTGTACAGCCCAATCAGGATCGTCAGTAATTACCCAAACGATGTGAAAACTTCCGGTCTTCGACCACCGTCTTCATCTTCGACTTATCGTCGAATCGGTTATTCAGAATGGGTATAAACCCGGACTTTCCGAACAACCCGCGTATATTGAAAACAAATGTTACACAAACACAACATACGCCTCATTCCAATTCATTAGTCACTAATCGCAAATCAGCAAGAGAACAATTTCCCAAACATTAACCCCGAAGGCCGAAACCAACATCAGATCAATACCCAGGAAACCATTCTTCTTAGCCAACCTACAGCTAGTTCCTAAATTCCACATTCTCAGGGAAAGGTTCCCATTAATTTTATCCAAGATAAATTCTTTAAAATTTATCCTGAAATCTTCCTTTGGATGTTATTTAAAACCAAATTATGGTTTTTCCAACTAGTCGAGATTAGCGAACCACAACGAAGTAATTATTTATTTTATTTCCCAATCCCAACCTATTCATCCCATGAAGCAAAACTGGTAATACTCCATATCTAACACCACTGTGTTATCGGTAAAACTAATTACCATTTCACGTTCAAATCTAATTAAAGATTTAACTATCGCTTTGGAGCAAAACTGGTAATACTCCATTCCCGCTCATTTTCTAAATTTGGAAATTTAGATTACGAATTCACATTTCAATCTAATTGCAGATTCGTTAAAACTCCTTTTACTGGGTTAAAGAACTAGGTGTTATTTAAAACACAGTTCACGATAAACCCATTTCAAACTCAATCAAATATATTAGAAATTCGATTATTTAAAAACCCCTTTTTAAATCTTGTTCATTTATTTAAAAATAAATTGGTTTTAAATTTAGTTTAAAACTAGTTCCTTTTGATAAAAATCTATTTTTATCTTTTCAAATATGGAGTTTTTCACCCCAATTTTTCCCAAATCATTTCTTATGATTTTACACAAATTATTGATATTTTTAATAATTTTATCAAGGCCCGTACAGTCGATTTCCAACAATGGCCATCGAACTGCACTTACAGCGACCTTTTTCGAATTTGATTTGGACGTATCTCCAAATCCAACCGTTAGATTTTGAATTTCTAATATTCGTTAGAAAGCTCTTTTCGATACGAACCCAACAGTTCCGGTTTTAGGAGAATCCGACGGTCGGATCTCCCGTAATGTCCGTTTGAAATAAATGGTCGAAATTTACGAACTGCCGCGGCGCGGCGCGTTCTATTCAGGCCATTATATTATATATATAATATATATAATATATATTTCGTCGATTACTATTTAAAACGAATTATATATATAGTTTTGAAATCGTTTCAAAAGAAATTTCAACTTCCATTTCAATTCAAATCAAAATTGAATTCTTCTTTATAAATTCGTTTTAAAAATCATTTCTATTCAATTCGAATTTCAATTCAATTTGAATTCATTTCACTTCATTTTAAATTCAATTCGAATTCGTTTTTCAATTCAATTCAATTCAATTCAAATTGGTTTTCTATTCGATTCAAATTCATTTTCTATTCAAATTAACTTCGTTTCGTTTTCTATTTGAATCAAGTTCATTATATATTCAATTTGAAACCAAATTGGTTTTCTATTCCATTCAATTCGAAATCGTTATACATTCAATTCAAATCGAAATCGTTTTACATTCAATTCATTTCGAAATCGTTATATATTCAATTCATTTCGAAATCATTATATATTCAATTCATTTCGAAATCGTTATATATTCAATTCATTTCGAAATCGTTATATATTCAATTCATTTCGAAATCGTTATATATTCAATTCATTTCGAAATCGTTATATATTCAATTCATTTCGAAATCGTTATATATTCAATTCATTTCGAAATCGTTATATATTCAATTCATTTCGAAATCGTTATATATTCAATTCATTTCGAAATCGTTATATATTCAATTCATTTCGAAATCGTTATATATATCGTTCGCATCAAAATGGCGCATCACTATTCAACACGGCTTTATATATTCTATTTCAAATATTTCTTTTTGTCAACACACGACTAATCTCAACGAATGAGTACCGTCCATGTGTGACTATTTTTGGTTAAATTATTTCGTTCAACACATGACTAATCTCAACGAATGAGTACCGTCAACACATGAACCTTTATTTTATATTGATAAAGATGTAAATTTTATTATAAAAATAATTCGTTCAACACATGACTAATCCCAACGGATGAGTATAGTCAACACATGAACCTTTATTTTATATTCTTTATTTTTCAAATTGGAATGAGGCCCAATCAATCACCATATAAAGTCAATTATATGGATTTTCATACAACACATGTATAAGATAGCATTGAAGAATAATCAACCATCAACCAAAGTGCACTACACTGTATAAGCATCAAATATAGATATCTAACGCTTATAACAGCCTGTCAATCAATCGATCGACATACTTAATCAGTCAGGATGAGTGAACTTTAAATTTCATCCCAACACCCGTGTAGGGTTTCAAACAATCAAACATAAGTTTTTATTCGTGCAGTTGGGCGATGTGTAAAATTTATCGACCCAATCAATATCATTCAAATAGGTGTACATAAACAAACCGTCCGGTTTGTAAATGAATATTTTATTTATTCGCATTCACGTTAAAAATTATATTTTTAACGATAAAACAATTTATCTTAACATATGAATATCTATTCAGTTCATTTATTCAATAAATGATTTTTTTTTTTTTTTTTTCTAACATATTTTAGAAAATTTCGGCGGCATAACGGCACGATACTAGAAACGGGACAAGGCCTAGCCTAATCCCCGGTCTAGTGAAGGCCCACGCCATTCACACATCAATCAAATTCACTTTCGTTATGCAAACCACAAAATTTGGAGTAAGGGTCTAACCTAGCCTTACTCCTTCGCCTTATAACGGCGCACGTCTAATCCTAACCAATTTATCGATTCGATTTTTCACACCACAAACCACATTCAAACCAATATCTCAATCAATCACCAAACATCCAAACAAACAAGTCCATGGTATGTGGACGGGTGTCGGGTGCTACTAAGCACCGTCTGCATCCTAGTATATATATAACTAGAAAAATTAAATTGAAAGGTGAGAAGTTCTCACTTATAGCTATCCAGCTCCACGGCACTTCATTTGCAGAAGTCTTCGTCGTTTTCGCATCTTCGTCAGCTTCGTCGCCCGTAGCCACTATATATATAAAAATCGAATTTTTACTTCGCTATTCAATATATAAAAATCTATTTTTCTATTGAAGTTTAATATATAAAAATTCTATTTTTTCTATCGAAGTTCAATATATAAAAATTCTATTTTTCTATTTCGCTATGTCAAATAGATAAAAATTATATTTTTATCACGCTATTTTCCACATAAAGATTTCGCCTTTATAAAAATTACCACTTTATCTCAACGTATATAAAATAAAAATCAGATTTTTATTTTGTTACATACACAAAGATGATATCTTTATATTCTCTATCTTATAAAGATTATATTTTTAATACTTTAAAAATATAAAAATCCTATTTTTAATATTCCTATATAGTAAAGACTATATTTTTAATACTTTAAAAATATAAAAATCATATTTTTAATATTCTAAAAATACGAAGATCAGGTCTTGTTCCTTCTCAAATCAGTTTTTATTTTCTTTTAAAAATCCAGTTTTAACTCTTTTATAAAAACAAAACAGTTTTTATCTTTTAAAAGATTCAGTTTTATAAATTAAGAAAAATCAGTTTTATAAATTAAGAAAAATCAGTTTTATAAATTAAGAAAAATCAGTTTTATAAATTAAGAAAAATCAGTTTTATAAATTAAGAAAAATCAGTTTTATAAATTAAGAAAAATCAGTTTTATAAATTAAGAAAAATCAGTTTTATAAATTAAGAAAAATCAGTTTTATAAATTAAGAAAAATCAGTTTTATAAATTAAGAAAAATCAGTTTTATAAATTAAGAAAAATCAGTTTTATAAATTAATATAATAGTAAAAATAAATAAAATAAAATAAAAAAAAAAATAAAATAAAATAAAAAAAAAAAATACCAGGGGGGGCGCTGTCGGCTTTGTCGAGGGGGGGGGGCTTCGCTTCGTCGCTGGAGGTGGAGCTCGCGGTGCGGTGGGGCTATTGCGGTGACTGGGGGGGCTCGGGGTTTGGGTCGCGACCTGGAGGAGGTCGGAGCAAAGAGGGAGCGGTGGTAGGCGGTTCTCGCGGTGGGAAGAAAGGGGAGCGGTGGCTCTTCAGGCAGAAGGAGGAGATGGGAACGGAGGAAGGGAAGGAGGAAGAAGAGGAGGGGGGGCGCGCCTGCCACTGGCGCGGCGGTGGTTGGGTGGAGGCGTCGATCGCCCTTTTTTTTTTTTTTTTTTTTTATTTGATTTCTGATTTTAGAATGAAAACGAGAGGGGGGGGGGTTTATATGAAAAATATATATATATTTAATTATTTAATTACTTTCAAAAAGCAACTTTTATTTTCGACCTCAAAACGAGACCCACCGCCTGTCGTCCATAGCGTTTCACCCCCATTCCGAACACAATGGGATATATATCGCAAGCTGATATGATCGTATGAATCAGTTTCCCTTCAATTTACATTTAAATCACTATATTGAATTTTAAACGTACATTTCAAATTACCGGGGTCACATACTAACTCTAAAAATTCCCGAAAAATATTTTCTAGCTTCGTATTGACGATACGGTCCTAACAAAACTAGTTTCGTCGAATTCCGAGACCGTATGAAAAATGGCCATTTTCCAGTCGACTAAAATCAACTGAAATGGTCAAAACACGTTTTCCTTTGCCACGCTCACATATTGATTCGAAAAATTATGAAATTTGGAATCTAGCAATAACTTAACATCACGGACCCAACAAAAGTGGTTTCGTCGAAATCCGAGGTCATTTGCAAAATGGCTATTTTTAAGGGCTATATATTATATTAAAATATATATAAATTCCACAGCGACTATTTCTAATTTTCAACTGGACATATCTCATCATTTATAAAGTGAAATCTCAGTTTCTCAACTTCGTTGGAAAGATATTATCAATTAGATCCTAATGTTTTTGGTTTCACTAAAATCCGGATTGTTCTGCACCCGGTATATTCAATTGAAGTTTGAAATCGAATTATCGAACTACCGCGCCATTTTCACTTCCTTTTATAATTATATATAATTATTTATATTCTAACGACGACGCGTAAAATATATACGTCGAATTATATTCAAAATAAATTTTCTCGTCGATATTATTTAAAATATTCTATTTTAAATATTCAAAATTCGCCAAAATTGCCAAAATAAAAATTTTAAACTGGCCCAGATTTTCCGGGTTATTACAGTTTCAACCAAATATTTTTCAACCACAAATGGGTATTTTTTTTCAACCACAATCAACCAATATCAATCACAAACAATCCCAAACAATCAATCACTATCAATCAATTTTCACAACAATTTCAACCAATAAATATCGTCCATGGTTTGTGGACGAGGGGCGTATATATATATATATATTTATATATAGCAATTCACTTTATTTCAACACACATATATATATATTTATATATAGCAATTCACTTTATTTCAACACACATATATATATATATTTAAATTAGAAATCTCACCAATAGCTATCCAACTTCACGACACTTCACTTAGAGAAATCTTCGCCAATCTCGCTTTTTTTTGTCGCTTTCGCCCGTATTCTCTACATATGTAAAAATCAAATTTTTACGATGCTATTCAATATATAAAAATCGAATTTTTACTACGCTATTCAATATATAAAAATATGATTTTTACTTCGACTTTCAATATATAAAAATCTGATTTTTACTTCGACTTTCAATATATAAAAATCTGATTTTTCTTTTTAAAGTTCAAATCTTTTTCCATTCTAAAGCTCAAACCTTTTTCTCTTTGAAGTTAAAACCTTTTTCTTTTTAAAGTTCAAACCTTTTCTATTTAAAGTTTAAACCTTTTTCTAAAAATCAGTTTTTATATGCTTTTGAAAATCAGTTTTAACTTCTTTAAAATCAGTTTTTACTTTTAAATAAATCAGATTTAAAATCTTTTAAAAATCAGATTAAAATTCTTAAAAAAATCAGTTTAAAAATTCTTAAAAAAAATCAGTTTTTAAAAATCTTTTTAAAATTCAGTTTAAAAATTCTTAAAAAAAATCAGTTTTTAAAAATCTTTTTAAAATTCAGTTTAAAAATTCTTTTAAAATCCCGTTTTAATCCTTTTATAAAAACAGTTTTAATCTTTATAATAATCAAAACAGTATTAACCTAAAAAAAAACAGCATTACAGAATTAAAATAAAAATAAAAATAAAATAAATAAAATAAAATACTTACATTCCTGCGAAGAAAAAAAAGGGGGAACTGAGGAAGCTGTCGGCGGCAGGAGGTGCTGGAGGTGGGGGTTTGAATTCGAAGAAGGGGGGGCTCGCGATTCGGCGTCGCGATGGGAGGGTTCGAACAGGGAGGCGCAGGCGAAGCGGACGGAGGGGGCGGCGAGGTCTTCGTCGGAGCTTGGGTGGTGCGGCGATGCTTCAGGGCGTCGATCGATTTAGATTTTAGGGTTTTCTTTTTCTTTTTTCTTTTTTTTTATATCGAACTGCCGATTTAATTTTTGAAGGGGGGGGCCTAAATGAATAAGGAGAGGGAAGGGAATTAAAATATTTTTTTTTTTTTTTATTATTTAATTATGCAAAAAGTTGACTTTTACATACGACCTCTAAACGAGGCCCACCGCCTGCCGTCCATAACGTTTTACCCCCATTCCGAACACAATGGGATATGTATCGCAAGCTGATTTGATCGTTACAATCAGTTTCCTTTCGAATTTTCATTTAAATCACTATATTGAATTTTAAACGCACATTTCAAATTACCGGGGCCACATACTAACTAGAAAAATTCCAGAAAAATATTTTCTAGCTTCGTATTGACGATACGGTCCTAACAAAACTAGTTTCGTTGAATTCTGAGACCGTTTGAAAAATGGCCAATTTCCAGTCGATTAAAATCAACGGAAACTGGTCAAACGCGTTTTCTTTTGCCACGCTCACATATTGATTCGAAAAATTATGAAATTTGAAACCTAAAAATAACTTGACACTACGGATCCAACAAAAGTGGTTTCGTCGAAATCCGAGGTCATCTGCAAAATGTCCATTTTTAAGGGCCTGAATTCCATAGCGACTATTCAGAATTTTCAACTGGACATATCTTTTGATTCCCGCTACCAAATTTCGATTGGTCGGATTCGTCGGAAAGATATTATCAATTAGATCCTAATGTTTTTGGTTTCACTAAAATCCGGATTGTTTTGCACCCGGTATATTCAATTGAAGTTTGAAATCGAATTATCGAACTACCGCGCCATTTTCAATTCTATATATAATTATAATTAATTATATTCGTTTTCAAATGTCGATTCAAACTCAGTTTTCATCGCCATTATTTAAAATATTTATTTTAAATATTTAAAATCCATTATTTTAGCCAATTTAAAAAATTTAAATTGGTTCAGATTTTCTGGGTCGTTACAGTTTTACACGCCCGGGCATTTTACTTATGTGGATGATTGATAGCGAGGTGCCTCGGTTATATCGGTCGATCCTGGGCCGATGGTTTGGTCGTATATGACCAGTTTACGCCCCATAGGGCGGGAAAACGCAGTGTTCACGCATTATAATCCACTCCGTGTGGACCGGCCCTGACGATCCAAGGCTTGCCTACGCGCTTGCCTGAGACTCGGGCTAGACAGTCTCGAAGCGGTAAGGACGATCCCTTGCCTTGGTCATGATGGAAATCCAATTTCCAAATACGACATCGAGCGGTTTTGATTGTATACCTATATATGGAGACATAGTGGTATGGGGCATTAATGCCGTCTGTTGATACTTATGATTGGAATTGTTTTCAAAACATATAAACACTAGTAATAACACCAAATGATTTGTTTTATTCGTATCAAGCATATTTTGGCCATTATAAGGTAAAACTCTATCCTCCGGTTTGCGTTGCATTGTGTGATGGGAACTGAGTCTTATAATGGCTTCATTTTTATAAAAAGCATTGCGATGTTTAAAAGATTTACTTGTTTAAAGCACTAGCAATCCAATGGAGTAAACCCGTTCCGCGTTAGCGGCGTGGTCCTGTGATTGGCCTTATTGTAAAATATGTTAAGTAGATTTCTCATACCAGTCCCATGACTGACTCGTAGTTTGTTTCACTTGCAAACTCGGGTGCCCTATTTTCTACACGGGCAGCCTTGTATTCAGGTTTTAGCAGGCTCTTTCTGGATAGCTGGAGCTGAAGATGGATTTTATCACTTCTTTCTTTTTATGCTGTTCAACTCCTATTATACATATTATGTTTTGATTCCGCTGTAGACATTTATGTAAAGCTGAACTGTATTTTGTACTAAGTATGATCCTGTATACTGTGTAACTCTGATGATTATATTTATCCAGTATATTCTGTTGTACATTATCCGGTGTATTTATTTATTTATGTTCTGTTGTTATCTGTTTATGTGTTATATTCCAAAAATTACCCTTGCCGCCGTGGAACGGGGGTTTGGGGTCGTCACATTATTACTGTTTACTGCCAGTATTTATTGCTTCTACAAGGAAGGTAGTGTTGTTTGAACATTTAGATTTATCTTAATTCTTTCTTATATGTAGATTGCATTATATGGTTAACATACATCTTATGTTGTGTGTCTGAACACTTTATTAGAAACATAAACACTATAAAATGTTGCCACAACATTTTCTGAATTTAGTGCAAACATTCTATTTATGTAACTGGTGTATTTGGAAGCAATATAAATTTATTTCAAGTAAAAATTATCATAAATTATGTTAAATTCAATAAACATTTTCTTAATTTAGTGCAAACATTCTAATTATGTTTATTGAATTTAATATAATTTACGATAATTTTTACATGAAATAAATTTATATTGCTTCCAAATACACCTGTTTGATAAATAACCAAAAACGCATCAAGGAATTGTTAATTCCATTATTGACATGAATTGATTATGAGTCATATTTATTGACTCATGTAATGATCAGGCTTTTAATGGTATGTTATAACATTTTCCCTTCTTTGACAATTGTTCCCACATTATACATGATTTACTTGAATTCTTTACTTATACACTTGCAATTAATTTCAGTTGTTATTTACATATGCTTTTTCCATATATTCTCATATGTTTTGTTTCTTTATTTCTTTTTATATTATGTACCACACTGGTATAACATTAATACCTTTACTCATTTGACTAAAATAGATACCAATTATTTGTATATAATTTAACAATGATATCTTAACATATGTAAGTAATATCTTAACATATAACATTTTTCCATATATTCTCATATGTTTCGTTGCTTTATTTCTTTTTATATTATGTATCATAGTGATATAACATTAATACCTTTACTCATTTGACTAAAATAGATACCAATTATTTATATATAATTTTACACTAACATCTTAACATATATAAGCAATATCTTAACATATAACATTAATCTAACAATATGGACCATCATGTTTGACCAGCTAAAGAGATTGTACAAAGCACAATATAAATCACTTTTGTCCCTACTTCTCCATATTGTCGCACCCTCCTCATCTCTAAGCCTCTCTGTATTCTTAGGTTAGTACTACTAAAAACTGTCAATATCGCACATAGACATGTTACATCTCTTTTATTTTTTTTCATCCATATATCATTGATTATCAAAACTTGGCTATTTTTTTCCATAAGAATTCATATCAGCGGCATATTTGGAAAGATTTGATAGCTTAATCTCTCTAAACATATTGATAATAAATATGACTGGAAAACCAAAGTTCGAGTTATTAGAATCTGGGAAAGTTACAGCAGTAAAGGTGACAAGGAATATCTAGGAAGAAATCTCCTATTGTTAGATGACAAGGTAAATAATTATATTTAAACAGTTTATTCTTTATATATATATATATTCCAATCGCATAATTATTCATTTTTTTCAAATGTTTTTTATTGCATAACATAGCGTACCCGAATTCATGCTTTTATATAGGCAAATCATGTTGAATACTTGAAGGACAAGTTGGAAGAAGGACAAATATACATTCTCAACAGTTTGCGTGTCAAATCCTACAAACCAGGATCTATAAAACCTATCCGCAATGATCTACAGATTTGGTTAACAAGACGCACCAAGGTAACCAAATTATTGATTTACGAGATGATGATACGGGAAAATGAATTTGATTTCTTTGATATTGCTGATGTGAAAGAGTTATCACTAGAGAAAGACCAAGCTCAATTGTTAGATATAATCTAAGATACTTTAGACATACATACACATCGGTTTTACAATAAGTAGCAAGTTTTATTTATTTATTATTATTATTTATCAGATTTTATTGGAGTGCTTAAGTATAAGGATTGTGATATTTCAAAAGATGGTTTAAATGAGTTTGTGAATGCAAATGGCAAAGAGCAATGCAATTTTATATTTGAACTTATAGACGGGAGGTATGTATATACAACACTTTAAATATTATGGAATTTAAATCTGAAACACCCCACCTTCGTTAAGGTCACTCACAAAGGGTATGCCTTAATTTCAGTGGAGCATTATAGGTAAAAGATGCAGATAAATTAAAAGACAGACAATTAAAGCAGCGACAAATAAATAAAACTTTATTTCATTGATAAACAGCTTGTACAAAGATTGTTTTACAATACCAAAATATTCTGTCTTGTTTAACAAAAATAAAGAAGCATAAAATGATTTCCCCAAATAAAGCATGAGCCAGCCATAGCAGTAGAAGAGAGAGTCCAAGGCAACACGTCAAAGAGTCTTCAAGCTTGGAAAGAGTAACGGTCTAAACAAACCTGAGCTATTCCCTCCCTGACTACCTGGGGTGAACAGAAGAAAAGAGGCGAAAGCAAACTAGGTCAGACATAAAGTCTGGTAAGTTCAGTGATTCTTAGTATTTAAACGAGGAAAAGGGTCATGACATGAATAAACTAAATATAAGACTAAACCATAGTAACAATATAATATGGGATAAGCATGGGATATGGCAAGATAAACTGAATGTACCGATAAAATGAATGTACTGATAAACTGAATGTACTGATAAACTGAATGCGCTTCTACTCCTTCTCTGCTTCGCAACTACCCTGTTTATACTGATTTCTATATCTCTGCACTACCTAACTAGTGTCCAAACTAGTAATCTATAATCATATGACAACGTGATCCCAATCACCGTATTTGCGGTTGCCTTTAGGTGTACATCTATTATGGGGATTCCGTTTGTTACCTAGATCTAATCTAGGGTTTACTATCGAGTGCTTACTAGATTCAACCAGGGTTTACGTTACCCAGGGCCACTGGGGCTTATGCTACCTATTGACCGCTTCTCGGATTCAGGGTTTACGCGACCTAGGTCCAACTAGGGATTATGCTACCTACTTTGTATTAATTTTCCATGTGTTTGTGTCAGTCGGCCCTCTCTTGCATGTAGATACTCTGTGCTGGCCCCACCATAAGGTGTATCAAGCCTTTTGACAGCGACCCGACACGATTCAAGATGCACAGTGTATAACTTCTGGTACCCAGTGCTTTCTTTTTCCACTCCGTAGTACGTGCACGCCGGTAAACCGTCGAAACCTACACTGACGTACCCCCTGCCGCTATTTTGACACCTTATAATCAGCCCAGTAATCGTGCCCATCCCTGCCTAGTTTCAGGGCACCATGATACATCTATGTGGGTTACTGCTGAAATGGGTCCCCGTTACTAGGGTTTCCTGCTGGTTAAGTTTGTGGGCCTATATATACAAACATTACCCACCTATACGAGATGTACTTAACCCTCCCACCGATTCTAGCATGTTTTCTTAACGTTTATGTTTGTGGGCCTATATGTACTAATATTACCCACCTACACGAGATGTACTTAACCCTCCCATCGATCCAAGCATATTTATATAATGGTTAAGTTTTGTGGGCTTATATTTACTAATATTACCCACCAACCCGACGTGTACTTAACCTCTTACCCGTCAAGTTGTGTTGGTTAAGTGGTTCTTATTAACTTAACCTATCTTGCTTATCATGTTGGATTGGTTAAGTGTGATTTATTAACTTAACCCTGTTCATTCATCAGGTTATATTGGTTAAGTATTTCCCATTTAACTTAACCTCATTCACTCATCAAGTTATATTGGTCAAGTGTCATTAATCAATTCAAGTTGACTTAACCCATCCACCCGTCACGTCATGTTGGTTAAGTGTTTCCTTCTAGTGTTGACTTGACCCTACCTCAAATCATGTTATATTGGTTAAGTGTTGTTCTCGTGTTAACTTAACCCTTCCCATACATCATGTTATATAATTGGTTAAGTGTTTTCCTCTTGTATTACTTAACCCCACCACATGTCATTATATATTTTGGTTAAGTGTCACCTTAGTTAACTTAACCCTATCATCTGCTTAATTAACATGTTACAACGGTTAAGTGTTCTAAATTTACTTAACCTCACCCACTTGTCTAATTAACATGTTGTAACGGTTAAGTGTTCTAATTTTACTTAACCTCACCCACTTGCCTAGTTAACATGTTATTACGGTTAAGTGTTTCCCTAATTACTTAACCTCACCATTTCTAGCTTGATTTATTCATGAGCCTTAATTAATTAATTAATTAAAGCACCAACCAATCACATTAGACAAATATTGTTGTGGTTACTGGATGTGCCGGTGGGTTCCGGGCAGGTTTACACCACAACTCAATCTAACCTCGGGTCTTTCTGGGCTTGATGCACTAACCACCCACATTAGACAGGTATTGTTTTGGTCACTAGATGTGCCGGTCGTTTCCGGGTAGTTTTACACCACAACTCAGTCTAACCTCGGGTTAGGCATATTCGTCTTTTACTAAATTTACATATTTACTATTTAGATAAATTTTTCCGTCAACCAATTTAGCCTAGATCATACTCAACTGTCGTGCAAGTTAACAAACTTACATTCTATGCCCAAAAATTGATTTACCAATCAATTAACCCAACTTGCAATTTATACCAGTTTAGATTTAATATTCCCCCTTTTCAATTCATGCCCAATCTAGATTAATATTCCAATTTACGGTTCATGTCAAAACTAGATTTTATATTCTAGTGTACCGTTAATGTCCAAAACTTGGTTTACACGCCAATTACACTCTTTGTGGCCAATTAAATTTATCAATTTAAGCCCAAGTCTAATATGCATGTAAATTCATTCACTATTATAGCAAATTTAGATTATGGCAAATTAACTTAATTAAACTACGCCCAATCCCCGCATCATAATCGTACGTATAACATGATTTTACAAATTTTCTATGTACTCATGAAATGGCACTAATCAAAAGGAATAGGGGATAAGCCAAGAATTGATATAAAAGATTAGGCATACAAAAATAATGGCTCCAACAGGTTCGATGGACATAATAGTGAATAGGAATAAACTAGCCAAGTTACACACTAAATATGAGATCCACATAATCAAGGGAATAGGCGTAGGTGATTTGGTCCAACATAATGCCAGTTCAAGGTACAACATGATTGGTTAATTGTAACAATGGGAATAGTCATAAGCAACTAACTACAATAGTCATAGGCAATTAACCACAATAGTCATGGGCGACTAATCGCAATAATTTCTTAATCAATGTCATAGGCAATAGTCTCATAGTTATGATTCATAGTCGTAGGCAATAATTTCATAGGCGACAGTTCATGGCCATAGTCTTAGACAAGGTCTCATAGTCATAGGCAATAGCTTCATAGGCAACAGTTTCGTAGTCATAGTCTTAGGCAAAAGTCCCAT
Source organism: Allium sativum (assembly GCA_030737875.1). NCBI lineage: Eukaryota > Viridiplantae > Streptophyta > Magnoliopsida > Asparagales > Amaryllidaceae > Allium > Allium sativum. Next base: position 700,452,932 of record CM060926.1, read on the forward strand.
AGTCATAGTCTTAGGCAAAAGTCTCATAGTCATAGTCTTAGGCAAATGTCTCATAGTCATAGTCGAAAATCAGATCCAAAGGCATAGATAACTTTCGATTTGACATAAGCACGAATCAAAGATAATTAACTTGCAAATTGGTATATTTCTATATTTTGATTCATTACATTCACAATTCCAATTACACGTTCAAATCTAAGGAATAACCGAACTTACAGTGATCGGTTTAGAAAAGGATAATAAGATAGCGTTGTGGTGATTTGCTATGATTCGCGTGACGTTGCTCAAAGCCGTTGAATTAGCCTTTGATTCCCTTCTTGAAGCTTTCACTTGATTTGAATCTACAATTTGAAGAAGAACTATAACTTTTTTAGTGGAGAATAAGATTTATTTTAATGGTGGAGGCTAGAATAGAGAGAAACAGCATGTAGATGCCTCAAAGAATTTGTGTGGAGAAACATTAGGTCTAGGCATTCTTTTATAGGTATAGAGAGTGTTTTAGAGCCATTAGATCGCCCTAAAAGCCATCCGGTCCGTCCAGAATAGGTCAAAATCATTGCAGTCCAGATCTGAAAAAACAGGGCAGGTCGACCCCTAGGGGGGAGGTCGACCCCTTGGTCGACCTGGGTCCTGGGCGGGAAATTTTACGCCCAGCCCGGGTGTGCGTTTTGAATTCGAATTTTGAATCTGTTTATATTTATTTAAATTCTTGAAACTTCTGAAGGCCATAACTTCTTCATACGGGGTCCAATTTACGCAAACTCGGACTCTATCTCAAGCAGAATTTCGAGACGAACGCAATGGCGTAACCCATTTCCCTTAATTCTTCTTCTAAAAATTATTTATACTTTACTTTGTGAAACTTAATGTTACAGAATTACGGGGTGTTACATTCTCCCCACTTTAAAGGATTTCGTCCCCGAAATCTTCAAGTTAGGAAGAATGTGTCCTACCATTCAGTCATCCATGTACTCATCCATTCAATCACAGGAATTCATCGTCCTTAAAAATATTATTAATTCTTTCATGTTTATATGCATAGTGTGTGTATATGTCCTTATCTAATGCAAAATCAGGCGGTCTACTGATTCAGTTGACCTCCTTGATGCGAATTATGTCAGTGCCATGTGTCCAATATGTATGCAATCCTAACGATACATATCATTTCTATATGAGTGCACAACCATTCACTCAAATGCAACACATCAAGTTCAATCCATAAACAAATACATATTTGCAAATGCAATATGAAAGTGACTGAGCCGATCTAGTGCCTAACGTGTGTATATGCATCCACGAGCAACCACTTACAACCATCAATCATAACATGTTTCAAATACATGTTTATATCCATTGGTTTCTACCTAAGGATCACGAAGATAGGACCTAGAGGATATACTTAAAAAGATGGAAAAAAGAATGCCTAAAATTCCTAGCAAAAGAGATCAAGGATATACCCTCAAGTACAAGCCCCAAAGGCCTAAACCAATATCAGACAAGCACCCAAGGAATACCTTCTTCGAATTTGGGCGATCTATGTGAGATGATACTAACAAAACAACCAAACAATTGAGCATTTTACCGACTCTGGCTATCCTCTCCAATCTTGCTCTAGAATTATCGTTGATCGCATAATTGGCTTTGCAGTGTCATCTAGATACATGCAGAAGTCTGTCTCGAATTTTAGGTGGGAAACCCCTACCCTAATCAAAACATCTTGCGTACTCATGGACTACTCCAACGGATCGAAAATCGCCGATAGATAAGTAAAGTGATTCTAGGTAGCTAAGACAAACTGATCCCTTAGGATCGTACGAAATCTCAAGGGTATTCTCGAGGCAAGTCGAAAGTCTGACTACCCTTGTTTCATAATTACTAGCTAACCAATCAATGCCTAGAATCAACCCATAGCCCAAAAAAACATAAGCATAAATATAGCTATTCTCAAATCCTCACAAGTCAAAGATAAATTTGCCGAACCAGCAATTGGATTTGAGACTATAATGGGATCCTCTACTACACAATATCTAGGGTGCAGAGACTCAACTATGGAAGCAGATGTATACGGATGTGAAGCGCTAAAATCGGAAGGAGCACTAACAGGATAATCAAAAAGGAAAAATTCTTTCAACCAAAATCTTACTGCCTCTCTCTAAGGTATGCAGGCAGTGAGAGCATGCACTCGCCTTCCGAAAAATCCTGTCATTTGTTCTTGCCCTTGCCCTTAATTATACGACCCGTTATACCAAAATAAAGATACTTCCTCTTGTTTTAGGATTTACTATTCTTTCCTCCCCTCCTTTGTGAACCAAGTCCATATCCATGGGCTCTTCATCCTTGTGTTGTGCTCCTTAGCCAAACCCCCTCATTCTCAACTTTGCCATCCTTGTGTAACTTGTTGACATGTCTCTCGAAAGCTGCCTCCATCGCATGGAGAATCCTACAAAGCTCGAAAGAAAATTACGGCTACAGATGGAAGTTAGGCACTTATTTGCCCTTTGACAAGTGTCGTAGTCTCATCAAGCCCACAGAACCATGCCACGATAAGGTTACCTCCTAGAAAGCCAGGAGCCCCAGAGACTCAAAAAAGAAGGAAACAAGGATTCAAGCAGAGGGTCAAAAGATAGTGCATATGGCTTTGGGGAATATGCCTTTAAAACAAAACTTTTCTTTTGAAAATGCTTCTTTTAAAATTGTTTTGAAAATAATTTTTGAAATCTTTTATCTGATCCGGTAACCTTCAGGTCTGATACCAAGTGAAACACCCCACCTTCGTTAAGGTCACTCACAAAGGGAATGCCTTAATTTCGGTGGAGCATTATAGGTAAAAGATGCAGATAAATTACAAGACAGACAATTAAAGCAGCGGCAAATAAGTAAAACTTTATTTCATTGATAAACAACTTGTACAAAGATTGTTTTACAATACCAAAGTATCCTGTCTTGTTTAACAAAAATAAAGAATCATAAAATGATTTCCCCAAATAAAGCATGAGCCAGCCATAGCAGTAGAAGAGAGAGTCCAAGGCAACACGTCAAAGAGTCTTCAAGCTTGGAAAGAGTAATGGTCCAAACAAACCTGAGCTATTCCCTCCCTGACTACCTGTGGGGAACAGAAGAACAGAGGCGAAAGCAAACTAGGTTAGACATAAAGTCTGGTAAGTTCAGTGATTCTTAGTATTTAAACGAGGAAAAGGGTCATGACATGAATAAACTAAATATAAGACTAAACCATAGTAACAAGATAATATGGGATAAGCATGGGATATGGCGAGATAAACTGAATGTACCAATAAACTAAATGTACTGATAAACTGGAGTTACTGATAAACTGAATGCGCTTCTACTCCTTCTCTGCTTCGCAACTACCCTGTTTATACTAATTTCTATATCTCTGCACTACCTAACTGGTGTCCAAACTAGTAATCTATGACCATATGATAACATGATCCCAATCCCCGTATTTGCGGTTGCCTTCAGGTGTACATCTATTATGGGGATTCCATTTGTTACCTAGATCTAATGTAGGGTTTACTATCGAGTGCTTACTAGATTCAACCAGGGTTTACGCTACCCAGGGCCACTGGGGTTTATGCTACCTATTGACCGCTTCTCGGATTCATGGTTTACGCGACCTAGGTCCAACTAGGGATTATGCTACCTACTATTAATTTTCCATGTGTCTGTGTCAGTCGGCCCTCTCTTGCGTGTAGACACTCTGTGCTGGCCCCACCATAAGGTGTATCAAGCCTTATGATAGCGACCCGACACGATTCAAGATGCATAGTGTTTAACTACTGGTACCCAGTGCCTGCTTTTTTCACTCCGGAGTACGTGCATTCCCGTAAACCGTCGGAACCTACACTGACGTACCCCCTACCGCTATTTTGACCGCTTATAATCAGCCCAGTAATCGTGCCCCACCCTGCCTAGTTTCAGGGTACCATGATACATCTATGTGGCTTACTGCTGAAATGGGTCTCCGTTACTAGGGTTTCCTGCCGGTTAAGTTTGTGGGCATATATATACAAACATTACCCACCTATACGAGATGTACTTAACCCTCCCACCAATTCTAGTATGTTTTCTTAACGGTTAAGTTTGTGGGCCTATATGTACTAATATTACCCACCTACATGAGGTGTACTTAACCCTCCCATCGATCCAAGCATGTTTATATAATGGTTAAGTTTTGTGGGCTTATATTTACTAATATTACCCACCTACCCGACGTGTACTTAACCTCCTACTCGTCAAGTTGTGTTGGTTAAGTGGTTCTTATTAACTTAACCTATCTTGCTTATCATATTGGATTGGTTAAGTGTGATTTATTAACTTAACCCTGTTCAGTCATCAGTTTATATTGGTTAAGTATTTCCTATTTAACTTAACCCCATTCGGTTATCAAGTTATATTGGTCAAGTATCATTAATCAATTCAAGTTGACTTAACCCATCCACCCGTCACGTCATGTTGGTTAAGTGTTTCCTTCTTGTGTTGACTTGATCCTACCTCAAATCATGTTATATCGGTTAAGTGTTGTTCTCGTGTTAACTTAACCCTTCCCCTACATCATGTTATATAATTGGTTAAGTGTTTTCCTCTTGTATTACTTAACCCCACCATATGTCGTTATATATTTTGGTTAAGTGTTACCTTAGTTAACTTAACACTATCATCTGCTTAATTAACATGTTACAACGGTTAAGTGTTCTAAATTTACTTAACCTCACCCACTTGTCTAATTAACATGTTGTAACGGTTAAGTGTTCTAATTTTACTTAACCTCACCCACTTGCCTAGTTAACATGTTATTACAGTAAAGTGTTTCCCTACTTACTTAAATTCACCATTTCTAGCTTGATTTATTCATGAGCCTTAATTAATTAATTAAAGCACCAAACACTCACATTAGACAGATATTGTTATGGTTACTGGATGTGTCGGTCGGTTCCGGGCAGGTTTACACCACAACTCAGTCTAACCTCGGGTCTTTCTGGGCTTGATGCACTAACCACCCACATTAGACAGGTATTGTTTTGGTCACTAGATGTGCCGGTCGGTTCCGGACAGTTTTACACCACAACTCAGTCTAACCTCGGGTTAGGCATATTCGTCTTTTACTAAATTTACATATTTACTATTTATGTAAATTTTTCCGTCAACCAATTTAGCCTAGATTATACTCAACTGTCGTGCAAGTTAACATACTTACATTCTATGCCCAAAAATTGATTTACCAAACAATTAACCCAACTTGCAATTTATACCAGTTTAGATTTAATATTCCCCCTTTTCAATTCATGCCCAATCTAGATTAATATTCCAATTTACGGTTCATGTCAAAACTAGATTTAATATTCTAGTGTACCGTTAATGTCCAAAACTTGGTTTACACGCCAATTACACCCTTTGCGGCCAATTAAATTTATCAATTTAAGCCCAAGTCTAATATGCATGTAAATTCATTCACTATTATAGCAAATTTAGATTATGCCAACATATTTATTATGCCAAATTAACTTAATTAAGCTACACCCAATCCCCGCATCATAATCGTACGTATAACATGATTTTACAAGTTTTCTATGTACTCATGAAATGGCACTAATCAAAAGGAATAGGGGATAAGCACAAGAATTGATATAAAAGATTAGGCATACAAAAATAATGGCTCCAACAGGTTCGATGTACATAATAGTGAATAGGAATAAACTAGCCAAGTTACACACTAAATATGAGATCCACATAATCAAGGGAATAGGCATAGGTGATTTGGTCCAACATAATGCCAGTTCAAGGTGCAACATGATCGGTTAATTGTAACAATGGAAATAGTCATAAGCAACTAACTACAATAGTCATAGGCAATTAACCACAATAGTCATGGGCGACTAATCGTAATAATTTCTTAATCAATGTCATAGGCAATAGTCTCATAGTTATGATTCGTAGTCATAGGCAATAATTTCATAGGCGATAGTTCATGGCCATAGTCTTAAACAAGGTCTCATAGTCATAGTCATAGTCATAGGCAATAGTTTCATAGGCAACAGTTTCATAGTCATAGTCTTAGGCAAAAGTCCCATAGTCATAGTCTTAGGCAAAAGTCTCATAGTCATAGTCTTAGGCAAAAGTCTCATAGTCATAGTCGAAAATCAGATCCAAAGGCATAGATAACTTTCGATTTGACATAAGCATGAATCAAAGATAATTAACTTGCAAATTGGTATAGTTCTATATTTTGATTCATTACATTCACAATTCCAATTAAACGTTCAAATCTAAGGAATAACCGAACTTACAGTGATCGATTTAGAAAAGGATAATAAGATAGCGTTGTGGTGATTTGCTGTGATTCGCGTGACGTTGCTCAAAGCCGTTGAATTAGCCTTTGATTCCCTTCTTGAAGCTTTCACTTGATTTGAATCTCCAATTTGAAGAAGTACTATAACTTGTTTTAGTGGAGAATAAGATTTATTTTAATGGTGGAGGCTAGAATAGAGAGAAACAGCAAGTAGACGCCTCAAAGAATTTGTGTGGAGAAACATTAGGTCTAGGCATTCTTTATAGGTGTAGAGAGTGTTTTAGAGTCATTAGATCGCCCTAGAAGCCATCCGGTCCGTCCAGAATAGGTCAAAATCATTGCAGTCCAGATCTAAAAAAACAGGGCAGGTCGACCCCTCGGTCGACCCCCTGGTCGACCTATAGGGGGAGGTCGACCCCTTGGTCGACCTGGGTCCTGGGCGGGAAATTTCCCGCCCAGCCCGGGTGTGTGTTTTGAATTCGAATTTTGAATCTGTTTTTATTTATTTAAATTCTTGAAACTTCTGAAGGCCATAACTTCTTCAAACGGGGTCCGATTGTAACACCCCGTATTTCTAACAACAGTGATGTTCATAAATTAATGAATAATTAATCTCAGACATGAGAATAAAGGGAAACGGGTTTCATGGTTGCGTTCGTCTCGGAAAAATACGCGAAATAGAGTCCGAAATTTCGTGAATCGGAGTCCGTATGACTGAGATATGGCCTTTAGAAGTTTCACGAAAAATCAGAAAACGAAACAGATTTTAAAAATGCAGAATATGGGCTAGGCGGGAAAATTCCCGCCCAGACCAGGTCGACCTGGGAGTCGACCTGGGGGTCGACCTGCCCACCAGGTCGACATGGGTGTCGACCCTAGTGTCGACCTGGGGGTCGACCTCCCTGGTCGAGCCCAGGTGACCTAGGTGCACTGATTTGGGATCTAGGCTGTGTTTTGGTGGCTAGTGACGGGATCTGACGGCTCTAATCTAATTTAGGGTTAATCTAATGGCCTAAAACACTTAACTAATCTATAAATACACCCTAAGACTACCCTAATTCATACTAAAATTGGAGACAACGTCATTATGCCGTCAAAATGCAAATAGAAGGAGCCACCAACAAATTAAAGAGGAAGATAGCTTCTCAAATCAACTTCTAATCAACTCTAGCAACTTAATCTTCTTCATAGGAGTGCTAATCAACAAGTTGTGAGTTTATATGCCTTTAGCAAGCAATTGCTAAACTAATTATGATAGGATATAATGAGGTTATGGTTATGTATGTGGATCAATGCAAGTTATGTTATCATATGTTATGTGTTCATGATGCTAGTTATGCAAGTTTTATGCTATATGTTCATGATGCTAGTTATGCAAGTTTTATGCTATGTGTTCATGATGCTAGTTATGCAAATCACTATGATAAACATTGATCCAATATGACACCATGTTATGCAAGTTTGGTGTTTGATTATATGCAAGTTCATATATGACATGTTATGCAAGTTCGGTGTTTGATTATATGCAAGTTCATATATGACATGTTATGCAAGTTTGGTGTTTGATTATATGCAAGTAACATGTGCAAGTTTACACCTTTGTATGATATGCATACATATGCAAGTTTACCCCTTTGTATGTCATGCATACATATGCATGTTTACCCCTTTTTATGATATGAGTAACATATGCAAGTTCAACCCTTTTTAGACCTATGACACGTATGCAAGTTTATCCCTTTATGATAGGTCTATGACATGAACATCTATGCAAGTTACCCTCTTTATGACATATGTGATTCATGCAAGTTTGGGTTGATTATTTATGCTAGTTGGGTTTGATGCTATGGTCATATATGCAAGTTGACACCTTTAAAACCCATGTTGATGCTAATGTTATGCTAAGTTGAACCCATTGTATTTGTGATGAATCTTCCCTTTTAAGTACGTCATGTTAGCGTATTACGTGGGGAACGATGGGGTTAATATTCATGTTAACAAAATTGTGGTGAAATTGGTATGATGTTGCATACCATAAGTGGATGGACATTATTGAGTCAATTATGTACATCATTAAATTGGAATTAATTAGGGAAAATTAATTCAAAATATGGGGGTGATTAATTAGGTGTAATTAATCGACTAAGACACGAGGTTGGACCCTTTTGTAGCATAAGACTGCCCGGACCCGACCGGCAAATCCAGCGGCCACAAATGATTGGCCCAATGTGAGAGGTCTTAGGCATAAACTAAATACGTGACAAGTATAAAGACACGAGGTTAGACTCGGTTATGGCGTAAGGCTGCCCGGACCCGACCGGCAAATCCAGCTGCCATAAAAGATAGTCTAATGTGAGAGGTCTTTGCAAAGGTTACGGTCTTAATCAATTAAGAAACACTTAACCAGATAAGCATGTAGTGGGGCATGAGGGGTTAAGTGGGTGCCTTGGGTGGCATGTGGAAATCAAGTAAGTGCCTTGGGTGGCATGTGGAAATCTAGTGGGTTGCCTTGGGTGGCAATAGAAAATACGATTAGAATACTTAACCAAGTGGAAACATGTAATTAAACATGATTAAATGGTTAAGTGGGATGCACTAGAAAAGGGACAAGCTTAGGTGGGTAGCTTGTGGGGGCCCATTTCAACCAGTAACCCATATGTATCTTTGTGGACTCGACCCATGTCGAGGACGGGACACGCGTACTGGGCTTGACTATAAGTGGCCAAAAACGGGTTAGCGGTGGCAACGCAAGTCCAACGGGTTTCATATGCGTGTGTGGACCTGGGCTGGTAGGTAAGACGTTGTTGCATCGTGTAGGTATAAGCCGTGCACCGTTGGTTGTATCGGGTTGCCACTTTGGGGAGTGATACACCCCACTGTGGGGCCAGCACGGGTATCTACGTTAGGGAGTCGATCGCTTGGGGAGTAGTGGGTACACCTAGTGGAGATAGGGGCAGACGGCACCTATGTGGTCAGCTTGGGGTACACGAAACTACTAGTTATATTTTCTAAGTCCATGGGTGGGATCAACCTTTAAGTAGGAATGACTGGTGTGGTGCAGTGTAGTAATTACCCTTGGGTGGGTAGATGCGTCTTTACCGATATCTTACTTCTTCCTATGTCTAGTTGGCTGCTTAGTGTAGTCATTTATCCCCAGTCGTTACCGTACCAAGTTTATATCATACCCTAATCACTTTAATGATTGTATTGTTAAAGTTATAGGGCTCACTCAGACTTATGTCTGACCCCGTTTTTTTTTTACCTTTTTCCCCCTCAGGTCCTCAGGTTGGGCCTAGTTCTAGTGGAGTTTGATTCAGACTGCTTTATCTATCTTGGAGCTTGGACTCTTGAAGTAAAGCTCGGTTATCTTTTCTATTATGGCTATTAGCTATGTAGTGGGATTATGTGCTTATGTTTTATCAGGATGGATATTTAGTACTTGACTCTTGTTTTATGGTTTTGTTATTGTAACCAAACATGTTTACCTTCTGCTGCAATGAAATGATGTTTTAGTTAACAAGTATTATTTATATCTGTCCTGTTGTAATTTTTCTGGTCTATATTCACTTAAAATACTCCACCGAAGCTAAGGCATTCCCTTAGTGAGTGACCTTAGCGGGTGTGGGGTGTTACACGTGGTATCAGAGCTTAAGGTTACCAGAACAGATAAAAACTTTTAGAAAAACTATTTTTCTAAGAACATTTTTGAAGGAGTATTTTCAAAAACATGTCTTTTAAGAGAAAAGTTTTTGAAAGAAAAGCATAATCCCCAATAGCCATATCTTTATCTTTCGAATTCTCCGTTTTGAATCTTTCCTTTTTCGTTTCAGCATGGCTGAAGATCTTAACTTTCCGAAGGGTGTAGCGATACCAGTATGGTATAGGAGGTTGATGGAGGCTAGGGCCGCCACTGCGGGTCCAGCAGATGTTCCTCCACCACCAGTTGCACCCGATCTTCCCCCTCCTCCTCCTCGCGCGGATACTTTTGCTAAGACTTGCAAGGAATTTAAGGCTATGGGAGGGAAACCTTTTCAAGGATCAGAAACTTTTGTGGAAGCTAGGGATTGGCTTAAGGAGGTGGAAGAATTGATAGATATCTTTGAGATGGAAGAAGGAAAGAAAGTCAAGTTAGCTACTTGGTTAATGAAGGGAGAGGCCTCGTTCTGGTGGGAGGTCACTAATGGAGAACGCCTAGTTGACTCTTGGGCGGATTTCAGACAAAGGTTTGTGGAAAAGTTTCTTTCAAGGGCGGAAGAAAATCTGTATATGGAAAGGTTCTTGACTCTAAAGCAAGGAAACCTATCAGTGAAGGAATATGTCAACAAGTTTAATCAGTTGGCAAGGTTTGGCATAGACATGGTGAATACACCGGAGAAGAAGGCTTTGAGGTTCGTTAAAGGCTTGAATGAACCGATGCATGGATTGACCATGACTCACATCCCTATGGGGGCCACCTTTGAGAAGCTAGTAGACATGGCACTCATGCATGAGGAAGAGAAGGGTCCCAATGCTAATAAGGCACCCGAGAAGAAAGGAGATCAGAAGAGACCTCAACAACAACAGCAAAACAAGGGTGGGAAAGGCAACGGTGGCAAGGGAAAGAAAAAGTGCTTCAATTGTGGGACACCAGGCCACCTAAGCAAAGATTGTCGGAAGAAGAAGAAGACTGGCTGCTTCCACTGTGGCGAAACAGGGCATCTAGTGAAGGACTATCCTAAGAAGGGGCAGAGGACGGGAACTACCTCAGGAGGACAGGTGCAAGCTCTTATGGCACCAGGTCAGGCAAGGGGGCAAGTTCAGGCTCTCGCGGTTCCACCGATTCAGGAAAGAGGTAGAACTATTTCCGTTGAAAGTCTGGTTTTTCTGTTTGATCATCATGTCCGTACTTTATTTGACTCTGGCACATCGCATTCGTTTATCTCATCATCATTAGTTGAGTCACTTCACTTAGACACCAGTCTAGTAGATGATCCCTTGGTTGTTTCAAACCCAATTGGGGGCTCCACTTATTTGTCCATGATGTGTTTGGGTTTGAAGATTTCCATACTTAGCGTTGAGTTTAGATGTGATGCTTTTGTTTTGGGCTTCACGGGCTATGGGTTAATTTTGGGCATAGACTGGTTATCCAGTAATGGTGCCGTTCTTGATTGCGAAAGGAGAGTTGTTAGGCTCATGACCCGCTTGGGTAACACTCTCGAGATCTCTTGTAATCCCATGGATTCTATTATGCTAAGTTATCTTGAATCGCTTGACGCTTCGGTCGAGAGTTTGCGATCTGTTAGAGTGGTCCGGGAATACTCGGATGTGTTTGAGGAGGTGAAGGGCTTACCTACGAAGCGGGAGATTGACTTCCGAATATATCTGGTAGACAATGCTAAACCAGTATGTTTGCCAGTGCGCCACATGGCTCCTCGTGAGAGGAGGGAACTCCATAAGCAAGTAGGGGAGTTGCTTGAGAAGGGGTTCATAAGACGAAGTATATCGGAGTGGGGTGCTCCAGTAGTTTTTGCCACGAAGGCGGATGGGTCCCTCAGACTTTGTGTAGACTATAGAGAACTCAACAAGCTCACAAAGAAGAATAGACACCCATTGCCGAGGATTGATGATCTCTTTGATCAGTTGGTTGGCGCCTCAGTGTTTTCACAGTTGGACTTAGCCACGGGGTTTCATCAGCTGAGAGTGGCTGAGGATAGCATAGACAAGACTGTCTTTAGGACTCCGGATGGTTTCTATGAGTGGCTGGTGATGCCCTTTGGTTTGACGAACGCCCCTGCATACTTTGTTGATCTGATGAGTAGGGTGTTCAGGGAGTACCTTAATAAGTTCGTGGTGGTCTTTGTGGATGACATCTTAGTCTTTTCTAAGAGTGAAGAAGAGCATGCCCTACATCTTAGGGAAGTGTTGGAGACTCTTCGAGCGCATAGCCTTAAGGCTAAATTCTCTAAATGTCACTTCTGGAGGAAGGAAGTGCGGTTCTTAGGGCACGTGGTCTCTAAGGAAGGGATAGTTGTGGATCCCGCAAAGGTAGTGTCCATCCAAGATTGGAAGGTTCCGAAGAATGCTACCGAGGTGAGGAGTTTCTTGGGGTTGGCTGGCTACTATAGGAAGTTTATCAAGGACTTTGCGAAGATATCAGCCCAATTAACTCGCTTGACGAAGAAGAATCTAGTCTTCACATGGGACGTAGATTGTGATGATGCGTTCCAACGGTTAAAGAGAGCTTTAACCACAGCTCCAGTCTTAGTGTTGCCAAATGGGAGTAAGCCATTTGTTGTTTATACCGATGCTTGTGGGACAGGACTAGGCGCAGTCTTAATGCAAGGGGGAAGGGTAATAGCCTATGGGGGAAGGCAGTTGAGAAAGCATGAGAAAAATTACCCTACCCATGATCTAGAGTTGGCCGCTATTGTTTTTGCGCTTAAGTCTTGGCGCCATTATCTTCTTGGCGAGAGGTTCGAATTGTTCACTGACCACAAATCGTTGAAGTACTTGTTTTCTCAGAAGGATTTGAACTTAAGACAGCAAAGGTGGATGGAGTTCTTAGCATCCTATGATTTCGAGATAGCGTATACCCCTGGCAAGGGTAACGTGGTGGCGGATGCCTTAAGCAGAAAAAGGTTGTCTTTGAGTCCATTGTTCGTTGAACGACGAAGCTTGGAATTTATCTCGATGTTTGACTTCAGACCCTCCGTTGACTTTGTACCCGGTTTGCTAGCATCCTTAGAGGTCAGACCTACTCTTTTGGGACGGATTGGCGAGGCACAGCGGGACGACCCACAGTTGGTTGAGGTTGTAGAGAAGCTCATAAGAGGGGAGTCGTCCAGCCATTTGAGTAGGTACACCCTAGATGATAAGGGGTGGTTGCGTAGAGACGGTCGACTTTGTGTACCGCAAGACGAGGGTTTGAGGAAGGCTATTCTTGACGATGCACATCGTTCGAAGATGACCATTCATCCCGGTGGGGACAAGATGTACCAAGACATGAAGCGAGTTTTCTTTTGGGCCGGTATGAAGAAGGATGTGGCTGAGTATGTCGCTAGATGCTTGGTGTGCCAACAAGTGAAAGCGGAGCAAAAGAAACCCGGTGGGCTGCTTCACCCATTGGAGGCTCCGCAATGGAAGTGGGATAGCGTCTCGATGGACTTTGTCGATGGGTTACCAAGATCAAGGAAGGGTAATACGGGAATTTGGGTTGTGGTAGACAGACTTACTAAGAGCGCCCATTTCATACCCGTGAAGAGCAAGAGGACTGCTCCATGGCTAGCTTCAGTTTACCTTCGAGAGATAGTTCGATTGCATGGAGTACCTTCTAGCATAGTGAGTGATCAAGATCCTATCTTCACTAGCGAGTTTTGGAAGAGTTTGCAAGAGGCAGTAGGGACTCAGTTGTGTTTGAGCACCGCATATCATCCTCAGACGGACGGCCAGACCGAGAGGGTGAATCGTGTTCTAGAAGACCTTTTGAGACTATGTATCTTAGATTTTGGAGGTACATGGGAAGAGCATCTTCCATTGGTGGAGTTCGCGTATAATAACAGCTTTCAGTCTAGTATTGGTATGACTCCTTTCGAAGCTCTTTATGGAAGGCCTTGTCGGTCACCTACATGTTGGTGGGAATCTACGGATAAGATCTTGCTTGGGCCTGATATGGTTAGAGAGACTTCGAAAAAGATTGATTTGATTAGAAGAAGGATGAAAGCGGCGCAAGACAGACAGAAATCCTACGCGGATAAGAGGAGGACGGATCTTGAGTTTAATGTTGGGGACATGGTCTTTGTCAAAGTATCTCCATTACGGAATGTTGTTCGCTTTGGGTCCGTTGGAAAGTTAGCACCAAGGTTTGTAGGGCCGTTTCCTATTAAGGAAAGGATTGGACAGATGGCATATAGAGTAGAGTTGCCCGAGAGACTTAATGGTGTACATGACGTATTCCATGTGTCACATTTGAGGAAGTGCCTACACGAGACTGCAGAGGTGGTAGAGCCGAGCTTGCTTAGAGAAGTGGAGGTAGAGTGTGATGCGACGATTCGACGAGCTCCTACTCGCATCCTTGGGTCAGAGATTAGGAGGTTGAGAAACAGAGAGGTTCAACTAGTCAAAGTGCAATGGGGAGATGATGAAAGCAACGCTACTTGGGAGATAAAAGCGAAGATGCGTTCACAGTACCCATTTCTTTTTGAGGGTATGTCTTTTAACTTCTCCTTTATCGTTTGTCTAGTACTTATCTTATCTTTAGTATGTCCTCTCTTTAGTACCTTTGACCTTTAGATAGGGTAAACCTATGGTTGAAACATGTGTTTGAGACATGTTATGATTGATGGATGCATGTGGATGCAAGTGTTTGCTAGTGGTTGCTCGTGGATGCATATACACACACTTTAGACACTAGATCGGCTCAGTCACTTCATATTGCATATTGCATATAATTGTGTGTAGGTAGCTATATTAATGGATGTATAATGGTTGCGTTATCATATGGATGATGCATTTTGGTGTATGGTTGTGCACACCTGTAGAAATAGTATGTGTCGATAGGGTTCTTTCGCATACATAATGAATGCATGGCACTATCATGGTTTGCATTAAGGATGTCAACTGAATCAGTAGACCGCCTGATTTTGCATTAGATAGGGAACATATACACACACTTCTTGCATATGTTCATACAGCATTAGAAACTTTAAGGACAATGGATGCCCGTGTTTGATGGTTTAGTAGATGTTGTTTGGTTGGTAGAATACGTTCTTCTTGACTTAGAGATTTCGGGGACGAAATCCTTTAAGTAGGGGAGAATGTAACACCCTGTATTTCTAACAACAGTGATGTTCATAAATTAATGAATAATTAATCTCAGATGTGAGAATTAAGGGAAACGGGTTTCGCGGTTGCGTTCGTCTCGGAAAAATACGCGAAATAGAGTCCGAAATTTCGTAAATCGGAGTCCGTATGACTGAGATATGGCCTTTAGAAGTTTCACGAAAAATCAGAAAACGAAACAGATTTTAAAAATGCAGAATATGGGCTAGGCAGGAAAATTCCCGCCCAGACCAGGTCGACCTGGGAGTCGACCTGGGGGTCGACCTGCCCACCAGGTCGACATGGGTGTCGACCCTAGTGTCGACCTGGGGGTCGACCTCCCTGGTCGAGCCCAGGTGAGCTGGGTGCACTGATTTGGGATCTGGGCCGTGTTTTGGTGGCTAGTGATGGGATCTGATGGCTCTAATCTAATTTAGGGTTAATCTAATGGCCTAAAACACTTAACTAATCTATAAATACACCCTAAGACTACCCTAATTCATACTAAAATTGGAGACAACGTCGTTATGCCGTCAAAATGCAAATAGAAGGAGCCACCAACAAATTAAAGAGGAAGATAGCTTCTCAAATCAACTTCTAATCAACTCTAGCAACTTAATCTTCTTCATAGGAGTGCTAATCAACAAGTTGTGAGTTTCTATGCCTTTAGCAAGCAATTGCTAAACTAATTATGATAGGATATAATGAGGTTATGGTTATGTATGTGGATCAATGCAAGTTATGTTATCATATGCTATGTGTTCATGATGCTAGTTATGCAAATTTTATGCTATATGTTCATGATGCTAGTTATGCAAGTTTTATGCTATGTGTTCATGACGCTAGTTATGCAAATCACTATGATAAACATTGATCCATTATGACACTATGTTATGCAAGTTTGGTGTTTGATTATATGCAAGTTCATATATGACATGTTATGCAAGTTTGGTGTTTGATTATATGCAAGTTCATATATGACATGTTATGCAAGTTTGGTGTTTGATTATATGCAAGTAACATGTGCAAGTTTACACCTTTGTATGATATGCATACATATGCAAGTTTACCCCTTTGTATGTCATGCATACATATGCATGTTTACCCCTTTTTATGATATGAGTAACATATGCAAGTTCATGCCTTTTTAGACCTATGACATGTATGCAAGTTTATCCCTTTATGATAGGTCTATGACATGAACATCTATGCAAGTTACCCTCTTTATGACATATGTGATTCATGCAAGTTTGGGTTGATTATTTATGCTAGTTGGGTTTGATGCTATGGTCATATATGCAAGTTGACACCTTAAAAACCCATGTTGATGCTAATGTTATGCTAAGTTGAACCCATTGTATTTGTGATGAATCTTTCCTTTTAAGTATGTCATGTTAGCGTATTACGTGGGGAACGATGGGGTTAATATTCATGTTAACAAAATTGTGGTGAAATTGGTATGATGTTGCATACCATAAGTGGATGGACATAATTGAGTCAATTATGTACATCATTAAATTGGAATTAATTAGGGAAAATTAATTCAAAATATGGGGGTGATTAATTAGGTGTAATTAATCGACTAAGACACGAGGTTGGACCCTTTTGTAGCATAAGACTGCCCGGACCCGACCGGCAAATCCAGCGGCTACAATTGATTGGCCCAATGTGACTGGTCTTAGGCATAAACTAAATACGTGACAAGTGTAAAGACACGAGGTTAGACTCAGTTATGGCGTAAGGCTGCCCGGACCCGACCGGCAAATCCAGCTGCCATAAAAGATAGTCTAATGTGAGAGGTCTTTGCAAAGGTTACGGTCTTAATCAATTAAGAAACACATAACCAGATAAGCATGTAGTGGGGCATGAGGGGTTAAGTGGGTGCCTTGGGTGGCATGTGGAAATCAAGTAAGTGCCTTGGGTGGCATGTGGAAATCTAGTGGGTTGCCTTGGGTGGCAATAGAAAATACGATTAGAATACTTAACCAAGTGGAAACATGTAATTAAACATGATTAAAGGGTTAAGTGGGATGCACTAGAAAAGGGACAAGCTTAGGTGGGTAGCTTGTGGGGGGCCATTTCTACCAGTAACCCATATGTATCTTTGTGGGCTCGACCCATGTCGAGGACGGGACACGCGTACTGGGCTTGACTATAAGAGGCAAAAAACGGGTTAGCGGTGGCAACGCAAGTCCAATGGGTTTCATATGCGTGTGTGGACCCGGGCTGGTAGGTAAGACGTTGTTGCATCGTGTAGGTATAAGCCGTGCACCGTTGGTTGTATCGGGTTGCCACTTTGGGGAGTGATACACCCCACTGTGGGGCCAGCACGGGTATCTACGTTAGGGAGCCGATCGCTTGGGGAGTAGTGGGTACACCTAGTGGAGATAGGGGCAGACAACACCTATGTGGTCAGCATGGGGTACACGAAACTACTAGTTATATTTTCTAAGTCCATGGGTGGGATCAACCTTTAAGTAGGAATGACTGGTGTGGTGCAGTGTAGTAATTACCCTTGGGTGGGTAGATGCGTCTTTACCGATATCTTACTTCTTCCTATGTCTAGTTGGCTGCTTAGTGTAGTCATTTATCCCCAGTCGTTACCGTACCAAGTTTATATCATACCCTAATTACTTTAATGATTGTATTGTTAAAGTTATAGGGCTCACTCAGACTTATGTCTGACCCCGTTTTTTTTACCTTTTTCCCCCTCAGGTCCTCAGGTTGGGCCTAGTTCTAGTGGAGTTTGATTCAGACTGCTTTATCTATCTTGGAGCTTGGACTCTTGAAGTAAAGCTCGGTTATCTTTTCTATTATGGCTATTAGTTATGTAGTGGGATTATGTACTTATGTTTTATCAGGATGGATATTTAGCACTTGACTCTTGTTTTATGGTTTTGTTATTGTAACCAAACATGTTTACCTTCTGCTGCAATGAAATGATGTTTTAGTTAACAAGTATTATTTATATCTGTCCTGTTGTAATTTTTCTGTTCTATATTCACTTAAAATACTCCACCGAAGCTAAGGCATTCCCTTAGTGAGTGACCTTAGCGGGTGTGGGGTGTTACACCGATTTACGCAAACTCGGACTCTATCTCAAGCAGAATTTCGAGACGAACGCAATGGCGTAACCCATTTCCCTTAATTCTTCTTCTAAAAATTATTTATACTTTACTTTGTGAAACTTAATGTTACAGAATTACGGGGTGTTACATTCTCCCCCCTTAAAGGATTTCGTCCCCGAAATCTTCAAGTTAGGAAGAATGTGTCCTACCATTCAGTCATCTATCTACTCACCCATTCAATCACATGAATTCATAGTCCTTAAAAAGATTTCTAATGCTTTCATGTTCATATGCATAGTGTGTGTATATGTCCTTATCTAATGCAAAATCAGGCGGTCTACTGATTCAGTTGATCTCCTTGATGCGAATTATGTCAGTGCCATGCGTCCAATATGTATGCAATCCTAACGATACATATCATTTCTATATGAGTGCACAACCATTCACTCAAATGCAACACATCAAGTTCAATCCATAAACAAATACATATATGCAAATGCAATATGAAAGTGACTGAGCCGATCTAGTGCCTAACGTGTGTATATGCATCCACGAGCAACCACTTACAACCATCAATCATAACATGTTTCAAATACATGTTTATATCCATTGGTTTCTACCTAAGGATCACGAAGATAGGACCTAGAGGATATACTTAAAAAGATGGAAACAAGAATGCCTAAAATTCCTAGCAAAAGTGATCAAGGATATACCCTCAAATACAAGCTCCAAAGGCCTAAACCAATATCAGACAAGCACCCAAGGAATACCTTCTTCGAATTTGGACGATCTATGTGAGATGATACTAACAAAACAACCAAACAATTGAGCATTTTACCGACTCTGGCTATCCTCGCCAATCTTGCTCTAGAATTATCGTTGATCGCATAATTGGCTTTGCAGTGTCATCTAGATACATGCGGAAGTCTGTCTCGAATTTTAGGGGGAAAACCCCTACCTTAATCAAAACATCTTGCGTACTCATGGACTACTCCAACGGATCGAAAATCGTCGATAGATAAGTAAAGTGATTCTAGGTAGCTAAGACAAACTGATCCCTTAGGATCGTACGAAATCTCTAGGGTATTCTCGAGGCAAGTCGAAAGTCTAACTACCCTTGTTTCATAATTACTAGCTAACCAATCAATGCCTAGAATCAAACCATATCCCAAAAAATCATAAGCATAAATATAGATATTCTCAAATCCTCACAAGTCAAAGATAAATGGGCCGAACCAGCAATTGGATTCAAGACTATAATGGGATCCTCTACTACACAATATCTAGGGTGCAGAGACTCAACTATGGAAGCAAATATATACGGATGTGAAGCGCTAAAATCGGAAGGAGCACTAACAGGATAATCAAAAAGGAAAAATTCTTTCAACCGAAATCTTACTGCCTCTCTCTCAGGTATGCTGGCAGTGAGAGAATGCACTCGCCTTCCAGAAAATCCTGTCATTTGTTCTTGCCCTTACCCTTAATTATACGACCCGTTATACCAAAATAAAGATATTTCCTCTTGTTTTAGGTTTTACTATTCTTTCCTCCCCTCCTTTGTGAACCATGTCCATATCCATGGGCTTTTCATCCTTGTGTTGTGCTTCTTAGCCAAACCCCCTCATTCTCAACTTTGCCATCCTTGTGTAACTTGTTGGCATGTCTCTCGAAAGCTGCCTCCATCGCACGGAGAATCCTACAAAGCTCGAAAGAAAATTACGGCTACAGATGGAAGTTAGGCACTTATTTTCCCTTTGACAAGTGTCGTAGTCTCATCAAGCCCACAGAACCATGCCACGATAAGGTTACCTCCCAGAAAGCCAGGAGCCCCAGAGACTCAAGAAAGAAGGAAACAAGGATTCAAGCAGAGGGTCAAAAGATAGTGCATATGGCTTTGGGGAATATGCCTTTAAAACAAAACTTTTCTTTTGAAAATGCATCTTTTAAAATTGTTTTGAAAATAATTTTTCAAATCTTTTATCTGATCCGGTGACCTTCAGCTCTGATACCAAGTGAAACACCCCTCCTTCGTTAAGGTCACTCACAAAGGGAATGCCTTAATTTCGGTGGAGCATTATAGGTAAAAGATGCAGATAAATTATAAGACAGACAATTAAAGCAGCGGCAAATAAATAAAACTTTATTTCATTGATAAACAGCTTGTACAAAGATTGTTTTACAATACCAAAGTATCCTGTCTTGTTTAACAAAAATAAAGAAGCATAATATGATTTCCCTAAATAAAGCATGAGCCAGCCATAGCAGTAGAAGAGAGAGTCCAAGGCAACACGTCAAAGAGTCTTCAAGCTTGGAAAGAGTAACGGTCCAAACAAACCAGAGTTATTCCCTCCCTGACTACCGGGGGGAACAGAAAAAAAGAGGCGAAAGCAAACTAGGTCAGACATAAATTCTGGTAAGTTCAGTGATTCTTAGTATTTAAACGAGGAAAAGGGTCATGACATGAATAAACTAAATATAAGACTAAACCATAGTAAAAAGATAATATGGGATAAGCATGGGATATGGCAAGATAAACTGAATGTACTGATAAACGGAATGCGCTTTTACTCCTTCTCTGCTTCGCAACTACCCTGTTTATACCGATTTCTATATCTCTGTACTACCTAACTGGTGTCCAAACTAGTAATCTATGATCATATGATAACGTGATCCAAATCCTCGTATTTGCGGTTGCCTTCAGGTGTACATCTATTATGGGGATTCTGTTTGTTACCTAGATCTAATCTAGGGTTTACTATCGAGTGCTTGCTAGATTCAACCAGGGTTTACGCTACCCAGGGCCACTAGGGTTTATGCTTCCTATTGACCGCTTCTCGGATTCATGGTTTACGCGACCTAGGTCCAACTAGGAATTATGCTACCTACTTTGTATTAATTTTCCATGTGTCTGTATCAGTCGGCCCTCTCTTGCGTGTAGATACTCTGTGCTGGCCCCACCATAAGGTGTATCAAGCCTTATGATAGCGACCTGACACGATTAAAGATGCATAGTGTATAACTACTAGTACCCAGTGCCTGCTTTTTCCACTCCGGAGTACGTGCATGCCCGTAAACCGTCGGAACCTACACTGACGTACCCCCTGCCGCTATTTTGACCGCTTGTAATCAGCCTAGTAATCGTGCCCTACCCTGCCTAGTTTCAGGGTACCATGATACATCTATGTGGGTTATTGCTGAAATGGGTCCCCATTACTAGGGTTTCCTGCTGGTTAAGTTTGTGGGCCTATATATACAAACATTACCCACCTATACGAGATGTACTTAACCCTCCCACCGATTCTAGCATGTTTTCTTAACGGTTAAGTTTGTGGGCCTATATGTACTAATATTACCCACCTACACGAGATGTACTTAACCCTCCCATCGATCCAAGCATGTTTATATAATGGTTGAGTTTTGTGGGCTTATATTTATTAATATTACCCACCTACCCGATGTGTACTTAACCTCCTACTCGTCAAGTTGTGTTGGTTAAGTGGTTCTTATTAACTTAACCTATCTTGCTTATCATGTTGGATTGGTTAAGTGTGATTTATTAACTTAACCATGTTCATTCATCAGGTTATATTGGTTAAGTATTTCCCATTTAACATAACCTCGTTCGCTCATCAAGTTATATTGGTCAAGTGTCATTAATCAATTCAAGTTGACTTAACCCATCCACCCGTCACGTCATGTTGGTTAAGTGTTTCCTTCTGGTGTTGACTTGACCCTACCTCAAATCATGTTATATTGGTTAAGTGCTGTTCTCGTGTTAACTTAACCCTTCCCATACATCATGTTATATAATTGGTTAAGTGTTTTCCTCTTGTATTACTTAACCCCACCACATGTCATTATATATTTTGGTTAAGTATTACCTTAGTTAACTTAACCCTATCATCTGCTTGATTAACATGTTACAACGGTTAAGTGTTCTAAATTTACTTAACCTCACCCACTTGTCTAATTAACATGTTGTAACGGTTAAGTGTTTTAATTTTACTTAATCTCACCCACTTGCCTAGTTAACATGTTATTACAGTTAAGTGTTTCCCTAATCACGTAACCTCACCATTTCTAGCTTGATTTATTCATGAGCCTTAATTATTTAATTAATTAAAGCACCAACCACTCACATTAGACAGATATTGTTGTGGTTACTGGATGTGCCGGTCGGTTCTGGGCAGGTTTACACCACAACTCAGTCTAACATCGGCTCTTTCTGGGCTTGATGCACTAACCACCCAGGTTAGACAGGTATTGTTGTGGTCACTGGATGTGCCGGTCGGTTCAGGGCAGTTTTACACCACAACTCAGTCTAACCTCGAGTTAGGCATATTCGTCTTTTACTAAATTTACATATTTACCATTTATGTAAATTTTTCCGTCAACCAATTTAGCCTAGATCATACTCAACTGTCATGCAAGTTAACATACTTACATTCTATGCCCAAAAATTGATTTACCAATCAATTAACCCAAATTGCAATTTATACCAATTCAGATTTAATATTCCCCGTTTTCAATTCATGCCCAATCTAGATTAATATTCCAATTTACGGTTCATGTCAAAACTAGATTTAATATTCTAATTTACTGTTTAGGTCCAAAACTTGGTTTACACGCCAATTACACCCTTTGCGGCCAATTAAATTTATCAATTTAAGCCCAAGTCTAATATGCATGTAAATTCATTCACTATTATAGCAAATTTAGATTATGCCAACATATTTATTATGCCAAATTAACTTAATTAAGCTACGCCCAATCTCCGCATCATAATCGTACGTATAACATGATTTCACAAGTTTTTTATGTACTCATGAAATGACACTAATCAAAAGGAATAGGGGATAAGCACAAGAATTGATATAAAAGATTAGGCATACAAAAATAATGGCTCCAACAGGTTCGATGTACATAATAGTGAATAGGAATAAACTAGCCAAGTTACACACAAAATATGAGATCCACATAATCAAGGGAATAGGCATAGGTGATTTGGTCCAACATAATGCCACTTCAAGGTACAACATGATCGGTTAATTGTAACAATGAGAATAGTCATAAGCAACTAACTACAATAGTCATAGGCAATTAACCACAATAGTCGTGGGCGACTAATCGCAATAATTTCTTAATCAATGTCATAGGCAATAGTCTCATAGTTATGATTCATAGTCGTAGGCAATAATTTCATAGGTGACAGTTCATGGCCATAGTCTTAGACAAGGTCTCATAGTCATAGTCATAGTCATAGTCATAGTCATAGGCAATAACTTCATAGGCAACAATTTCATAGTCATAGTCTTAGGAAAAGGTCCCATAGTCATAGTCTTAGGCAAAAGTTTCATAGTCATAGTCTTAGGAAAAAGTCTCATAGTCATAGTCGTAAATCAGATCCAAAGGCATAGATAACTTTCAAGATAATTAACTTGCAAATTGGTATAGTTCTATATTTTGATTCATTACATTCACAATTCCAATTACACGTTCAAATCTAAGGAATAACTGAACTTACAGTGATCGGTTTAGAAAAGGTTAATAAGATAGCGTTGTGGTGATTTGCTATGATTCGCGTGACGTTGCTCGAAGCCGTTGAATTAGCCTTTGATTCCCTTCTTGAAGCTTTCACTTGATATGAATCTCCAATTTAAAGAAGAACTATAACTTGTTTTAGTGGAGAATAAGATTTATTTTAATAGTGGAGGCTAGAATAGAGAGAAACAACATGTAGACGCCTCAAAGAATTTATGTGGAGAAACCTTAGGTCTAGGCATTCTTTTATAGGTGTAGAGAGTGTTTTAGAGCCTTTAGATCGCCCTAGAAGCCATCTGGTCCGTCCAGAATAGGTCATAATCGTTGCAGTCCAGATCTGAAAAAATAGGGCAGGTCGACCCCTTGGTCGACCTATAGGGGGGGAGGTCGACCCCCTGGTCGACCTAGGTCCTGGGCGGGAAATTTCCCGCCCAGCCCGGGTGTGTGTTTTGAATTCGAATTTTGAATCTGTTTTTATTTATTTAAATTCTTGAAACTTCTGAAGGCCATTACTTCTTCATACGGGGTCCGATTTACGCAAACTCGGACTCTATCTCAAGCAGAATTTCGAGACGAACGCAATGGCGTAACCTATTTCCCTTAATTCTTCTTCTAAAAGTTACTTGTACTTTAATTTGTGAAACTTAATGTTACAGAATTACGGGGTGTTACAAAATCTTTATTTTGTTATATGCATAAACAATATTTTGCTTCCCATTTTTATGTTTTGATAGTTCTACTGTGAAATTTTGTTTTTGGGTTGATTTTTCCAAATTGTTTGCCACCGCTTTAAAAGAAGCTACTGAGAAAACAGTTATCATCATTGTGGCAAGTTATAGGTTGAATTCATTTAAAGGTACAATTTTAGTATGACTTTTATGTTATTCACAATTGAGAAAATTTATTATAATATGTTTTGGTAGGATTTACCCCTTTTTCCATCATTCTAGCTCAATTCTCTCATCCATCGGTCCAATTATGCTATCGACTATCAATTACTTTAATATGTGAAAATTTAATAATATGACGTTTCTTATATTGTAGAGCAACCTAATATGACCAATGTTGGTGCAACACGGTTTTTCATCAACTACAATCATCACAGTGTTGTTAAAATGAGAAAGAGGTAAATTTGAGTTTTATTGAAATGTAATATAATATATTTTTTAAATATAATATACATCAAAAATTAAACTTATAAAATATGTAGGTTGGATATTATTGATTTCAATGAGGGAAAAGTTGATGTTAACGATATGATTACCGGAGATTATCAAATACTGAGTATTGTTGAGATAAGGAACTTGAAATATAAATATATTGAGGTATGCTCCCTAGACTTTAATATTTTTTATTTTTTATTTGTCGTTCCTATTCAAGTACCTGAAGTTACTATATTTTATAAATTTTAGAAACAAGTTATTTTTCAAGTAACCGTTAGGAATGTAAATGAGGAACACACTTGGTATTATGATGCTTGCTTAGCATGTAGTGATCAAGAAGTTGAGGAGAAAAATGGGAAGTATAAATGTCCTAATTGTAAAATAAGCATACCCTGTCCAGACATGAGGTAATTTTCTGTAATGCTAGAGAAAAATTTACTTACTTTCCTACTAATAGTATATATATATATATATATATATATATATATATGTGTGTGTGTGTGTGTGTTTGTGTGTGTGTGTGTGTGTTTGTGTGCAGATTTAGATTATGTGTTATTGTTTAAGATAATAGTGGCAGTGCTGCAATAATTTTGCAAGACCGTGAGGTTTACAGAATAGTTAAGAAAAATGTTTATGACATAATGGGAGATCAAGAAAAGGTATGTATAGCTCCAAATATACTAAAAGAAAATTTTAATACTTTATTTTTTGACAAATTTAAATAAATTATAATATTCTTTCTAGCAAGGAAAGAAAAATGAATTTCCAACAATTTTGAAGTGTTTGGAGGGAAGGCAATATACAATTACTATATGTGTAATGTACACAGAGGTTCAAGCATGTACACGGCCACAGACATATATGAAGGTTTTGAGTTGATTGGGAATTCTATGATAGAAAGTGAAGACGGTGCAGTTGCATTACAAAGTTCACAGGTATTTTGTTGTCACACATAAACACCCCCCCCCCCACACACACATATGTATATATATATATATAGTCATGTTCATTGCAACAAGTTATTTCATTTCATTTATGTGCAGATGTCTATACCAAGTTTCAACACTGAATCTAAAACTAACATCAATATGCAAAGCCCCAGTACTGAAAAATCTACAAACAGTAATAGTTTGAAGAGGAAAAGCAAAGAGATTGATAATGATGGCAAGCTGCCATGTATTTTTGACGACTTTAAGGATAAAAAAGATGATGAAAATGAATTTATTTCAAAACTGAAAGCAATTAAAAAAGAAAAAGTAAGTTATATATATTTGATGGTTATTTTATATACGGTGTACATATTATTATTTTTTTGGTAAGGAATGACTAATTAATTGTTCATCTATTCAAATGTTTGTTGCACTACAGGAATGAAAACTATTCAAAAAAGTGGAAATCATGAAGTTATGCTGGGAACAAGATTGGACTTGAACATAATTTTCATGTTTATTTTGTTTGGAATGGAAACTACTCATGATCTTATATTTATTTTTTCTAATTTTCATATTTATTTTGTTTGGAAAGAAAACTACTCATGATCTTATATTTATTTTGCTCTAAAAACTGCTATTGATTAATGTATTTTTCTGTTGTGGATGTTTATTTTTATGTTGTAATTTGAAATTTTAGTTAGAATGCCTATTATACATATAAAAATATATTTAAACCTTAATAACAAAGCATACATTGCATTATATATATATATATAATGACATTATCACACTTTTTTGCTTCATCGAAAAAGTTATCATATTGTAGTTTGTATATAATTTATATAATATTACTTGAATTGTATCATTTATATAATTTTAATGATTATTTGTTCAAATTTTCACATTTAAAGATCACAAAATAAGTTTAAATTGTAATGAATTAAGGACATGTTTTCAGAATAAAATCACAACTAATCAATTTTTTTTATATCTATGCCAAAAAATAACCATTCATAACAAAAAAATTAGATGGATAACAGAATAATTAATCAAATAATCATCCATGACAAAATTATTGTTGAATGAACAACATGATAATTAATTATTGTTACTGCATAAATTAATTAGATGGATAACAGAACAATTAATCAAAATAATTTTTCATAATAAAATTATTTTTGGATGAACAACAAAACAATTTATTATTGTTGCCGCATAAATTATAATATTTAAAAATATATATGTAACTATTTAATATTAATTATGTTACTTTAGTTTTCTTTTATTTTTGATATTTAATCATTACAGTATTTTTTTTAATAAAATAAATTTTAGTGTCCAGCAAAGCGGGCAAAAAATACTAGTACATTATAACGTTTAACCTGAATTAAAATAATTTTCGTTAACTAATCAATGTCGTTAGCCGCTAATCACCTGGATTATCTTTAGAAATTTTGGGCCTAATCACGCTTTCATCTCCAGGTTACGATCAAAACCCGTTCACCCTCTTCCTCTGAACGCTGACACCACCTTAAATCGCCGAACCCCACATTAATGCCGCCTTCGTCCCTCCAAGAGCCACCCACTCCTGTAGCCCTGACCCCAATGAAGCCCCACGTTGCTAAAAACTTGTAATGAACAGAAATCGTTAATCCATCGATTTCATCGCCAGAACCATGTTACTTGGTAAAAAAAAAATTCTCTATGTGTTTTATTTTCTAAAATACGATTATATATATGGCTTCGTCACATTCCAGTTAGTCCTAACGTCAAACATACTTTTCAGGTGAAGTGGATGATTTAGTTCAGAAGTTGTTGGAGTTGAGTATTTCAAAAATTCTCGCTCTGCCCTTGCCTTCAGCTAGCGCATTTTTCATCTCCTAGGATGTCCTTAGTTGTACATTCACCTTCTGTTCTCTCATACTCCAGAAGTGGTCAAACAATATTTCTAAACAACATAACATTTCAAGGTATGATTCTTCATTATACAGTTGATGACCAGTCTAGTTTATAATGAAATCTTTTAAAGTAATGGATCATTAACAAGTCATCATCATCCTCACTTAGCTAATCTTTCTTCTTCTACCGCTGATCGGGGCCAACCATTGATACGAATCATAACTGCTCCAACTATACATTTTCGTGCTCCTACTCCCCATCTTCATCACTGTTTGTAGACGGTAATAAAGCACTTCCCTTCATGTTAACTATTGTTGAATTAATAAAACTACAACCTAGACTAGGTTTTTCTATGTTATTAGAGAATTTTATTAGAGCACAATGAACATGCAATAGTTTTTTATCTGCTACACTATTTATGGTGATTCTTAATGGGGTATTTCTGTTTCTACTGTGATTTATCATATATGCCTCTGCATTGGTAGAAAGATATAGTATGTTGCACTTGGTTTGAATTTTAGTAGTCTAAATTGTATAAATCAGGGACTAGTCATTGCCGAACATAAGAAAGGAATTTTTTTAATTAGGATTGCCAGTGAATACCTAAAAAATCTGATATTATCCACATCCGAAAACGGATAAATATCCGATATTCGAAAGAATGGATGTGGACGTGGATATAGGCATATCCGCATTCGAAAATTATCCGTTCTTTTTTTCATATTTATAGTTAAATTATGAGTATTTCAGCATAATAAAATATATAAATTTACGATATTGATACAACTGTGCGGTCACATCAATGGAGCTGTTTTGTGAAGCCTGCCTTGTCAAATGTTCGAATTCTTTGTGCTATGAATTACACTGTCAGCGTTACTAATCGGTTAAACAATGTAGTGATGTTGTACATGTATATTTAATGGTGGTAAATTTATGTTTGTATAGTGTGGATTGTAATCCGAATTGTAATGCTCTTCCTTGTGAAAAATGCCATGTAATATGTCAAATCTCCCAGCATGGAGTCACTAGTCAATTTGTAGTCTAGATAATGTAGTATAGCTCCAATTATGTAACCTTGATATGGTACTGGTGGACGGTCCACCTTAAAATTGAACTGTGGTAGACTATCCACCTTAAAAAATGAAAGTGGTTGGTTGGTAATCTGCCAATCACCTGTAACTAGGGCGAACCCGTGTTACGCACACGGGTTGTGTTAAACCATGTTCAAATTTACATTTGGAAATATTGATTGTATTATCATAGGTAGTGTATTTTATTTTGTTCGTCCAAATCTATTGTTTCGCACTTGCTGTGAAACCTGCGTTAGATAAATAGCTATATTATACTAAGGTATAAAAACTTTTTGTTGCTTATATATTATTGTCTTCGACCAATGTTTATACGATACATACAAAAGTATATTCAGAAAAATGGTAATTTGAGCACTAGAAATCAGTAAACCATCAAATTTTATTCAATCCAAATCTTGCCTTGATATTTTAGACAATTAGCTTTGATGTCGATACTAACAAATAGTAAATTGGTACTAACATTATGAACATTAGTAAAGTTTATGTACATTGAACTATAAATGTTCAAGCTCCACTATTTTTAAGATTTCCATTGTGTGCCATAAGATGGAGCTGAGAAACATTCCAGAGTACCTTTGGAGCCGGATCAATGAACACATTTTATGTGAACCGGCATGGAAGGCAGTGAAGATTTCTATTAATGGTCCAGTATAGCTCAAGTCAAAAACCAACATGAGTAGTTAGCCAAAAAAGATTAGTTATACGAATTTTTTTATCTATATGTGGTTAATATTGTATAATTTATTTAATTTTTATTTTTGAAATTTAAATGAAGATAATACAATTATCGCATAGGAAATAAATACCTTTTATAAAGAAATTTTATAACTGCTAGTTTAAAATAACTTGAGAGGTAGTGGTTGTAGTGTATAAATAACACTTTGGTCAGCGCAAGGAAGAACTAATCAATTGTAAGCCAAACTACCATATAGTTGAAAGTTGAAAACCATTTCCCCATCTGTTTCTGACACGAAAGTTTTCAAATAAAGAAACTAACTTTTAGAGTAGAGGATATTGAAATTATATCAATGAAAACCTCCCATTAACCCACCTAACATAGAGGTGGTTCCACAATTAAGCTAAAGACCCATTAACTCACCAAAGGTCAGTAGTGAAAATATAACTTATGATATAACCTTTACTAAAAATTACATTTAATAAATTTTGTTCTTTTACCTGAACAAGTGAATTTCCATCATAACAAATGAGACATGTAGTTTATGATGAATATAACGTCATAAGTTTAACCATTCAATCCAAAATTGATCAATTGTTGGGAACGCATTTATGGCTGATATGATGATTGAGACCCACTGTGGCTGTTTGACGGTGTTTTGCCTGATGGTAATTAACGTTTAAAAAACATGGTTTCTAGACCATTTGCTGCTAATCAATTAATCAATATTGTCTATTAATTAAAAACACATCAACGTTGAATTTTAATTCAACATCCAACATCCTAACTGGTTTTAATGTCACTGAGGTTATACAGTTCATATATATAAACAATACGAAAATAAATAAATAACACATAATTGTTAAGGAATTCAGTTAGATCCCTCCAACATGTTCTTCCCTACAACATATCTCATAATAACATTTAATAACATATGAAATAAATGTTTTAATCTAAATCATCCAAGACGACATAAATATAAATGTCGACAAATATTAAACAATTAATAAGCATGCAAGGCATTCAAACATCCAATTATATCAATGACGATAAATCCTAGTTATATGAATTTGATCAAATCACACTACAACAAAAACAACATATTACAAATTTAATTTTACAACTGTCACAAAATGCCGGTTGTAATAAATGTCTTTTACAACTGTCATTTCTTAATAGTTGTAATAAACATATTTTTAACAACTCTTTTGTTTTGCTAGTTGTAATAGTTTCTTATTACAACCTTTCTTTTCTGCCCATTGTAATATAAACTTGTTAGTACATGTTTCATTTATCCATGGTAATAATAAATTAATAATTAAAACTACTTAATAATACTCAATAATAAAAAAAGATTAATAATAAATCATAACCATAATTAAATAATAAAAATAATAATTAATTTGAAATATGAAAAAATTGATATTAACAATTAATATTCAATAATTAACCATAAATATGTATAATAATTATAATTAATTAATGATATTAACTATTTTCAATAAATAATTAATATTTAATAAATCATTTTCAAAAATTAATAATTAGTATAATAAATTATTTTTATCATTATATAAATGATAATTAATTTTTAAAAATAAGTAATTACAAACTAATCATTAGTATTAATGATTAATAATTAAGTAGCAATAATCAAGAAGTAATATCTACTATTTAGTAATTTATTTTTGATCATTAGTAAAAAAAAATTAGAAAGTTATATAAAATTATTTTCAACAATTCTTTTTTTACTTGTAGTATTTAATATTTTATTAAAAAGTAATTCACAAGAAATCCATATTATATTTAATATAAATTTCCTTATCAACTCTAACTTATAATATTTAATTTTTTTATAAATTTTGGTGAAATTTTATTATGTTCAATTAAAAAGTGGTTATCATGTAAAAGCATCTTTTCCTGGGAAAAAAAACGCTTGATGTCGTGTTAATGCGCTAGGATGAAACTGAGGCGGGAGACATGAAATTTTGGCTCCAAAAATCTCGCATCGTGTATTCCTACACCTTGTGTGGGCCGACTTTCCTTATTCATCCCTAAATCGAAACTGATCCCTAATTCTTCCAACCTTAACAAACTTGTGTCTTAACAAATTCCAATTGCTTGGTCAAACATAGATGCATCCACTTCTTTTGGATTCGGCGACGATAAAACTAGTAACCCATCTAACGACTGACAATGACTGGCGATGACGGATTTCAGCCTCCAGCACCTCCTGACCCTAATTCAGCAAGATTTTCTTCCCAGTCGACGACCGACGATGACAGATTTCAGCTAGTAACTCATCGCAGAGGACGAGATATCCAGAAAGTAAAGGAAGCAATCAGATCCTCCTCCGACCTATTGATGCTGCAGGCCCCTCCCCCCAAACACCATGATAGCGGATTCAGCTTCAAAAGTAATAGTGGAAAACGCGAATTGCAATAGCCTAAAGTCTATAAACCAAAACCCTAGGTTTTCTGATTCTCTAAGGACGCAAGTGGCCTGCCACTGGATGAACTCCTCCAATTTCAGCCATCACGAATTCCCTTCATTTGAAGATGCTATTAAGAAGATGTTACCGAGGAAAGGAAAGATCAACACTTCAGCAAGTTCTATGCAGAACTTCCCTCCTCTTGCTCTGCCAGGTATTAATCTGATATTTTTTACTTATGAGGCAATTTAGGTTTTATGTTCCTGTGATGGAAATAAAACAATTATTTTCATGGTATGGCTTCTATTTGTATCTACATTTCAGAAAAGCAGCGTGTCTTCTATTTCGAGGAATACATCTGATAATAGTGTTGTTTTAAGGAGCAAATTGAGAGTTAGCTATAAAAGTTCTGAAGTGTTCATGGATATTGTTAAGGAGGTTAGTAACGATGACAGATTCATGGTTGATTTTCATAATCGGTGAGTTTCCCCTTGGCTATGAAAAATGACCGATTACTGTTTCTAATGAATGAACTAGACAAATGCATGTGAACTCCAAATGAAGTATATGCACCAACACCACAATACCCTCTTTAGTTTATTCAAATGAGCATACCATCTTGAAGATCTCAATGCTTTGACCAAATGAGGTATCATTTGATGATGTGAACAATAGTTAATGCTAATAAATATTTGCTAAATATCATTGATTTATTTCCTGAATTGCATAGGCATCATTTTATTTGAAAATGAGTTTTTTAATGTGTACTTCAGCATGAAAAAGGAGACTAGGATGAAAATGGTTTGGAAATGTCGTGTAGTGGTTGATTTGGAAAATGGTTTTAACCTGTAAACTTAAAAATGGTTCTTTTTCCCATCCTTTTGAAATGTTAAAACTATCTTCTTCCTTGTCATCATTCCTTTGTCGGAATGACTAGGATTTCTACCACCATGTTACATCCTGCGCCATTTGATGTATATATCGAAAATCGATTAGCACCGTTGTGCCGGTGATTAGAGCACTTCGACTTGGATGCATATTTGAAACTTGGATGGCATGATTGAATGTATATTGATGACATGTAGTATGTTGCATAAGGTCTAGACTTGTATATAAATACAAATTTCAACACATACACACACATACATACATACATATATGTTGAAGATGCAAAACGCAAGACTTAGAATTGAACACCATTTTAGCTTTGTCTAGTTGACTCATGAAGTATGAAAACACAAATTAAGTTATCACGGTACAAATGGCCACCATGTTACAAGTTGAATTTTTGGGAAGGATGATGAAGAAATATAAAATTTATTATAACTGGAACAAACTATGGATTTTGTTTGTGCATTAGGCTTATGCTTCTCAATTGTGTAATGATGAGATTTTTCCATTAATGTGGGACTTTTAGACGTTTACTTGAACATCTGTGGCTTTTCTATTAATGTGGGACTTCTCTAAGATATTTACTTGACCATTTGTGGTTAGATATATCAGGACTGAAACCACATGATTTCCTTGAAAATCAATGTTGAGGTTTAGTGAGTTTAATATAAGCTGCATTTTAAAGAATTAGTAGTAAAGATTAGATAGGCCGAGCTCTATTCCAAAAGATACAGCAGTTCACATTAGTGTGGGTCTTAAATTAATTCATTTTGTAGTTAATGTGAAGTAATCATATTAGGTGTAGGTTTGTGACCACAGGAGCAGTGACATTCACAGAGCAAAGGGTGGAAAACTCATGAGAGACAGTCAAAATGTTGTCAGACATGGATGGATTGTACTCGCTACTTATAGTAGGAAGACAGAGACATGGGCTGGCTACTTACTTAACAGTCGGCATGAGCGCATGGCAACAGGAGCTTGGAGAGGTCGGAGGTCTTCTAGCTTCTTCAAATTATATGTTACACGGGTCCATGCTTGTTATTCATCAGCACGGTTCTAATGTCGATATCAGTTTTTCTATGAAACAAATGTCATCTAGAAGTAAAAGAGACTTAGATAATGAATTTAGAGTGTTGTTCAATTTATACTTTGGTATATACATGAAATTTTTGAAGGATACATTTTCCAACCTAACATGATCTGCATAAGCTTTAGAGATGCTCAAATATCTAGAAAGATTTCAACTTGAAGCCGACTGCAAAGAAATTGAAAGGTATCTTTTCCTGTAAAACAAAGAGCTGCTTTCAGAAGCCAATATATTACCATCAAAATCTACGTCCATGAAAGACTAAGATCAGACCATCTTTAACCAAGGAGACATCGGTTGTTTGAGACATAGGTGCATGACATATGTTCGTAGTAAGTTCAGTTCTGTTATAATATTATATTTGCTTAGTTTAATTTACTCCAATTATAATACAATATTACAATCAATATACCTTGTCTTCTAGAATAATAACGTCTTCTAGAATTGTTTATACTTGACATTATCATATCAGTTCATATTAATTTATAGAAATGTTAACATTGAATGCTGCATAGCTTCTATTACGTTTTATAGCTTAGGTTACTCTATACTTTATTATACTTCATTCTTGTTGCTTAATATGTTACTTCATATAGTTTAATTCAAGGACACCTGCAGCATTGCAAGAAAATCTCGAATTCATTGGAAGTCAACTCAAGAATGAAGACCATTGCAAGACCAGCAGCATTACGAGCAAATCTCAATTCCATTATGTTTGTATTACTCCTAGTGATGTATATTTATGAAAGATGACTTCATGTCATTTGGATTTTGGAGTCTTGGATAATGGACTTTGTAGTTGCTTTATTTACTTGAGATACTTGTATGATTTATAAAAAAATGATGAGAGTTCGAAAATTCTAATAATTTTCATTCATGTTTTAAGTATGTTCGATATCTTCAATTTTGTAGATAAGATGTTCTGAAATGAATTCTTTTGTTAACAATATGTAACAACTCGGAAAATCGGAACCAATTTAAAATTTTTATTTTTGAAATTATAGTGGATTTTATATATTTAAAATAATTTATTTTAAATAATAACGATTAAAAATTTATTTAAATCGAAGTTAGAACGATTTTTTTTAATTTAATTATAAAAGGAGTTAGAAATAGCGCGGTAGTTTGAAAATTTGAACTTGAACTTTGACTGACCGTACAGAATGCAAAATAAATCGGATTTTAGTAAAACCAAAAATGTTAGAATCTATTTTAAAATAAATTTCCAACAAATCTAAAAATTTGAAATTTCATAGCGTGAATCAAAAGTTATGCCCAGTTTAAAATTCAGAATAGTCGCTATAAAATTTATATATATTTTTAAATATTAAAAATAGCCATTTTACAAACGACCTCCGTTTTCGACGAAACCACTTTTGTTGGATCCCGAATGTCAAATTATTGCTAGATTCCAATTTTCATAATTTTTGGAATTAATTTGTGAGCGTGACAAAAGAAAATGTGTTTTGTCAATTTCAGTCAAATTGAATCGACCAGAAAACGACCATTTTTCAAACGGTCTCCGAATTTGATGAAATTAATTTTATTAGGACCGTATCATCAAAACACAGCTAGATTTATTTTTTAGGAATTTTCGGAGTCCGTATGTGGCCCCGGTGAATTTAAATATACGATCGAATTAATTAAATAAAGGATTTAAATTTTAAATTAAATAAATCGGTCCAAAAACAATCGTTTGAGCTGACAGGACCTAGCCCATTGGTTCCATAACAGGGGCAATTAGGTCGGATCAACTTTTGTTGGGCTGGATTTGGAGTCCGTATAGACTAACGGGTTATTCTTTTATTAAATAATTAATTAATATAAATATACTGTATAAAATACGGTGGAATACGCCAAACCCTAATTTCATTCTAACAGCCGTCCTTCTATGTTTTCGATGGCCACCATTCCCCCAAATTCGATCCTCAATTAATTTCTATCCACCACAAATTAAAACATGAATCCAAAGACAAAATCAAAGATCAACACGAGATCTTTAAATCGGTATGGCGATGATCGGATTTAGTGAAGTATGCTGCTCCAATTTCTGCCTCAAAGGCAGTAGTTTCGAACAGGGATTTGAAGCCACTGGAGGGTGCGAGTTTCGATGAGTTCGGCGTGGTTGGTGATGGTGTTGCGGCGCTCGACGAGAGGAGGTCAGATCGGTGTCAAAATCCTTGGAGCGCGTGTGATGCGGAAGGATTGGATCGTGAAGGATGGGTTCATTTCGAATGCTCCAGGGAGAAGAACGAAGGATGCCTGTGTTCCCTTCACTAATCAATGTAATTAAGGGGGATAATTAATTATTCAATCATGTTAATTATATTTTTTTAATTGTTCAAATATGCGTATCTTATCCAAATTAACATAGAATTCGATGAAATTTGGTGTGTTGGAATCGTCTTTCCGAGATCTACGTGATGGTGCTGACTAGAGCTTAAACGGAGCATGTTGGAAATTCAGATAAAATCATGGTGAGATTTATATTTTAAAATTAAAATTAATTATTTATTGCAATGTGAATTTTTTTATTTATTCTATATAAAATTCATGTTGATGTTGTGTATATTTATGGCAATGTTGGTTTGTTTTGTGATTGCGATGAACCACTGAATTGAGTTGTGTGTATTCTTGTTTGTCATAATTTTTTATACAATAAAAACCATATTTTTATTGTATATATAAAATATATAATATTCATGTATGTCAGGATTTGTGTATACAATAAAAACCATATTTTTATTGTATATATAAAAATAAAATGTTTATGTTTGTCAAAATTAGTGAATACCATAAAAACCATATTTTTATTGTGTATATAAAAATAAAGATGTTCATGTTTGATTAGATAAAGAGAATGACATGTTAAAAATAGGTTTTGTCAAAATTGGATTTGCAATAAAATATTCATTTTTATTGTTTACATGAAATATGTTTTTTTCAAAATTGGATTTGCGATAAAATATTCATTCTTATTGTTTACATGAAACATGTTTTTGTCAAAATTGGATTTAAAATAAAAATATTCACTTTTATTGTTTACATGAAACATGGTTTTTGTCAAAAATTTGTTTCCATTATAATAAGAAGATTGTAATAAAAAGAGTAAAATTAAAAGATATGTTTTTATTATCATTTTAGTTACAACAAAAAGGGTAGAATTAAAATATATGTTTTTATTATCATTTTAGTTACAACAAAAAGAGTAGAATTAAAAGATATGTTTTTATTATCATTTTAGTTAGAATAAAAAGAGTAGAATTAAAAGATATGTTTTTATTATCATTTTAGTTATAATAAAAAGAGTAGAATGAAAAGATATTTTTTATTACCATTTTAGTTACAATAAAAAGAGTAGAATGAAAAGACATATTTTTATTGTTATTTTAGGTACAATAAAAAGAGTAAAATAGGAAAATATGTTTTTATTGTCATTTTTGTTGCAATAAAAGATCGGTTATTAATGGACATATTCCTACCATAATTTTGTTGCAACAAAAAGATTAATTATTAAAGATCATGTTTTTATTTTCATTTTGTTTAAAGAAAAATAAGTAACATGAAAGATTATATTTTAATTGTCTATAGTTTTTCAATAAAAAGATGGAACATAACAAAAATTACATTTTGTTAAATGTTTTTCCTAAAAATTGGGCTTAACAACAAAAATGTGAAGAAAAATGTTTCACAAAAAGAAAATGATAAGTGGAGCCATACAATGATTGAAATGCAAGTAGAATACACAAAGCTTTATAGTGGTTCAATCCAATAAGGATCTACATCCACTCTCATAAGAGATTCCATTATCAATATGCAAATTACAAGATTAACTTCTCTCTTACAACATTTTCATCACTCCCTTACTCATGAATCATGTTTAAATCCATTAGGGATGATTGAGTAGTGTATTAATCAGCGGAGATACGACGTTGATATGGTAGAATTGGAAGAATTCCTTCTTGTGCACAAGCTACACTTAATCAATCTTCAACTCTTGAATCATTTGGATGTGGTTGATAAAGATCGTGATCCATGGATTAATCTTCAATTTAGGATGTTGGATAGATGTTAGAAATGTTGTAGAATAATTTCCGAGAGCACTTCGTGGTCTCCAGACTCGATCCCCCTTAATGAAGAAGTGAGGGGGGTATTTATAGGAGATTTCTAGACCAGATGGCAGTTCTGTAATTATGCAGAAAAACGCCATGACTCATGGCACCAGGCACCATGACTCATATCGTTGTATTATATTACTTGACGTCCTGGGTTCGCGACACGATATGATTCTCTCCGGCATGGCTCATCTCGTTCGGGTGATTCGATATTAGTTGGGGGCGATATGAGCAGGGCGCGACACGATTTAAATTAAGATCTTAAATATTGACTTACCCTTTATACCGTAGAACGATATGGAGGCAGGGCGGCATGACTCATGTCGTACAACCCTATGCTTATTAGCGCCTTGAGCTTTTGGCATGTCATGGCGTTATGTCGCATGACGACTTAATTTAGCCTCGATGCTATAAGTGGGGCACGACATGACCTCACAACGACTTATCTCATATTGCTGAACAACATGGAACACAATGGCATGGTTCTTGCCCTATTCTTTAAAGTCTCAGCGACATAGTCTTCATTATATCCACAGGTGATGCTATAGAGACTTGCGACATGAAATGAACTCCGACATGATATTAGAATGGCATGATTGCTGGATGCTTTGGCCTTACTTCCATGGCATGGAAGGGAGCGATATGACTGTGAGCGACCTGGTGTGGTATGGATGAACTTCCTCTCTTGCGACACGACTCTAGCGACTTGGCTTTTGTTTTGACATGGTTTGCAAACGACTTGGTTAAAACGACATGGCTCTCATTCCCTTATTTTATGGGTTAACATTTGCCCCTCGAAGTTTGCGTTATTAATAATAATGCTAACTTCGACTCTTATATATGCATTTCATGAGTGTTAAGTCGTTGAATGCTTTTACGAAATGAGCCAAGTCGTTCCCTAGTTCATGTTGCAAGTCGTATATGCTATTTTCATACCGAACATTTTCATGTCGCTATAGGCTTTAAATGAATTTCT
This sequence comes from Allium sativum, assembly GCA_030737875.1. Classification (NCBI taxonomy): domain Eukaryota; kingdom Viridiplantae; phylum Streptophyta; class Magnoliopsida; order Asparagales; family Amaryllidaceae; genus Allium; species Allium sativum. The sequence goes on from CM060926.1 coordinate 700,491,905, forward strand.
ATTCGACCCGATCCATTTTAACACCTTTATATCACCTTTAAAGTCGCATAACCTTTCATATATCCTCTTCATCCGAAACCTTGTCAGTGGCAGCTATCGACTGAGAAGAAAACATCGCTCCTCCCCTGAGCGCTTTTCCGATTGATTTCCAACGCCGTTGATCAGATTCCAGCTTTACGAAACTCAATCGAGTAAGCATCCAAGGTTGCTCCGACCCAACTCAGCATTAGCATCATCAAATCTGAAGTGCTTCTTTGTCGTCAGGCATTTTCTGGTCGTTGCGAAGTATTCTGCCTAGCATCAGGTTTAAACCCTATTTTTCTTTTTGAATTTGAGGTTTTTGAATGAAATTTGGGAGTTTTTAAACACACTTGAGTTAGCTATGACGACTCGAACTGATTCGGTTATTCATGGCATTGATCTAAAACTGAATCATGATTGTAACGAGATGATTGTGTATAATAGATGCAAAATGCTTTGTACTCCTTTAAGCTTGATTTTATTAAATGCGCATGAAATGGATGCATATTGTCTTTGTTTCATTGCCACAATTTTGAGTTACCGACATGGTTTTAAACCCCAAATCATGTGGACGATATGATACCCGTATGATGTAATAGCAGTATGAATCTTAACTTGTGATAGTGTTTGAACGCCCCCTTTTAATTCCAGGACCTTCGTGTTGACGTCGAGTTGCTTTTAAGATTTCCAGCTATGAATTGACATAGCTCTTATGTCGTGGACCGACATGGGACTCAAGTCATGGACCGACATGGGGCTCAAGTCGTGGAACGACGTGAGTCTCATGCCGTGAACCGACATGAGTCCCAGACCGTGGTAGCGACATGAGCAAGTCGTCTTGTTGCTGCTACGGCATGAGTGACCATACCATAACGACTTAACCCTAATGTCAACAAACGCTTCGCTTCGATGTTTGTCACCTTCGTTTTAATGCTTTGATGTGTTTTCTCATCTCTATTCTTCGAATCTTGCTGCTAAAAAAACTAAAATGTACTCAAGTGTATTTGTGTAGAATGACTACTAAAAAGAAAGCTCTTCCTCAAAATGAAGAAATTTCTTTGGCTCGAACCAATCCTTCTCTAAACACGGTTTCCGAGACTGAAACGACCATAACTTCTAGCCAAGTTTCTGCCTCCCTTCCTTTGGAACTTCACCCGATTAAAGCTAGGGGTCAAGAGAGACAGTCTACCACACTAACTCAAGATCAATACGAACTATTGTGTGGTCAATACGGAATTCCTTTTATAGATATTGTAATAACCCGAAAATCCGAGCCAATTTAAAATTTTTATTTTGGCAATTTTAGCGAATTTTGATTATTTAAAATGAATTATTTTAAATAATAATGACGAAAAATTTATTTTGAATAGAATTCGAACGTATATATTTATATAGACCGTCGTTAGAATATAAATAATTATTTATAATTATAAAAGGAATTGAAAATGGCGCGGTAGTTCAATAATTCGATTTCAAACTTCAATTGAACGGGTGCAAAATAAACCGGATTTTAGTGAAACCAAAAATATTAGAATCTAATTGAGAATATCTTTCCAACGAATCCGAGAAATCAAAATTTCATAGCGGGAATCAAAAGATATGTCCAGTTGAAAATTTAGAATAATCGCTATGGAATTTCGGGCCTTAAAAATAGAAACTTTGCAAACGACCTCGGATTTCGACGAACCACTTTTGTTGGATCCGTGATGTCAAATTATTGCTAGGTTTCAAATTTCATAATTTTTCGAATCAATATGTGAGCGTGGCAAAGGAAAACGCGTTTTGACCAGTTTCAGTTGATTTTAATCGACTGGAAAAGGCCATTTTTCAAATGGTCTCAGAATTTGATGAAATTAGTTTTGTTAGGACCGTATCGTCAATACGAAGCTAGAAAATATTTTTCTGGAATTTTTCGAGTTAGTACGTGACCCCGATAAATAGAAATGCGCGTTCAAATTCAATGTATAGAGTTATATGTTATTTTGACGAAAACTGATCGAAACGATCGAATCAGCCTACGATACATGTCCCATTGTGTTCGGAATGGGGGTAATTAGCTATGGACGACAGGCGGTGGGCCTCGTTTCGAGTTCGAATAAAAAGTCAACTTTTTGAAAATATATATATATATATATTAAAATTTTCTTTACATTTAACCCCCCCTCCCTTTACCTTTCTCTCTACAGCTATTCAGTTTCAAAGTAAATTAAAAAAAAGAGAAAAAGGGGGGAACCCGCTGATCCCGATCTCCCCCCCCCCCCCCCCCCCCCCGTTCAGTCCACCTGCCGCGCCTCCCGCCTCTTCTCCGATGCCCTCCCCTTCTTCTTCTCTTCCTCCACCTCTCCTTCCTCCGTTGAATCCCACGCCCAAACCACCCCAAGGTCGAACGCCTCTAGCCCAAGACTGCTACCATGCCACCGCTACCTCCTCCTCCTCCGCCTCCTTTCTTCTCCTCCTCCTGGCGTCGGCACAGCGCCACCAACGACCACCCAAGGCCCCTCCCCCTTCTTTAATCGGTAAGCTTTTATTTTGTTTTTCTTGTTTATTTTTTTTTAAGTTTTATTTTAGGTTATTTAATCAATGAAAATCTGGTTTTTTTTAGGTCAATAACCTTGTTTAAAAATGTTGTGTTTAAAAATATGAATAACGTGGTTTAGGCAAGATAAAAATTTGATTTTTAATCTAATAAAGATTTGATTTTTAATTAAAGGAAGAAGCAATTTTTATACATAGGAAAGAAATGTTTTTTATCATATGAGAAATACAAAAATATGATCTTTATCATATGAGAAGAACAAAAATATAATTTTTATAATATATAAAGAGTAAAAATATGATTTTTATATTATAGGAAGATTAAAAATAGGATCTTTGTTTATGTAAAGTAATAAAAATATAATTTATATATATATGGTGAGGTAAAAATAAAATTTTTATTATATTACTAGCAAGATAAAAATGTAATTTTTATCATGGAAGTAGCGGTGTAAAGGAGTGATTTTCTTTTTTTTTCATATGTGATAGAGATATAAAAATTCGATCTTTATATATGAAATAGAAATATAAAAATATAATTTTTATATAGAAGGAAGCGTTGTAAAAATATATGAAGCAGAAACAAAAATAGAATTTTTATCCACATAGCGTGATTATAAAAATGTGATTTTTATATACATAGCAACAATATAAAAATGCGATTTTAATATATGTAGTGAATACGGGCAACGAAAGTGATGAAAGGCGAGCACGACGAAGACTACATAAGAAGAGTCGTGGCGTTGGATTAGCTAGTCGGTGAGAACTTCTCACCTTTAATTTAATTTTTCTAGTTAAAATATATACTAGGATGCAGACGGTGTTTAGTAGCACCCGACACCCGTCGTCCACAGACCATGGATGGCTTGTATGCTTGTTTGTTTGATTTTGACGTGTAGTTGATTGTGTGATGTGATGTGAAATGAAATAAAATATTTATGTAGTTAAAAATATTTTATAGTTGAAAATATAACTTTTAACATGAAAATGAAATAAATTAATATAAACAAATCGAACGATTTGTTTATATACACACATTTGACTGATATTGATTAGAACGATAAATTTTACACATCGCCCAACTGCACAAATAAAATATGTGTTTGATTGTTTGAAACCCCACACGGGTATTGGGATGATATATGACATACACTAATCCCAATAATTAGTTGTATGTCGATCGATTGATTGACAGACTGTCATAAGCGTTAAATATTTATATTTGATGCTTATACAGTGTAGAACGCACTCTGGATGATGGTTGATTATTTATCATTGTTATTTTATACATGTGTTGTAGAAAAATCCATATAATTAACATTATATGGTAATTGATTGGGCCTCATTCCAGTTTTGAAAAAGAAATATTTGAAATAGAAATATTTGAAAAAGAAATATTTGAAATAGAAATATTTTAAATAGAATATTTGAAAATAGAAATATATGAAGCCGTGTTGATTAGATTGATGCTATTTTGACGCGAATGATATCTATATCGATTTTATTCATTTTTCAATGAATATTGAAAGTGATTTCGAAATTCGAATTAAATTAAAAAGAATTGAAATTCGAATTAAATTGAAAAGAATTTAAATTCGAATTAAATTGAAATGAATTGAAATTCGAATTAAATTGAAATAAATTGAAATTCGAATTAAATTGAAAAGAATTGAAATTCGAATTAGATTGAAATAGAATTGAAATCGTTTTTGTATTGAATTTAAAACGTTTTGGAAATTGAACTGAAATCGATTTAAATTGAAACCGATTTGAATTGAAATGGATTTGAATTGAAATCGAGTTGAAATGAATTTAAAACGAATTTATATTGGAAAGATTCAATTTTGATTTGAATTTGAGATGGAAGTTGAAATCGTTTTAAAAACGAATTTTAAACGATTTATAGAATACGTTTTAAAAGGAATTCGATGAAGTATATATTATATATATAATATAATGGCCTGAATAGAATGCGCCGCGCCGCAGCAGTTCGCGAATTTCGACCATTGACTTCGAACGGATATTATGGGAGATCCGACCGTCGGATTCTCCTAAAACCGGAACCATTGGGTTCATATCGAAAAGAGCTTTCTAACGAATATTAGAAATTTGAAATCTAACGGTTGGATTTGGAATTATGTCCAAATCAAATTTAAAAAAGGTCGTTGTAAGTGCAGTTTGATGGCCGTTGATGGAAATCGACTGTACGGGCCTTGATAAAATTATTAAAAATATCAATAATTTGTATAAAATCATAAGAAGTGACTCGGGAAGAACTGGGATGAAAAATCCCATATTTGAAAAGATAAAAATAGATTTTTATCGAAATGAACTAGTTTTGAACTAGAATAATAATTTATTTATTTTTAAAATAAATAAATTGGATTTGGAATGGTTTTGAAAATAACCAGAATTTCCAATAATTGAATTGGAATGGATTTGAATCGAAATTGTCTCCGGAATATTTCGATGTTGGATTTCGAGATGATACAGATATTGTTATGGGAATTTGAAAGATATATTAATATCGTTATTTCCAATACGATATTTGTTGGTCGTAGAATTTGGTATTGAATATAAGCCGGTATATTTTCTATTCAGAGCCTTGTATTTGATATCAAATGGGATTTGGGTTTGTCGTGAATGGTGTCTTCATTAACACTGTTCTTAAACCCAGTTGAGAAAAAGATTAAATCTTTTTATTTAGATTTAATGAAGTGAACCAATTAAATAATATTTAATGGGAATTGAATTGGCATTGATTTTTGGGTTTATCGTGAACAGTGTTTTAAATAACACTTGTTCTTTAACCCGAAAATTGATGGAATGTGATTTTGGGTTGTCGTGAACGGTATCTTCAATAATACTGTTCTTAGACCCAAAGGAGTTAAGAAAATCAGAAACTAACTGGAGATTAGTTAAGTAGAATGGTTTCTGGGGTATTGATCTGATGTTGGTTTCAGCCTTCGGGGTTAATACTTAGGGAATTGCTCACTTGCTAATTTACGGTTAGGGACTAATTGAAATATGATGTGATTTTGGGTTTATCGTGAACCGTGTTTTAAATGACACTGTTTCTTTAACCCAGTTAAAGATTAAAACTAAGTGGAGTTTTAATGAATCTTTAATTAGATTGAAAAGAACGAGAATGGAGTATCCCCAGTTTTGCTCCAAGCGATAGTTAAATCTTTAATTAGATTTGAACGTGAAATGGTAATTGAATTTACCGATAACACCGTGGTGTTAGTTATGAAGTATTACCAGTTTTACTTCGTGGGATGAATAGGTTGGGGTTGGGAAATTAAAACAAATGATTACTTCGGTAAGGTTCATTAATCCCGCCTAGTGGAATCGATATTCGAAAGAAGATTAAAGAATAAATTTGAAAGGATTTATCTTTGATAAAATTAATGGGAACCTTTCCCTAAGAATGTGAAATTTAGAAACTAACTGTCGGTTAGCTGAGAAGAATGGTTTCCTGGGTATTGATCTGATGTTGGTTTCGGCCTTCGGGGTTAATATTTGGGGAATTATTCTCTTGCTAATTTACGGTTAGTGACTGATGAATTGGAATGAGGCGTATGTTGTGGTTGTGTAACACTTGTTTATTATATACGTGAGTTATTCGGAAAGACCGGGTTTATCCCATTCTGAATAACGGATACGATGATAAGTCGAAGATGAAGACGGTGGTCGAAGACCGAAGGTCTTCACGTCGTCTGGGTGATTACTGATGATCTTGATTGGGCCGTACACCCAAGAGGAGGGAATCAGTTAGTGGTCGTCCAAACGTACTTGGAGATCGATGGATATGCGAGGTACAAGGTGCCTCCGGTTTCGTTCAGACCCAGAACGAACTTGTAAATGGACTGTGTGTCTGACATTGGATTTCATTCTATGTGATTGATATCGGTTGCATGGAGTGGTTTTCCTATGTGGCATGCTAAGATGCAAATGATCAAGGCTTCTATTGAAAAGCAAAGTCTTGTGGTTGATGATCAAAGCACGGCCTTTGTGGCATAGCTTTGTGTAGCGCGAATTCGCGAGCCTCACACCCCGGTAGTGGACCAGAAACGGGAAAGGACCTCAGGGAGGGCATGTGTTTCCTTCTAGTTAGAAGTGGCGTCAGTGGTTTTACACGCCCTGACGAGTTTGACTTATGTGGTTGTTGCTATTGCGAGGCGCCTCGGATATATCGGTGACTATGTAAAGCCGATGGAGTCATTCGTTGGCTCATTTACGCCCCAAAGGGCGGGGAAACGCAGTGTTCAGGCATTTTAATCCACATCGGTGGACCGGCCCTGAGGATCCAAGGGTCGATGCGCTCTGACCCTGAGACATGGGCTAGATTGTCTCGAAGTCTGTAAGGACTATCTTTTGCCTTGGTTCACGGATGGAAATCCAATTTCCAAATACGTGACTTGCGGTTTTGATTGTAGAGCCTAGTACGGCGACATGATATATGGTACCCATGCCGCCTATGATTGATATTTATGATTGTATATAAAATCAGAAACTAACTGGGAACGAGCTAAGATGAGTGGTTTCCTGGGTATTGGTCTAATGTTGGTTTCGGCCTTCGGGGTTAATACTTAGGGAATCGTTCTCTTACTAATTTGCGGTTGGAGTCTGATTAAGAATTAAAGGATAAAGTTTCACGTATCAAGCATTCTTTGGCTGTTATAAGGTAAAACTCCATCCTCCGGCTTGCGTTGCATTGTGTGATGGGACCTGGGTCTTATAACAGCTTCATTTTTCTTTATTTTAGCATTACGCAGTTTGTTTATGCACTGGTATTCTTGGAAGGAAACCCATTCCGTGCTATACGATGTGGTCCCTTGATTTACCTAACTTTAAAATAAAGATTAATAACTGTTTTAGTTCTCACACCAGTCCCATGACTGACCTAGAGTTTATTGTTTTAACCTAAACTCTGGGTGCCCTTATTTTGACACGGGCAGCTAGTAGTTTTGGTTTTGCAGATTTATATTTACAGCTGGAATGATATCCAGAAAGCTTTGTATCTGTATATCTCTTTTAGTTGTGTATTGTATTATTTTCCGCTGCTATGAAATTTATTGTAATCTCTGATATTTATCGAATGTATAATATTCATTCATACTCTGTATATTCTTGTACTCTGATGAATTGTTGTAATAAACAATGAAATGTTCTTCTGTCTGCGTTCTTTTGTGTGTTGTTCTCAACTCTATCCGGGCTTTCCTTACCGGGGAAGTTCGGGTCGTTTCATGCACTATTACCAAAAGAAGGCATTTTTGCTGATGACCCTCCTATTGGATATGTTGCCGTAAATAGACAAATGTTAGCAGCTGGTGCCATCCCCCCATTTAATCCATTTTTAGGGCGAACTTTAGACCGTTTAGTCATTGCTCCTTTCCAACTCCATCCTAATGGTTATACTGTTTTACTGGGCCTTTATGTTTTTTCATGGACACGAGAAAGCAAGAACCTACTTTTCAGGAGCTTCGTTACCTGTGTTCTTTTAAGAGTAGGAAGGACACTCCCTCTATTATGCATGTCGAAGGTGCCAGAAATCGGAAGCTTTTTCTGGAATTATCGGACAATGTTTCTGGATTTTTAAATCAATTCTTCTTTGTTAGATGCCCCGAACCATTTCGAGGGCAGTGAACAGACAGAGGTACACACGGTTTATTGAGTGGCTTTGACTTTATTTTCCTTTAAGTTATACTTTCTTACATTATTTCTTTTGGAATGCAGTAGTTCCTGCCCCGATTAAGGATAACAAGGCATCCTCTTCTCTTAAGGCCACTTACGAAACACTGAAAGCTATTGACGGGACGAAGAGAAATAGAAAACTTTTAGTTATGGAAAACATTCTTCGCCAATATGAACTACTCCATCCCTTGACGAAATTTTTATGTAAGGCTGGGTCTTCCACTCCTAAACCTTACCTTGTAGAGTCGGACATTGGTAGTTCTGACGATAGGAATGTAACTCAAGCCGATCAAGACCCTATTATTGATCCTTCCTTAAAGAGATGTTCAGGACCTACTAGTGGAAGAACGTTGCCCTCGTCAATAACTTTGAACAAGGATGAAGATTCTAACCGTCGTAGGGGTGAGGATCCTACAATATTGACCGAATTGGTTGAAAAAGAGAATACTTTCGCGCATTCTGAGTCAGAATTGGATTCCGAACAGGTTGAGAAAGATAATAGGGAAGTGAACACTTCTGAATCCAAGCGTGGGGATAAATATGATGAGGAAGATGTAATTGCAATAAAAACTGATCCAAGTATCGGGACTACAACTGGAGACCCCCTTACTGAGAATGCAGCTAAGGAAGATTCTGCAGGTACATTTGACAATTTGAGTGATCTCAACTTCGCTAAATATCTTAGTCAGGATGGTGCGGTTACTCAGCCTCTCAACCCTCAAACCATAGAAAATGGACTTAGGGATGCAGCCATAACCAAGTCAGGGGAGCATCTTTAATCTTTAGGAATTTCCTTAGACCCGGGGGGAAAAACCGGTCTGTCAATAACAGTGTCTTCTTTTAAGAAAATACACCTCTTGTATTTTAGTTTCTTTTCTGTCTTTGTATCTTGCCTTAGCATTTTTAGATACTTTGTAGTTTCAAGTATCGAAAACTCATCCATATCTTATTTCAGGTTTAGACATTCACGGGAGACGCTCGTCAGGAATTAGATCGGATTTCAATAAAAGGAGCAAAGCTATCAATCCGAAGCACTTATTACGATCCAAGCCTCAGCAATCATCGCATCACCACGAGCAGCTCCATCCTCCTCCGCCCTTGAAACCCTCATCTCAGTCCTTACATGTATCAGAATCTGACCTTACCGAGGAACAGAGGAAGAAGATACGTGAGGAAGAGGAGGAAGAGGCTAGAAGACACAATTGGCTAAGAGAAGACACTCCCGATGAAGGTGAGCGAGGGAGGAAACGAGGAAGGGACGGCTCTTATAAGTACTACCGAGTAGAAAAGCTACCTATTAAGCCACGACTTCCTTCATCCTCTAGCCCTCCAGGTCCTTCAGCCGAGATCCATTCGATTATTAATAAACCTCGCCATAATCCTGGTTCAACGAATATCTCTTTTTCCGAAAAGCTCCCAGGTTGGAACTTGAAAGTGCTTTACTTTGATCATGGAGTAGGTATAACTGATGCCGATGATTTTCTTAAGGAGGTGGAAGCGGTTATAAGCCAAACACACACCCAGTTTGATACTGCTAAGAGTAAACTCGAAACAAAATGGAACATCGTAAGAGATATTTTTTACAAAAAGCTGCGCGGATGGGAGAAACTTGGTGATGACCTTCAAAAGCGCGATGATTCCCATCTCACAAAAATTGCTGAGTGATAAAGTCAAATGGGAAAAAGTTTTGGATGATCGTGACATTACTGTCGTGATTCTCAATAAAAGAGTGGCAGAGTTAGAAGCATCAGATAACGAGATCAAGAATCTCCGGGAAGAACTTGATGCTTCCAAGCAAAAAGAAAAAGATGCCATAACTGCCAAGTGTAATGTTGATGCCATATTAGCTGTAGAGAAGGATTTCTCCAAACAATATCGGGAAGATGCGGCTAATCTTCGTAAGGAGGTAAAATCTCTAAAGGCTTCCAACCAGACATTGATGGCCAGGATCGAGTCTCTTGAGAAGGACAAGATAACTGCAGAAGAAACTCACAAACAGGCTATGGACGAAGCTGATGACGACATGTTCCGCTTCTATGTACACAGTGTCATGAGCCGTGGGAGTTTGCATTACTTAGGGGATAGTTTTGCACGTACTTTGGCGCTTGTTTTGGAGCGAGTGCTTGATATTAACGGTGATGATTGTAGCGAGGACGAACTCATTGACAAACTCTAAGATGACAGGTCCATAGAGGCTTTGGCAGAAGGAAAGGCACAACTAATAGACGAGAGAACCGGTACTTCCGGTGAGCAAATTCAAACCTAGCCTGATGTTGACCCTCCTACTGGCGCCTCGATCCTTGAAGCTTCTGGTTCACAAACATTAACTTCCCCCGTTGATGCTTCTAAAGAGAAAGATGCTATTACTGAGGGGGATTTCAATACAGGGAATATTGTTGAAGAACATGGTGAGAACAATGAGGCTGATGATGACAACCCTGATCGTTGGAGAATTGAGCACAGAGATCCCCCAAAGAGTCTTCTAGACACAGGTAAAATTGAAACCAACTATACCATGTCATGCTTAAAGTCCATTTTGGATTCACCTGGGACCCTTGCTTATTGTGCTCGATGTTTCTATAATCTAAATTTAATTTCACCCCTATCTTCTCCTACCATAGGCAATGCAACGACAATAGGAGCTACCAAGACTGATTCACCACTGACAAATTTCCCTCTTACTTCTGTCATTACTCCCCCTCCTCCTAGTAACACACCGTTGCTTATTACAGCTCCCGGGTCTCAAGATACGAAAATCGGTGCCTTCCTAGATTTAGATGTTGTTGACTACAGCCTTAGTGATGACCTTGAGGGCATCGAAGCAGATGAAAGCCCCCAAGATACCGCCAAGGGTAAAGGGAAAAAGCCTGCCAAGTCCTCATCGTCTAAGAAGAAGAAGAAGAATAAGGATATGGAGGCTATTGCTTTATCTTCCCAAGAGAATCAGAGTAATGTGGAAGAGACCCCTCCACCTTTACCTAACAAGCCAGCTTTGAGATCAAGCGACAAGAAGAAATGATCATGCATAGTGGTAGCTTAATCTGACTGTTAATTCCTTTCTTTTATAAGTTGTATTCAGGCCGGTTGTATATGCGGGTGCCGGTCCCCGCTTACAACTCTTGCACTTGTCGCCTCTATGCACTTTGTTGTTTGATATTTTGTACTTTAGGCTGTTACTTTATGATATAATTCTACTTTGCTGTCGGGAAATTGCGTCCTGCTTTTCATGCTTTAAATTTCGCTTTTAATCTCGCTGTACTTATTTATCTTGCATTTTATGCTTGTTTTATATTTGCAATACAGATTCTGCATCACAAATTGTTTGTTAAGACAAGCTGAATTAATTCAGTTTTGTTGGATGGAATAACCCAACGCCGGTTTTCATGAAGTTGTGACCGGATTGTAGTATGTTTAAAAAGCGTTATTAAATTTCATTAATGCAATGGTAATGCCCCATACCACAATTGGTTTCAATATTTTGAAAATTAGGCATGATATTTATAGTTAAATAAGAAATCTGTTAGTCCTGGCAACTGAGCGGGCCAGCTGCTTGTAGACTTTATTAAATGACTTTTTTGGTTCCGTCACTAACCGAATTTGGAAGATTCGGCTTATGATCGGATGCCCCCGAAAGGATTTTTGATCCGTTGTTCGTTGGGTCCGAATAATTCAGACGCTTATTGAACTTGTCGGACGCCTCCGAAGAGGTCTTTGGGTTCGTCAGTAACTGGATTTGGAAGATCCAGAATCAATAACTGGATTTGGAAGATCCAGCATCTGAGCGGATGCCTCCGAAGAGGTCTTTGGAAACCCAGTGTTTATATCGCTATCCGGCTATGCACTAATAGCGCTGGCGATCAACCGGGTACCCCTCGGGGATGTCTTTGGTTTAAAATCCCGGTGTTTGTATCACTATCCATCCATGTATTAATGGAATTGGTGATGAACCAGGTGCCCATCGGGGAGGTCTTTGGTTAAAAAACCCGACATTTGTATCACTATCCAGCCATGTATTAATGGCATCGGTGATGAACCAGGTGCCCCTCGGGGAGGTCTTTGGTTAAAAAAACCGGTGTTTGTATCACAATCCAGCCATGTATTAATGGCATCGGTGATGAACTAGGTGCCCCTCGTTTATGGCTTTGCACTTCACACTCTCCGTAGCAAAAATGTGAGGATGTTTGAGTATTAAGCAACGGGCGCTTTAGCACTCCCTGTCGGGATGTGCTGTAGCACTCACCAGGCTCCATTTGGTTTTAAATGCGCTTTTTCCTACTTAAAAGGCCTGTAATTAAAATCGATGTTAGCAGCCTGAAATCAAAAAAACTTTCAAATGTGCGGTTTTAGACAGGTAAAGTAGTTTCTTTCATTAACTTGTGCAAACTTTACATGACATTCACAATGCATGATATATTTACAATTCATGATGTATGTATAATGCGTAATATATGAAAGAAACTTTAAACAAAATAACGGCGAAGTTGAATGTTATTCCATGCTCGAGGGATTGTGATTCCGTCTGTCGTTTTTATCTCAAAGGTGCCATATGCAAATTTCTGGCTTATCATGTATGGCCCCTCCCAATTGGGCCCGAATACCCCGGTTCCTATCATAATTTTCTTCAGGACGAGGTCCCCGACTTGAAAAGTTCTTTGCTTGACTTTTATATTGAAATGCCTGGCTATTTTCCGTTGATGGACCGTTATCCTGAGCTCTGCTTCTTTCCGCTTTTCCTCAAGAAAATCAAGTGCCTCAAGTTGCAGCTTTTCATTTTCCTTCTGGTTAAGTGAATTCTACGGTGAGTGGGTACTTCCAGTTCCACTGGGATCATAGCTTCTGACCCAAACACAATTGAGAATGGCGCATGCCCTGTGGTAGTTTTATGTGTTGTCCAGTATGCCCATAGTGCCAAGGGAAGTTCGTCAACCCAGTTGCCTTTGACTTTTTCAAGATGCTTTTTGATGGTTGATTTTAGTATTTTGTTGGTGGCTTCCACTTGCCCGTTTGCTTGCGGATGGGCCACAGCTGCAAAACTCTTTTTGATTTTATATTTAGCGCAGAAGTCTAGGAATTCATTACTTTCAAACTGGGTTCCGTTATCGGTAATGATCTTCTGTAGCACTCCAAACCTACAAATGATGTTTTTTAAAACAAAATTGATCACTTTATTTGATGTGATAGTAGCCAAAGGTTCTGCTTCAGCCCATTTGGTAAAGTAGTCGACAGCTACTATAGCGTATTTCATATTCGATTTCGCGGTGGGTAATATCCCAATTAAATCTATGCCCCAGACCGCAAACAGCCATGGACTGAAAATTTGAGTTAGCACCGTGGCAGGTGCTCTTGGGATCTTAGCGAATCTCTGGCACCTGTCATACTTCTTTACATAGGTCATGGCATCTAGATTTACATCAGGCCAGAAATAGCCGTATCGCAGAATCTTCTTGGCTAACGTTTGACCACTGGTGTGCCCTCCACATTCTCCCTCATGTAACTCTGCCAAAATTGCTCTAGATTCCTCTTTGGTTTCACATCACAGCAATGGCATGGAAAATCCTCCTCGGTAAAGCCTCCCATCTTGAATGAGGTACAGAGGAGCTTTGCGCAATATCTTCCTTTTCTTTTTTCAGTCCTCAGGAAGTGTCCCATTAAGGATATACTCCTTAATTGGAGTCATCCATGACGCAGGTTCTTCAGCGGTCTCCATTATCCAGTCAATACTTGCTTCCTCAATGGTTGGAGTAGAAAGGACTTCGATGGGAATTAAACCCAGCAGTTGAGCGTCTGATGAACTAGCATACTTGGCAAGAGAATCCGCTTTTGAATTTTGCTTTCTAGGGATGTGAGATATAGCATAATGATCGAGATCGTTTAGAAGTTCCATAGCTTTGATTAGATAAGTAGGTAGGTTCCCAGTTTTGGTTTGGAACTCTTTGCGCACTTGACCCACCACCACTTGAGAATCACTGAGAATCTGCAAGGTTTTCAGGTTTATCTCTTTCACCCAAAAAAAAACTTTAACCCTTTTATTAACGCTTCATATTAGGTCTCATTATTAGTTAGCGGAAATTCCAATCTCAAGGCATAGCATAACAGTGACCTTCTGGGGTTTCTAAGACAATTCCGGCCCCTGAGCAATAGTCGTTTCTAGACCCATCAAAGTATAGTTTCCAACTAGCCTCCGTTTCTACTGGTTCTTCGATCTCTTCTCCTCTATCTGTAAAATCAGCAATAAAATCTGCTAAGGCTTGGCCATTAATGGCTGTTCGAGGATGATAAGTGATGTCATACTGACTTAGCTCAATGTTCCACTTTAGTAACCTTCCTGAAGTTTTTGGGCGAAAGAGAATTTGCCTTAATGGTTGATCGGTGAGAACTTTGATAGGGTGAGATTGGAAATATGGTCTCAACATTTTTGACGCAATGAGGAGGCAATATGCGAGCTTCTCTAGCTTAGGGTAATTTAGTTCAGCCTAGGAAAATCTCTTACTGATGTAGTATACCGGCAATTGCACCCCTGCTTCTTCTCGGATTAGGGCAGCACTCAAGGCATGTGACGAAACTGCTAGATACAAAAATAGATCTTCCCCATCTTTAGGTTTCGACAACATTGGCGGTGATTCCGTATGTCTAACCAATTCCTCGAAGGCCTCCTGGCACTCTTAGGTCCATTGGAAGTCCTTTCTTCCTTTTTTCAAGGCATCAAAAAGCGGAATACACCGATTACTTGCTTTAGATACGAACCGATTTAATGCTGCCACCTTTCCATTTAGGCTTTGGAGTTCCTTTTTTGTCCTTGGAGCCCACATTTCCCTTAAAGCCGCAATTTGAGAGGGATTCGCTTCGATTCCCCTAGCATTGACGATAAACCCGAGAAATTTCCCCGAAGAGACCCCGAATGAACACTTTAATGGGTTTAGTTTCATCCCATATTTTCTGAGTATGTGAAACATATTAGCTAGATCCTCGAGATGATATTCGGCATTCTTTGATTTGACTAGCATATCGTCCAGGAAAATACATCTAGATTCTCTTTCAAAAACAAGACTAATTCTTTTTGCAGTTTCATACCTAGCTGAGATCCTATCCTCAGGACCTGGTTGGGATCTTTATCGGATACTGGAACGGGGATAGTATCTTCGGCTGGCGCTGCTCTATTTTCCCCCATACTGTTTTTCCTTAGATCAATTGCTTTTCGAGCGCCACTATACTCTCCATTATGGGGGCTTTGCTTTAATTGCTATAAGAGGGGTTTTTGGATGCGGAGCAACGGCTCTACATCCTTCTTCAATTCCTTCTTCCTTGCCTATGCCAATTCAAATAAATAACATTCTCTTGCTGCTCGTTGATCGCCTATAATTGTGCCTATACCATTCTCTGTTGGGAATTTCATAGTGAGGCACCACGGAGCCATAGTTATTCTGAATGCTGCAAGAGTAGGTCTTCCTAGGAAGGCATTGTAAGCGGAGAGTTCATCAATTATAACGAAATCCTGTTCTAGTGCGGCTTTCTGCCCCCCTTCTCCGAGTTCCACTAGTAAACTGATAACGCCAATTGGTTGAACAGCTTGACCTGTGAATCCGTGGACCTTGTTCTGGCAAGCTTTTACGTCATTCATGGAAATATTCATTCTATGGAATGCGCTAATGAAGAGGACATTAACAGATGCTCCACTATCGACCAAAACCCTTCTAAATATGGTTGGGCCCAAACCAATGGTTATCACCATTGGATCCTCTGTAGGTGTTATGATCCCATTTGGATCTTCATCTTTAAATGTGATGTCGTCTCGCGAGATTCTTGGTATTTTTGCTAATGAAGCCTCATCCATTATCATGAGTTCACCTTTTTTCGAAAAGTCCTTCACCTCATGAGTACACTTCACCATGTCCCTCCAGCTTTTCCCTACCGGGTATGGGCCTCCTGAGATGGTGTTTATGATCATCCTTGGTATAGCAGCAACCGAAGCATTCTCATTCTGTTTAGGCTGTCTCGCAGAGGCTCCTTGGTCTGGAGCTCCTTGAGAATTTTGGGGGGTCTTTGTTACTGCTGAAGCCTGTTTTTCCTTATCAGCTCCTCAATTAAGCTTTTCAAATGTCTACACTCGTTTGTGCTATGCCTCGGTTGGTTGTGGAATCGACAGAATCTGTCGGACTTTACTGCATTATTAGTGACTCTTAACTTCCCTGGTTCTGGGTATTCCTCCGTGTCTTTGGTCTCCATATGAATATTTTCTATGGTATCATTAAGGGGAATCATTTTAGAATTCTTGAAGAAACGAAGCTTTTTGTTGTTTCGACCATCTTTCCCTTCATTCCCCCTTTTCTGATTTCCTCCAGCGTTTTTCTATCCTCCTTGCACGTTTACGTCTTTTTTCTCTGTCGGCTCATTATTTTCTGGAACTTCTAATGTATTGGCTGGATCCTCATCCATGCCTATATATTCTTCTTCCTTATCGAATAGCTCTTCGAGAGTGGTAGGCTTCTTTTTCTTGATCCACCGCCCAAGTTTGGTCCTTTTATTTATACCTTCTTTTAGAGCCATCAAGGCCAAACGTGGCTCATAATTTCCAACATCGGCCGCAGCTGTATTAAAACGAGAAAGGAAGGCTTTAATGGATTCCCCTGGCCCTTGTTCCAATTCATTCAGCTCCATTAGCACCTTAGTTGTTTGAAGTCTGAATTGCTGCCTAAACAGCTTGGCCAAGGTGGCAAAGTCGACCACGGACTTTGGTGGAAGCTTCGTGAACCAGAGTGAAGCTGCCCCCTCCAAGTAATTAGGGAAGTATAGACATTTGAGCTCATCAGTAGCACGTGCCCCATCCATGTGTTGATCATACTTGAATAGGAACACGTTGGGATCGCCAGTCCCATTATAAGCTTGCATAACTGGAGGTTTGAATTTATTCGGATATGGCGCCATTTTAACTCTTTCCATAAGCGGTGTTTTTGTGGGGGCAAACCACCGTTCCTTCTCATCATCCACCTTTTTCTGGTCCTCCTTCATGATCTTTCGTATCATCCCGGATATACGCTCCTCCTCATTGAGTTGGCCCACGGGCGGATGCCTTCCTCTTTACCGGATGTTTGCTTGGGCAAACGGTCACGGTTCAGATTCCAGGGCCCTGGACCTCCCGCATGGGGAAGTGCCCCTTTGGTGGAACCAAATGCTTGTTGAGGAGTTGCTTTTCTAGAGTGATTATGAGTAGGAGGCTTTGATCCCTTATGACTAGGATCTGCAATCCCTTGGACAGAATTTCCTCGATTCGGGCTTGAGGAAGAAGATCCAGTTTCTTTCGTTCGAGTGGTTTTAGCAGATTTAAGACGGGCTGCACTCATGGTAATCTTAGCCGTTGCGGCTTGCATAGCGAACATGTTTTCAAGTTTCTTCATCATGGCTTCATTCATGATATCGATTCAACTTGTCAATCCTGCTGCCACTTTATCTAATTCACTTCTAGTTATGGCAGTTTCGACTTTAGAACTTTCAACGACTTCAAACTGGTTAGTGGGCGGAGTGTTTCCCGTGTTAGTGGCATTATCGGCACTTTTACTTGTAGTTTTCTTCGGTGGTCTACCTGGCTTACCCGTGGCTTTGGATAAGAATTTCAATTCGGAAAACTTAAATGGTCGGAGTGTGTTCAAAATTCCAATGCAAGGCCTTCTACCTTGTGAGAGAGTGAGAAATGAATTAGCAATTTGGACCCCACGGTGGGCGCCAAATGTTTTTCCTTGAAATTGGGCTTAACACCAAAAATGTGAAGAAAAATGTTTCACAAAAAGAAAATGATAAGTGGAGCCACACAATGGTTGAAATGCAAGTAGAAGACACAAAGCTTTATAGTGGTTCAATCCAATAAGGATCTACATCCACTCTCATAAGAGATTCCATTATGAATATGCAAATTAGAAGATTAACTTCTCTCTTACAACATTTTCATCACTCCCTTACTCATGAATCATGTTTAAATCCATTAGGGATGATAGAGTAGTGTATTAATCAGCGGAGATACGACGTTGATATGGTAGAATTGGAAGAATTCCTTCTTGTGCACAAGCTACGCTAAATCAATCTTCAACTCTTGAATCATTTGAATGTGGTTGATAAAGACCATGATCCATGGATTAATATTCAATTTATGATGTTGGATTGATGTTAGAAATGTGGTAGAATAATTTTCGACAGCACTTTGTAGTCTCCAGACTCGATCCCCCTTAATGAAGAAGTGAGGGGGTATTTATAGGAGATTTCCAGACCAGATGGCAGTTCTGTAATTATGCAGAAAAATGCCATGACTCATGGCGCCAGGCACCATGACTCATATCGCTGTATTATATTACTTGACGTCCTGGGTTCGTGACACGATATGATTCTCTCCGGCATGGCACATCTTGTTCGAGTGATTCGATATTAGTTGGAGGCGATATGAGCAGGGCGCGGCACGATTTAAATTAAGATCTTAAATAACGACCTACCCTTTACGCCATAGAACGATATGGAGACAGGGCGCCATGACTCATGTCGTACAACCCTAAGCTTCTTAGCACCTTGAGCTTTTGGCATGTCATGGCGTTATGTCGCATGACGACTTAATTTAGCCTCGATGCTATAAGTGGGGCACGACATGACCTCACAACGACTTATCTCATACTGCTGAACGACATGGAATGCAACGACATGGTTCTTGCCCTATTCTTTAAAGTCTCAGCGACATGGTCTTCATTATATGCACAGGTGATGCTATAGCGACTTGCGACATGAAATGAACTCCTGCATGATATTAGAATGACATGATTGTTGGATGATTTAGCCTTACTTCCACAGCATGGAAGGGAGCGATATGACTGTGAGCGACCTGGTGTGGTATGGATGAACTTTCTCTCTTGCGACACGACTCTAGTGACTTGGCTTTTGTTTTGACATGGTTTGCAAACGACTTGGTTAAAACGACATGGCTCTCATTGCCTTATTTTATGGGTTAACATCAAATAAGATTAGAGTTAAACAAAGATTACATGTTTGTTAAATAAATTTGAGTTATAATAGTTGAAACCAAATTCATCACTTTTGTCAAATGTAATACTTGAAACAAAATTTGCCTTTTTGTCAAAATACAATTGTTGAAACATAAATGAACATTTTTGTCAAATT
Source organism: Allium sativum (assembly GCA_030737875.1). Classification (NCBI taxonomy): domain Eukaryota; kingdom Viridiplantae; phylum Streptophyta; class Magnoliopsida; order Asparagales; family Amaryllidaceae; genus Allium; species Allium sativum. The sequence goes on from CM060926.1 coordinate 700,511,309, forward strand.
AGAATTGTTGAACAAAATACACATTTTTGTAAAAATATACATTTTTGTTCATTAAGAAAAATGAATCATCTTTGTTCATTAAAAAGGATTAAACAAAAATAAACATTTTTGACAATTAAAAAGGTTGAAACAAAAATATACATTTTTACAAAATAGAATTGTTAAAACAAAAATTATCATTTTTGTTAATTAGAATGGCTGAAACCATAATCAACATTTTTGAATTGGGTAAAAACAAAAATTAAATTTTTGTTAGTTGTATAAGGGTTAAAATAAAAATTACATTTTTGTTAATTAGATAAGAGTTAAGACAAAAATAACATTTTGTTAAGGAGATTTGAGTTAAACCAAAAAAAATAACATTTTTGTAAAATAGATTTGTGACAAAACAAAAATATCATTTTTGTTATATGGAAATTGTAAACAAATAAAATTATCATTTTTATTTGTTATGTTGAATAGAATATTGTACACGAATAAATTGTTCTTTTATTTGCCATTAGAATACATAGAATATTGTACACAAATAAATTGTTCATTAATTTGTCATTAGAATACATAGAATATTGTACACAAATAAATTGTTCTTTTATTTGTCATTAGAATACATAGATAAATGTATGTAAATAAATATGCCATTTTATTAAATTAAAATTTGTCAAAAATGAATTGTCATTTTTGTTGAAGCTAGGATTGTCAACAAAAATGAATGAATCATTTGTGTTCATTTTGTTAAATTAGAATTGTTAACAATATGAAATTATCATTTGTTATTCATTTTGTTAAATTAGAATCATGAACAATATAAATTACCACTTTTATTCAAATGGTTAAAGTAAGAGTTGTTAACAATATGGAATTATCACTTTTAATCATTTTATTGAAATAGAATTTTCAACCAAAATGAAAAGATCATTTTTAATCATTTTGTTGAAATAGAATCGTCAACAAAAATGAGAGAATCATTTTTATTGTTAAAACATACGTTTGAATTTATATGTAAATATAAGAATCATTTTCATGGTCAAAACATACGTTTGAATTTATATGCAAATATAAGAATCATTTTCATGGTGAAAACATACGTTTGAATTTATATGCAAATATAAGAATCATTTTCATGGTCAAAACATACGTTTGAATTATATGCAAATATAAGAATCATTTTCATGGTCAAAACATACATTAGAATTGTACGTGAATTAAAATGACATTTTATTGTTAAATTTTGCATAGAATTTATATGCAAATACAAGTGACATTTGTATTGTCGAATTACACATTACAATTTGCGTACAGAATAAAGATTCATTTCATATGTTATGATTTGAAACCATATACAAATAAAACAAAACAATTTCTTTTTACAGGAAAATAGTGTGAAGGACAAAGTGAACAAAAATTTTATCCATAAGGACAAGGGGCAAAAAATTTAACCATAAGGACAAACTTTAGTATAAAGTATGAAATCATAGTGGACCCCTGAATTCCTCCCTTTATGCTGAAAATTGTCCTTGTGGTTAAAATATTTGCCTCTTGTCCTTAAGGATAAAAGTTTTGTTGGGTTTGTCCTTGTGCCTAGAAACCCCTTCTTTTTATTTGTTAAAATTAAAACTAGAAATTGCATACAAATAAAGGAAAATGAAAATTTTCTTTTTATTTGTCATCCACAACAATGCCATTTAAATATATTACATTTTATTAGACATTAGATACATGCAGGGAAATTATGCGAGTAAAATACATTTTTATTCAGCATTAGGAATATAATAACATGTTTTGTTCATTATCATCAACATGTTAGCAAAATTAAAATTGGTTAAATTCATTAACCAATGATTTATTTATATGAACTGTTGTTGTCAAGGGCGGACCCAGGAATTAACAAAGGGGTGGGCTGATTTACCAATAAATTTTGTAATTTTGACATTGAGTAAGTAGTAATCAAAGTTTGAGATTTCGGTTTCCGGTTCCGTTTTCCGGGCACGTGAGAAATTTAAATTTTTGGTCTCATTTTGGAATTTCCGAAAATTCCAGTTTAGTTCCAGTTCGTCAATTGCGGACCAGTTTAATACATTTATATGCAAATTAAACAATTAATGTCATTAATTCTCAACTCAATGTTTCAATTTCTAAATCAGCATGAACACGTTATGCTCCAGTTTTTTCAATTCATGACTTGGTATACAAAGCCCAAATATTTTAAACTTAGGTAAGAATATTTAACCCAAATTAATTACTACACAATACAAATTTATTTCTCCTATTTTCCTCGAAAACCACACCTGGCAGCATGGAATGTAGCGAAGAATTTAACCAAACATTTCCTCTTTCCAACGCAACGCTTCAAACTCAAACGAAGATCGGAAATTATCATTCTTCCCTAATCAATCAAAAAGCTGTAAAACAAAATGGCGAAAATTAAAACCAAAATCTTGGGAAGAAACCAAGCCGCAGTAGTTGCAGAACCCTTTGCCATTGGTTGAAACATCGCATCAAAATGCTAAGCAACTCAAATAGTAAAATCACTGAAAACAATGCACCATGGAAAATTGTGGATGATGAATGGCAAGTTCCGACATTGGGCTGCAGCCCATGCCCGCCCGGGGCTAGATCCGCCCTTGGTTGTTGTCTGAAAACCCCACACGGGTATTGTGATGATATTTGACATACACTAATCCCAATATTTACTTGTATGTCAATCGATGGATTGACAGGCTGCGATGAGCGTTATTTATTCATTTTAATGCTCACACAGTTATAAATTTCACTCTGGATGTGAATTGGTTGTTTAATGATTATTTATCATTATTGCCGTGTTTATGTGATGTGTGAAATCAATATAACCAAAATTATATGGTTACTGATTGAGTCGCATTCCGATTCAGAATATCTTTTAAATAAAGAATATTTTAAAATAAGAACATTGTAATATACAGAATATTTTAAAATAAAGAACACTGTAATATAAAGAATATTTTACATAAAGAAACTTTTATATAAAGAATATTTTTAAATAATGAATATTTTAAAATAATATTCAACGAAGAATAAAATGATGATTTCTATGTCCTTTTTTGGATGGACACAAAAGATAAAAATATATTTTTATCAAAACGAACTAGTTATTTACTAGAATAAATCTTTTAAATTAAGATTTAATGAAGCCTTCCAATTAATTATTATTTAATTAGAATTAAATAAAAGAATTAGATTTTGGGTTGTCGTGGATGGTGTCTTAAATAACACAGTTCTTAAACCCCGTATGAAAAGAATAAATCTTTTAATTAAGATTATTAGAGTTTCCAATTATATTTAGTGATTGGAATAAAATGATATGTAAATTGGGCTTATTGTGAACTGTGTTTTAAATGACATTTGTTCTTTATCCCAATTAACAGTGAAAATATATTTTGGAATTTATAAACCTTTTATTAAGATTTAAAAAGGAAATTTTCCAAAGTTAAGTTTTCCAATTTAATATATTAAATTGAAATTGAGTCGAAATTCGATTTGATAATAATCGAAATAGGCTTCTGTAAAAGAAGATTGTTACAATATATGGAATTTAAAAGGCTTTGCCATTATTCCATTTATATTCTTAGTCTGATACGGAAATTTATATCGATTATATATTAATTTGATTTCTGTGAAATTTCCATATTTAATGGAAGATGATTTTGGGTTTATCATGAACTGTTTTTTAAATGACATTAGTTCTTTAACCCAGTAAAGACAATATTAAGTTCTTAAATGTTGAATAATCATAAAGTAATGATTTTTGATATTAAAATCAAATTGGAGTTTCATTGAATCTTTAAAAAGAAAATTAAAGATTAAATTTAAAAGAATTTATCTTTGATAAAATTAATGGGGATCTTTCCCTTTTAATATGAATATTTTATTGAAAGAATATTCTGAATTGGAATGAGGCGTATGATGTGTATTTATAGCACCTGATTTCTGATTATAAAATACGCGAGTTATTCGGAAAGACCGGGTTTGACCTATTCTGAATAATTACTACGACGATTAAAAGTCGAAGACATTGAAGATAGTGATCGAAGACCGACGATCTTCACATTGAATGGGAGACTACTGATGCCCTGAACTGGGTCGCTCCTAGGAAAGGGTTAAAGTGGTAGTTGTCCGGACGTACTTGTTGATTGTCCAGATATGCGAGAACCTCTCTTCCGTATTGGACATATGGGACGAGGAATAAGGTGTCTCCGGTTCCGTTTAGACCAAGAATGGACTTGTAAATGGATGTGTGTCTGACATTGGATTTCATTCCCTGTAAATTGATTTCTATTTAATATATATCTATTGGTGGCAGAGAATTTATTTCTTGCTTAGCAACCTTCCCTGAGACGCACAAGCTCAGAGGTTATATATTGGTAGTTATCGATTGCATGATGTGGATTGTCAATGTGGCATGCCAAGATGCACATGATCAAGGCTTTTGTAGAAAAGCAGAGCCTTGTGGTTGATGATCAAAGCATAGCCTATTTCGGTATAGCTTTGTGTATAGCGTTACCTCGCAAGCCTCATACCCCGGTAAGAGTCAGAAATGGGACATGGGAACACATGGAGTGCACACGTTTCTTTCTAGCTAGAAGTGGTATCAGGGTTTTGCAAGCCCTGACATTTTACTTACGTGGTTGATGGAATGAGGCGCCTCGGATTTATTGGTCGATAGTGACCATTTTATAGGTTCAATAGGACCGGGAAGCATGTGTTCAGGAATTGCCAATCCACTAAAGTATTTGTGGACCGACCCTGCAGTATCCAAGGGTTGCCCGTACGTGTGATCCTGAGACATTGCTAGAGTGTCTCGAATCAGTAAGGAGATCGTCCCTAGCCTTGATTCATGACGGAAATCCAACTTCCAATACGACACCATGCGGTTTTGATTGTAGAACTAGTATGGCGACAAAGTATATGGTAGCTATGCCGTCTATGATGATACAGTATGATTGAAATGTATTTGAAACATATATACACTAATAATAATATCAAATCCATTTTTATCGTATCAAGCATTTTTGACCATTATAAGGTAAAATTCTATCCTCCGGTTTGCATTGCATTGTGTGATGGGACTTGAGTCATATTATGGTTTCATTTTTCTAAAAAGCATTGCGTTGTTTAACGATTTACTTTATTCCATGCACTGGCAATCCAATGGAGTAAACCCGTTCTGCGTTAGCGGCGTGGTCCTGTAATTAGCCTTATTATTAGATAAGTTACTAAAGATTTCTCATACCAGTCCCATGACTGACCCATAGTTTGTTTCACTTTGCAAACTTCGGTGCCCTCTTTTCCACACGTGCAGTCGAGTGGCTTATTTTGCAGATATATTGAGCAGGATTCTGGATCGAAGCTTAAAGATGTGTCTAGAGCATTGATAGACTTTCGCTGTATCAGATTATTGTTTCCAATGCAATGTATTAAATTCATTGTAAATTATCTTCCGTTGTTGTATTATTATATCGATGTACTCTGATATTTTGTACTCTGATGTAACCTTATTATGAAGTAATAAAAGTCTTCTGTTATTTGTTCAGATGTGTTGTATGCCCAGAGTTAGCGTATTGGGTTTTGAACGGTCTTGGTCGATTTAGCGATCGATTGGGTCCGAGCGAAATCCGAGTCGTTACACAATATGTATATAATTTGTTCATATATTACAAATGTAAAATAATACTTTTAATAAAATATATTACAATAGTTATAAACAGTTGTAATAAAGTTTATTACAATGGTGGAAAACAATTGTAATAAAGTTTATTACAACGGTGGAAAACAGTTGTAAAATGTACATTTCACAACGGTGTCGCAATGCAAAACAGTTGTAAAAGATTTAAGTCTATTACAACTTTTTGATAGACGATGGTTTCCCCACCGTTGTAAAAAGTCTTTTACAACTGTTTTCCACCGTTGTAATATGGTCAATTTGTTGTACTGTCATAGGATTCCAGAAGGTGAGAGATTTAACTCACCATTTATTTTCGATTGGAGGATTGTCACATTGTTTCATTTAATTTTAAACAAGCATTTGAAATTAAATGAAATATCAACTACTTCTGATCCCAATTGAACCAGCTCGTATTCATAGGCTTCGTCGATATGATCCCATCGTCTCTTATTTTGTGTAATTCTGTGCACGTTTGGATAAGTTATTACTATTACAAGTTTACTAACTTAAATGATTACAAAATCTACATTAATAATTAATTAACCTTAATTACCACATTAATAACCTTAATCAACATTTAATTAACCGCTAATCGTGATTATTGTCGCGTTGTTCATCTTCCAAACTGTGATTTCCCCGATCCCTCATTGCTCCATACTTCAAAGAAAAAAACCTCGTTGTCATCAATCCTCACAACCACCTATCTCGACCAACGGACCCACACTAAGCCTCATCGCGAGAACTGTCGCAGCCTACTTCCCTCTCGTTGACCAACCCATCCCACCTAGTGCCTCCAGGTTGCTAGTATATAGCTTTGAACGGGAAAATAACGTTGATAAAAATACGTCGCATCTTACAACCATATGACACCGCACCACCGCCATCCTCACCGCCTACTTTTGGCGCATCGATGGCCTTCAAACGTCTCAACCCAATAATGCCTCCATCACCTCTAAATCATCATAATTCGATTGAACCGCCAAAAAAAACACAACTTTGATCAACTTACAAATTCCAACACTCCACGCCACCATTCGCTACCACACCACCACCGATAGAAAGCCCATCCTCTCCTTTACCTCCTCCTTTCAGGTAACCCATCCCGAACCCCACCATTTGCATGTAAAACGAGGAAATATGAAAATGAATTTCTTTGTTGTCTTCTTCAATTCGGCCACCGTTGGCCACAAAATTTCACCAGCACGTTTTCCTTCAACATCCAATAAAACTTCCTAGTTGACAACTTCCTCCAATTCATCACCATTTGAGAGTTACAAATTAAAGTGTAGAAATGAGTTTAGTTGCAAAAATGTGGCACTCCACGTCCCTTAATGTCACCCAAGGATGTATTAAGTTCTGTGAGGAGCAGTAGGTAAATTGTAACTAAATTTTACAAGACAGAAAGTAAATATGCAGCAGAAAAACTTTATTACACAAAATCACAGTTTCATCGTTAAAATTTCAAATACCAAAAACAATAGTAATAATCATTTGTCTCATAACACAAAACATCATAGTACAAAATGGTAAAATAATCTCCTTCCTCAAAAGCCATAACAAGGTAGAACAAAAGTTAAAACAAAACATCAAATCAGAAGAAATCCAAGTCTAAGAATAGAGTCACGGTCTCAGCTATTGTCCGACACCACTCTGAGAACCTGAAGGGGCAAAAAAAGAGAGATAAAGGAAACAAAACAGGCTAGACATAAAGTCTGGCGAGTTCCAGAGATTTTTAGAAATAGGATAAGATAGAAAGTATTACAACAAATAAATAATGCTGAAAACAAAACATCAGTAAACTAAACAGGTACGAGATAAGATGGTAACGAGAAAATAAGATAAGGTAAAGATCATGTACGCTTCTTATTCATATTCTAAGAATAAAACAAATACACTACTAGTAAGATGTCAAGATTAGGTGTTACCCTAATTATTACACATGTGATCTGCTCCCTATTACACAAATATCATGTGCCAGCTACGACAATATGGGATATCAATCCGTTACTCATCAACCATAAGACACAGACATATTTGTTGGTGTTAGAACGACTTAGTTTCCCCTAATCGAACCCATGCACGCTCAAGATTCTGCCGAAACGCGCCTGTACCTACCTTCCACCCCAAATCTCTTTCAATCCAAATCAGTAAATCGTGCCCTGGCCCTACTTAGTGCGAGGCCCCTCTCTAAGATACTAACAGAGATTGTAACACCCCACATCTGTTAAGGTCACTCACAAAGGGAATGCCTTAACTTCAATGGAGTATTATGGGTACTGGAACAGAAATATTACAAGACAGACATATTTAAAACAGCGGAAAATAAAGTGGAAGTACTTCAAATCATTTATTAAATATAAATGTTTACAGGAAAAGCCCATCAACTTCCAATACCCAATTTCATAGTTAAAATATCTGTCTTGCTCAAAAACAAAGAAGCATAAAAACAAACTGCAGTATTCCCCAATAAAGCAAAGCAAGCCATAGCCAAGAGAAATCCAAGCCATACATGAAAGAGCCTTGGAGCTTGGTAAGATCCGAACTAAGCTGTATTCCCACCCTATGAACCTGGGGGGGGGGGGGGGGGAAACGGAAGAAAAAGAGGCAAAACAAAACGGGTCAGTCATAAAGACTGAGTAAGTCCTAATGACTTTCAGCATAAAAATAGGTAAAGGTAACATGGCATGAATAAACTGAAAGTAAACATAAACATGATAACAAGGTAGGTAAGATAAACTAAGATATCAGGATAAACTATGATAACAAGATAAACTAAGGGTAACAAGATAAACTTCGGGCACGATGAAACAAGTATAACATCCCATAATTCCTATCAAGTATCCCACCGCATGGTTTCTATCAAGAATAACATCGCAAGGTTTCTAAGCTTTACCATTAAAACGATATCTATTTGCTCTGCACCACCTAACTAGCATCCTCATAAGTGTCTTACATTGAATGATCCGTATTCCTACTAGTGTCCCAACTAGTGTCCTGTGTAACAAGGATCTGTACCCCCTACTAGTGTCCCAACTAGTAGCCCGTGTTATATAATAATTACAACGTGATCCCAATTCCCGCAATTATGGTAGCCTTCAGGTGTACATCGATTATGAGGATTCCACCTCGATCACCCCAATGGCCATGTATATATTCGATGCACCCTTACTACCTTATCGATCGGCTCCCTACTTGACCTAGTTCTCGTTTGTGTCACGCGGCCCCCTACTTGTAGATACCTGTGCTGGTCCCACCATGGGGTGTATCAAGTCCCATGGTGGCAACCCTAACACAATCAAGATGCACAGCTTTATACCTACTGATGCCCAGTGGCTAAATTTTCTGCGCCGAAGTGTGTGCACGCCCGCACTTCGTTAGAACCTGCACTGCTGCACCAACCGCCGCTAATTTGACCTCTTATAATCTGCCCAGTAATCGTGCCCCACCCTGCCTAGCTCAGGGTTCCGTTGATACCTAATGTGGGTTACTGCTGAAATGGGTCCCCGTTACTAGGTTTTTCTAATGGTTAAGTCTGTGGGCCTATATTCTCTGATATTACCCACCAGCCCTGATGTGTACTTAACCCCGCTACTGATTCAAGCATGTGTATTTAATGGTTAAGTGTATGTGGGCCTATATTTACTAATATTACCCACCAACCCGATATGTACTTAACCCTTCTACTCGTTATGTTACCATGGTTAAGTGTTTACCTTAGTTAACTTAACCTTTCTCGCTTAATATGTTTGATTGGATAAGTGTGGTTTATTAACTTAACCCCGTTCGTCTATCTGGTTACATTGGTTAAGAATTTTCTTGTTAACTTAACCCCATGTGTTACTTAACCCTACCACGCCTCACATCAGATTGGTTAAGTGCATGTTAACTTAACCCCATCCACTAGTCATATTATAATGGTCAAGTGTTATCAACTTATTCAAGTTAACTTAACCCATCCGCTTGTCCTGTTGTGTTGGTTAAGTGTTATTACTTAACCGCAACCACTTGTCTAATTAGCCCGTTGTATTAGTTAAGTGTTCTCACTTTACTTAACTCAACCCACTTATCTAATTAACGTGTTATATTGGTTAAGTGTTCTCTATTTACTTAACCCCACCTACTTATTTGATTAACACGTTATCTTGGTTAAACGTTCTTAGTTTACTTAACCCTACCCACTGGTCTAATTACCATGTTATGTTGGTTAAGTATTACTATTTGTATTCCCACATGTCACCCACATGTCACCCACTTAACCCCCATGTCCCACCACATGTTTTTCTTTGGTTAAGTGTTACTTAATTTATTACTACCACACCCCTGTAGGACCTCTCACATTGGGCCACCCTTTTGTGGTTGCTGGATTTGCCGGGCGGGTCCGGGCAGTCTTAAACCACAAACGGGCCTAACCTCGTGTCCATATAGTTGTCACGCATTTAAATTTCAAATTAGATTTTTAAGATAACCATCTCGTCCGTCGGATCAGTTAGGGATAGCCAGGGAGGGCAGGAAACTTGTATTTTCCAAACCCAAGCCTAGACACTATCCTCTCTGTCACCCTAGGACATTCTGGTGTATGTGTTATTAGGAGAAAATGTCATTAATATATATAATATTTTCACCCCATATTTGGATTAATTATCCCTAGTCAAATATGTCAAAATATTCCAATTATCTTTATGTCCATAATTTATATTAATTATGTCCATGTATGAACATTTATTATTTATATTAATTATGTCCATTTATCAACATTTATTATGGCCCACTTTCCCCTTTAAATCATGTTTATAATTTTTGGTATGTAAATTATACCAAATTAAATGTCACTAACCATGATAATGCTAAACATGACAATTACATGTAATTTCAAATTATCAATCAAAATATGTTGTACCCCACCTTCCCAAACTTGCCACATTAGCCATGCCCAAAATTACTATGTCATATATAATGGCATTTCCAAATCAATAGTTAAGCCTAATCTAGACTTATCATTTCTATTTACATTTTATACCAAATCTAGATTAAATATCCAAATTCACAGTTCATGTCCAAGCTAGATTTAATATTCTAGTTTATGCCCAAAACTTGATTTACCCGCCAAATTTACACATATACCCAAAATTATATGTATACCATGTTTACACCAATTTACCTATAACAAGTTCTAGCTTTTCACATATATCATGATCCATGTCAAATTACCTATACTAATTTATATATGCCTAATCCTAGCCAATTTACATATGTTCAACTTATGCCGATTTACATAATTACCAAGTTTCATGCCATTTTACATATGTCAAGATTCATGTCCAATTTACATATATCAATTCCAAATAAACCCAATTCATGACTCATGATGTAGTTATCCCAAACTATAATCTTTTTATTTAATTTACATAGGCCCGAACTCATGATTTAATTTACTATGCCAATTCATGTATGCGACTTCATGCCAAATTATTTATGCCAATACCCCAAACTTGCAATTTCAATCATATTGACAATACCCAAATTTCCAATTTCATGTTATGCCATCAATTCCACCCAACACATATATCCAAATAGGCAATATTCCCATATTTTTCCCCGTATTCAATCGTACGCAAATCGCAGTTTAGGCCTAGATCCGAAATTGATCTAGGTTCATCAAAAGAAAATAAATAGGGAAAGGTAGAATTTGCATCAAGATAAGATTGGAGGGAAAAACCTCATCTCAGGCATGAAGAATAGATCTTGATAATAATATCAACATAAATCAAGAAAACTAATTTACAACAGGCTGAATAGATCATGAACTAGACATGAACAAGTATCAAAACTCAAGGTTCAAGAATCAACAGGAATAGATCGATAAACATACATAAATCCAAATTCACTTTATTTCATGGCCATATTATAATTAAATATTTAAACCTGAAAATAACTAGAACTTACAGAGAACGGCTAATGAATTAGGGAGTGAATTTGTCGTAGAAAGTTGCAGTGTCATTGATCTATCCTCTTGAATTTGTTGTAGAAGCATTGATCTTTGATTTGATTTGGGTTTGAACGCTTAAGCTTTAATTTGGAGAAGGCGGCCATGGCTCAAGAGAGATTCCAGCAGCATTTAGGTGTCATATGAATTTGTGTGAGTTAGGCTAGGTCTAGGTGTTCTTTTATAGGTGTAGCACTTCATTTCAGCCATCGGATTAACCCTAAAACCCATCCGGACCATCAAAACTCGTCCCGGGCCTCAAAAATGGGTTCTGGACCACCCCAGGCCGACCAGGTCGACCTGTACAAAGGGGGAGTCGACACTACAGTCGACACAAGGGGGGGCAGGTCGACTTGGGTGTCGACACTACAGTCGACACGGGTAGTCTGCTAGAAAGTCTGCCGAAATCTTGTTTTGGCCATATCTTGGTCATACGGACTCCGATTTTCGAAAACTCAGACTCTATTTCGCGTATTTTTCCGAGAGGAACGCAATGGTGATGTCCATTTTACCTAATTCCTAATTCTTGAATTATTTATCCTTATTTTACTATCTTTTCCGTTACATACGCCGTTATCGAACTAATCTTTCTTCTCTTCCATGTATTAATTAATTCTTCTTATGCATCACCATTATTTACCCATCATAAGCATATTTTTATATATTTTATTTTATTTTTAATTATATTAAAAATACGGGGTGTTACAGAGATAGTGATACAGGTTCCACACAATAAGATTGACACAAGCCACCTCCTAGGCTCGTCCCCCCAAGTAACTAGGATTTTAATAGACCTAAAACCGGACACCAACAACAAAACATGGGACCTATTAGCTTATTAATTAACAAGTAATAATTTAGCAGGTTTAAGTCCATTAATAAGCATGGTTGTAAATGACATTTCCTATAAATGTTACTTTGTGTACAACCCCCTTCCAGAAACAAGCACATGTCCGGATGTATATGTGTATTAAGTTACCTATTTTATTTAATTACATCTGATTTTACCAACATGTTTTACTTAATTATTAAATTAATCTTAACCAATTTAGTTTAACATGCTTTGCATATTATGCCAATTTTACAGTCATTCGATTTCATGATTCAATATGCCTTATTCTCCTTTATACTATCATTTTATGTTATTCCCAATTAACCCAATTTACGTAATTCGAACGTGAATAGGGGCATTAGATAGCCTAGGTAGAGAAAAATATAAGTCTTATTCAGAAACACATAAACTGAATAAAATAGACATAAGACTGTTAATAAATCTAAAACATAAAAGGGATAATAGGATATACATGTAACAGTAATCGACTGAAAACTAAATAGACAACTGACAGTAAAACATTGTCATATGATCATGTAGTTACTGTATATTCTCAGATTCAGATTTATTTACTTTCATAATAGTGTTTAATTATCAAATCTGAAAATGACTGGAACTCACAATGGTTGGATTGAAGTTCAGAAAAATGTATATTGTTGTTGTTGAAGAAAGTCCACTTTAGATTTGTTTTAGAAGAATTAGAATTGTCCTTTCTAATCTATGTGTAGGCAGCATCTCATCATCTTCTTATTTTTTATTTATAAAAAGGCTTGGAGAAAGAAGAAATAAAGAATAGTTTGTGTGTAGAAAACAATAAGACTGCTGGCCTATTTATAGATTACCTAGGATAATTAGATGATGTTAGATTTTAGGTTTATAAATCCAATCATACACTCAATGCTAAGTCAGCTCATGTATTTAGTGAAGAAAACAGTCCAAATAAATCCTCAGGAACCTGTCGTTGCATGTAGGTGGGTCGACCCACCCTTACCTGTGTCGATCCCTGGGTCAACCTGCCTTGTACATGGGTCGACCCAATCAGGCTGGGTCGCCCACTGATTGTTACTTCCTGCTGCGTTGTTTATTTTAATTACATATATATATATATATAATCTATATATTTTAGTGCATTCTTCTTAGGTCCATAACTCATTCATAATTAATCTGATTTATGAAAACCAATAGTCTATCTGAACCAAAATTTCATAACAGATGCAACAATAAATTCTCTTTTACCTAATTCTGAATATTTAATTAAGAAATGTTCATTTTATTATCTTCTTCATAAAATTAGTGTGTATTAAAATATGGGGTGTTACATTCTCCCCTCCTTAAAGGATTTCGTCCCCTAAATCTCTTAGTTAAGTAGAATGTTGTTACCTAAAACCTACACCCATCTACTCATCCATCATCCACATGCATCCATTGTCCTTAAAATTTCTAATGCTTTGTATGAACATATTCAAATGTGTATGTGCTCCTAAACTAATGCAAAAATCAGGCGGTCGACTAATTCAGTTGACCTCCTTAATGCAATGTATGTATGTACTGTGTATCCAACATATATGCAAGTAATCCTAACAATACGTATAAGTTCTATATGTGTGCACAACCATTCATCAAAATGCAACATCCATGTGATGATTCAACCATTCTCATCCATTGAAACTTTATAATGCACACACATCCATGTGCAATATATAAGTGCTTGAGCCGATCTAGTGCCTAATGTGTGTGTATGCATCCATGGGAATCCACTAGCATCCACTCACATCCACTTATAATCATCAAACATAACATGTCTAAAACACATGTTTCCGAACATAGGTTTCTACTTAAGGATCGATGATTCAAACGATAGGGGTACGCAAATTCAAATTCAAAACCTAGAAAGGAAATTAAGAACGTACTCTTAAAGAGAAAGGGGGTAAGAGGAGAGAATCTTGTCTTCAGGTTCCCATGTCGCATCGTCTCGTTATTCTCCCCATTGCACCTTTACTAACTTGATCTCTTTGTTGTGTAGCCTCTTTGTTTTTTATTCCAGAATATGAGTAGGAACTTACCGAACTAATGCCTCTTTCTTGACTTCAAAATCCTTAAGCATACTTGGCTCTAATACCTCTGCTGAATCATGTAGATATTTCCTCAAATGGGAAACATGAAACACGTCCTTAACTCCCGCCAGCCTCTCAGGTAGTCTAGCTCTATAGGCCATTTGGCCTATCCTCTCAACTCTGGGAAATGGTCCTATGAACCGTGGTGCCAATTTCCCTACCGAGCCAAATTTAACTACATTCCTCAACTTCGGTACTTTAATGAAGACCATATCTCCTACCTCAATTCCAAATCAGTCCTTCTCTTATCGGCATATGAATTCTATCTATCTTGAGTTGCTTCCATCCTTCTTTGAATATGGTTTATTTTCTCAAAAATCTCTCTCCCCATCTCTGGCCCAAGTAAAAGTATGTATGTAGACTCCCACCAACACGTCGGCAATCTGCAAGGTCGTCCATAAAGTGCCCCGAAGGGCACCATCCCAATGCTTGACTGGTAACTATTGTTGTAGGAGAACTCAACCAATGGGAGATGCTCCTCCTAAGTCCATCTGAAATGTAGTATACACAGCCTTAGTAGATCCTCGAGTACTCTATTAACCCTCTTAGTCTGTCTATTTGTCTAAGGGTGATAAGCTATGCTAATTCTTAACTATGTACCTAGGTCCTCTTGCAAGCTTCTCCAAAACTCGCTAGTAAATATGGGGTCACGGTCGCTTACTATACTGGAAGGTACCCTATTAAGTCGGATGATCTCCTGAAGGTATATTGATGCTAGTTAAGCCATCGTCCACTTGCTCTTGACCGGAATAAAGTGAGCACTCTTAGTAAGCTTATCCACTATCACCCATATGCTCGTGTTGCCCTTCCTTGATCGGGTTAGTCCATCAGTGAAGTCCATAGATACGCTCTCCCATTTTCGTTATGGTATATCCAAGGGATGAAGCAATCCGCCAGGTTTCCTTTGTTCAGCTTTGACTTGTTGACAACTCAAACATCGGGCCACGAACTCTGCCACATCTTTCTTCAAGCCAGTCCAGTGAAAAACTTGCTTCATGTCTCAGTACATCTTGTCACCGCCCAGATGGATTGTCATCCAAGTGTGATGAGCCCCCTCAAAAACTGATCTTATCAAATCTCCAATTCTAGGACACAATCTACCATCTCGTCTTAGCCACCATTTTTCATCCACCGAATATCTAGCCAGGTGACTAGAGGCCACTCCTCTACTAAGTCTATCCAAGATGTCTTGCAACTGTTGATCCTTTCACTGCGTAGATCCAATGCTCTCCATAAGAGTAGGACGCACCTCCAATGATGCTAACAATCTAAGCGTACAATTCATAGATGTCTAAAAATCAAAGGTCGAGATCAACTCTAAGCTTTGCCTCTCTTCGAACAGAAGACTCAAGGTCATCCTCTGCCTATTCAACGCGCCCTCAACTACATTGCCCTTGCCCAGGGTATAAGCTATCTCAAAATTGTAGGACACAAGTAACTCCATCCATTGTTGCTGACATAGGTTGAGATCCTTCTGCGAGAACAAATATATGAGCGACTTGTGATCAGTGTAGAGCTCAAATCTCTATCCAGGTAGATAGTGTTACCAAGATTGAAGGGTGAACACTATTGGAGCCAATTCCAAGTCATAGGTGGTGTAGTTCTTCTCCACAATTTCCTACTTTCATAGTGGACTACCCTACCTTTATGCATCAACACAACACCTAACCCTGTGCCACAAGCATCGGTGTAGATTATAAACACCTTGCTACCACCAGGAAGAGTCAGAATAGGAGCTGATGTTAACGCCCTCTTCAATCTCTGGAACGCATCTTCGCAATCAATGTCCCAAGCGAAAGCCAAATTCTTCTTCGTCAAACAGGTGAGCGGAGCTGAGCTACGCGCAAAGTCTTTATTGAACTTTCTATAATAACCCGACAATACAAGGAAACTCCTTACCTCTGACGCATTCTTAGGGGCTTTCCAATCTTGAACTACGACAACTTTAGCGAGGTCTACCGCTATTCCATCCTTGGAGAATACATGCCCTAGGAATCTTACTTCCTTTCGCCAGAAGTGACACTTAGAAAATTTGGCCTTAAGCTGATGCGATCTAAGTGTACTGAGAACCTCCTCAAAGTATATGACATGTTCTTCTTCACTCCTTGAGAAAACCAAAATGTATTCCACGAAAACCACCACAAACTTTTTCAGATACTCCCTAATCACCTGACACGTTAAGTCCACAAAAAGTGTGAGTGCATTGGTTAGCCCAAAAGGCATAACCAACCACTCAAAGAAACCATCTGCAGTCCTGAAAGTTGTTTTGTCAATATTATCATCTACTACCATCTGCTGATGAACTCCCGTGGCTAGATCCAACTGTGAGAAAACTGTAGCGCCTACTAGTTGGTTAAACAAGTCATCAATCCTCGGAAGTGGGTGCCTATTCTTCTTAATGAGTTTATTTAATTCTCTATAGTCCACGCATAGAGGGAGAATTGTCTGCCTTGGTTGCAAAGACGACAAGAGCTCCCCACTCAGAAATGCTCCATCTAATAAATCCTTTCTCAAATAACTCACCTATAGTTTGCTGAGCTCCCTCCTATCATCGATCCCCAATAAATCAAACATATTCTTCGTTTCTCTAAGACAATTACGCGCCTCCAAAAAACTCTCAGTACCTCGAAATGGCTTGCCTCCCCATGGCGCAGAAATCCTTACAAAGCTTAGAAAAGTTGACTACATGAGGAGATAGAGCTACTACGACTGCAACTGGGGGAGGGACATTATCTTGCACTCCAATAAGTGTCGTAGCTTCTACATATCTACAAAACCATGTAGGAATGGGAATGCCCTCGGGGGAGTTAGGATCCCCAGACATTCTAAAAAAGGACGAAATAAAATTCAGAAAGAGAACGAAGGAATATTATTAAATGACTTGAGGGGATATATTTTTCAAAAATTGGTTTTATTTGAAAATCCTTTACTTAAAAACACTTTTTAAAAAAAATTCCTCTGATCTTGTAACCTTATAATCTGATACCAAATGTGACACTCGCGTAACTTAATATCACCTATATGAGGATGCATTAAGTTCTGTGAAGCGCAATAGGTAAACAGTAACTAAAATTCATAAGACAGAAAGTTAATATGCAGTGGAAAAACTTTTATTATCAAAAAATCACCATTTAATCGTTATAATTTCAAATACCAAAAACTATAGTAATAACCATTTATCACATAACAGAAAACATCATAGTACGGAATTGTAAAATCATATCCTTCCCCAAAAGTCATAACAAGGAAGAACAAAAGTTAAAGCAACACATCAAGTCAGAAGAAATCCAAATCCAAAAGTAGAGTCACGGTCTCAGCTAATGTCCGCCACCACTCTAAGAACCTAAGGGGGAAAGGAAGAGAGAGGAAGAAAACAGAATAGGTCAGACATAAAGTCTGGCGAGTTCCAGCGATTTTCAGCAGTAGGATAAGATAGAAAGTATCAAGACAGATAAATAATGTTGGAAAAGAAACTACAGTAAACTAGACAGGTACGAGATAACATGATAATGAGATAATAAGATAAGGTAAAGATCTTGTACGCTTCTCATTCATATCCTAAGAATAAAACTACTGCACTACTAGTAAAATGTCAAGACTAGGTGTTACTCTAATTACTATCCACATGATCGGCACCCTACTACACAAATATCGTGTGCCAACTACGGCGGTAGGGGGTTCCAATCCCTAACCTTAGTTTCCCTAATCGGACCCATGCATGCTCATGAATCTTCCGGAATGCTCCCGTACCCAACTTCCACCTTGAACCTCTTGTAATCTAGATCAGTAAAGCGTGTCCTAGCCCTACCTAGTGCGAGGCCGCTCTCTAAGATACTAACAGGGATACTGACTGATATGGGTTTCACATAAAAAGATAGACACAACCGACCTCAAGACTCGTGCCCCCAAGTAATCAGGATTTTAAGAGTCCCAAAATGGATACCAAAAACAAGACTTGGGACCTCTTAGCTTATTAATTAACAAGTAATAATTTATAAGGATTAAGTCTATTAATAAGCATGGTTCTAAATGACATTTCCTGTAAATGTTATTTTTGTGTACAGCCCCCTTCGCCAAACAAGAACTGCTATACTTATTACATCTGATTCTACCAACATGTTTTAATTATTAAATTAATCTTAACTTAATCAAAGTAACATGTTTTGCATATTATCCCAATTTTAAAGTCATTGGATTTCATGTTTCAATATGCCTAATTCTCCTTTTTACTATCACTTTAAGTTATTCCCAATTAACCTAATTTACGCAATTCGAACCTAAATAGCCTAGGCATTAGATAGCCTAAGTACATCACAAAATATGAAGAAAAAGGAGAAAATATAGATCTAATTCAGAAACACATAAACTGAATAAAATAGGTATAAGACTATAAATAAATATTAAACAAAAAAGGGTTAATAGGATATACATGTAACAGTAATCAACTAAAAATTAAATAGATAACTGACAGTAAAATAGTGACATATGAATATGTAGTTACTGTATATACTCAAATTTATTACTGTCAGAATACTGTTTAGTTCTCAAATCTGAAAATGGCTAGAATTCATAATGGTTGGACTGAAGTTCAGAAAAATGTATATTGTGGTTGTTGAAGAAAATCCTCTTAATATTTGTTTTAGAAGAATTAGAATTGTTGTTTCTAATCTATGTGTAGGCAGCATCTCAGCATCTTTATATTTTTATTTAGAATAAGGCTTGGAGGAAGAAGAAATGATGAATAGTTTGTGTGTAGAAAACAGTGATACTACTAGCCTATTTATAGATTACCTAGATAATTCCATATAGTTATATTTTAGGTTTATAAATCCAACCGTGCTTTGAATGTAGAGTCAATGCACGTATGTAGTGAAGAAAACCATCCAAATACAGTCTCAGGAACATGCCTCTGCATGAAGGTGGGTCGACCCACCCTTACCTGTGTCGACCCCTGGGTCGACCTGCTTTAGACATGGGTCAATAACTCCTTCATAATTAATTTGATTTATAAAAACCAAGAGTTTATACATAAATTTCGTAATGGACGCAACGATAAAGTCCATTTTACTTAATTCTTAATATTTAATTAAGAATTATTCATTATATTATCTTCTTTATGTAATTATTATGTATTAAAATATGTGTTGTTACAAAAAATGTGGTTGAATGATTTGCGAACTGAGGGTTATGGTTAGGTTGTTTATAAAGAGGAGGTTTATATTTTCTATTCTTGAAGTGACTAGCGATATTTCATTGAAAATGGGTAAAGATATTTAGATTTATTATATTTTGATTCATTCGTGCCTACCGCCATTTCCGGTCGATGTTTACCGATTTGTAAGATGATATAAGAACTCCATTCATGACGAAAAGGACATCATGCTATGGTTCGACCTTCCAGACCCAATAAAACTTATTTTATCGAATTGTGGGTCTGTTTGCTAGAACGACGCTAGTTTGAGTCAAGATTATCGATTTATTCACGTTTTAATTAACGTACGCTCACAAAATTACTTCGATTGGTATGAAACTTGAAATCTAGCAATAACTAGCCATTACGGATTTATTAAAATTTGTTTCCTTGAAATCTGAGACCGTTAGAACAATGTCTTTTTTTAAGAGTCCAAATTTAAATCGATTTTAAAATACTTCAATATGATAATAATAAATTATTATTATCGAACATATTCAAGCAGAATTTCATATAGCTTCAAAATGAACCTCTCCAGATTGAATTTCAAGTTAAATCAATATTCAATATGATAAAAATCATTTTATTTATACTATAAATCGTTACGGTTTATAATCGATTCCATAGCAACCTTTTTTAAATTTGATTTGTACATAACTCAAAATCTACAATATGAAAACTCAATTTTTCTCTTTCATTAGAATATTACAATTCAATAAATCCGGATGATTCTTATTTCAAAGAATTCCGACTTATATTGGATCTCGTATATCCATTTAAAATTCAAAACGTAAAACTACGAACTACCGCGATGTTGCGGGCTTGTTTTGTATTAAATTATAAATTTATACGTTCAAATGTCGTTTAAATAAACGAATTTCTTATTGTAATTCAAATCTAAACTTAATAAAATCTTCTATATAGCCCAATTCATGATATATTGCAAATTCAACTAATTCCAACTAATTTAGAATTAAATTCATTATTTTATTATTCAAATTAAATTAGAACTCATTGAATTCAAGCCATTTAAATTTCCAATCAAAAACTAAAATCATTTTTAAATGTTCAATTAAATGGTTGAAAATCCAGGTCGTTACAGAGATGTATTTATAGTTGAGGTTTAATATTATTGTAGTCAACTATATTCAATCAGATTTCATTTCAATGTTTATAGCTCGCACGAACACATATTAAACCCGATTGCATTGAAATTTGAAATCCTACACTGGTTTAACATTCCAGACCCGATGAAACTGGTTTCATCGAATTCCGAGACTGTTTGTAAATAGACTATTATAATTACAAATCATTAATCAATACGTGTTTATATTGTGAATTCCCACATAACAGCTTCGATTGACTCGAAACTGGAAATCCTACAATAATTAAACATTATCAATTTTATACTATTGGTTTCATTGAAATCTGAGGTTGTTTGAAAAACGCTATTTTCATGTGTTAAATTAAATCAATAAAATATAAATCGATTTTAAACAATCAAATTCGTTGACAACAAATTATTATTATCCTCCTAATGCAGATAAAATTTATATTAATTGTTAGAATCATTTTGATTCATTTTTAACTTAGAATCAATTATTTCTCATTTTTGCACTACGATAATACGATATATTCAAAATTAAATCTTATTCTACATATTAAATCGATAAACCCCATATTAAAATCCATTTATATTTCCAATTCAACGTAAATTGAAATATTCGAAGCTCAATGACTAAAGATTCTGGTAGTTACAATCACGCAAGCTGCACCTCATAAACAATAGTTTATAACATCAAAAGTTGTTTAATACTTTTAAATCAATACGTTGTCACGTTAAAACCTTACTAAGAAAAAACAGATGGGGAAAAATTTATTGCAGGAAAGTGATTACAATATAGAATGTCATATTTCAATAATTTACTATGTCAAATGAAATTGATGCATATAGATCAATATAATGCATCGTTAAAAGCTTACTAAGAAAAACCTAATGGAAAAAAATCTTAATGAAGGAAAAAGAGTACATTACGATATACTTATATATTCTACTTTAACGGAAAACACTTCACCATATTCTTTTTTAGCGCTTCATGTCAGTTTTTCTTATTACAGCTACATATTTGATGGATGTTAAGAGTTTCATTGCAACAAGACTAAAAACAGGAATGGATGTTAAAAGTTTCATTACAACATAACTAAAAGCAGGAAGTAATCTACTCATTATAAATTATATCAATATTTTCATTACAACAATAGTTAAAAGATGGTTGTAATATGTACTCATTATTATTTGCATTCTTTATAACATGAAAAGTTATTCATATTCTTTGAGGACTAGTATATTTTCCTTATTTTGTATGATTCAGCCATACTTATACCTTCTAGGCGTTTCTAAGTGTTGGAACACTACCACTGTCTGAAAACAAATCATTTATTTCTAAAATAATTATGAATTTGGCATTTAACATATTGTTAATACTATATGTGGTTCAATAATCTCATTGTTCTTTTTTTCACTTTATGTATTTTTAATTATATATTATCAACCGATGTTTTGCATTTCTTATTTAGGATAACTTAATGATGAGCAATTATGTTTTCTCTAATACAGAATTTTAATCCATTTATAAATATAAGAGCTACAAATTTATCATTAATAATTATTTGTTCTTAATTCTATATACATGATTTATTGAGATCTCAAAATTTTCATGTTTTTGGTACCTCAACCACTTTTAAGATTATTTGATAATTATGTCAGAGGTCTTATAGAGCACCCTTAAGTGTTTCTTTAAGATATATATCTCTTTTATTTGGCATCTTTATCATCTACCCTACAAATATTTCAAAGTAACTTCTCTACTGCACTTTAGATGTTGTTTATACCTTGTGATCCTTCAAGGATTTAAATTTATACTGGAGCTAGTTTACTGGGGATATGATAAATGTTTCAAATTACTTCTTTGGTTACATCTTCATGTATGTTAATAAATATTTATTTCTGATAATCAAAATGTACTTGTGTCCCTTTTATCCTCATTCGCAATGTTAACAAACATTGTCACGTTAAATATAATCCTCTTTGGATTCTCATTTTGATATTATCGAATTACTACTAGTAAATACATAAGTATATCAATAGAAGGATAATCATTTTGTTAGTTTATAAGATACGTTTGGAAATACAACTTATTCTCATTCATTAATCTAGTAAGTAGGAGGAGTTTTGTTATTATATAGATGATTTGAATACACATATGACTTTAGGTCTTTGAATATTTATTATGACTGATTTTTAAGTCATTGAATGATATTTATGCATAATCTATAAGAAGATCATATAACATTTTAATCAAACAATCTTTAGGATGTTAGTTAACTATTCACGTATATGGATATATATATATATATACATGCGTCTATGTATTATATACGTAATAGATTTGTATATTCTTTCTCATTTGAGTTAGCGATTTTAGAATAATTTGTTTATAAGGATCCAAATTGAAAATCTCTTTTTGCTTATCAAGCAATGTCAATGTGAATTCTTAAAGATCGTTTGATAATGTAAAAAAAATCTGCTTTTGAACCATATTAAACTTTTGATTCAAATAAATTATATATGTTATAAAATAAAACAGAACAGATAATAAACAAAAGCCGTTAGAGAGAACAAAAGAGTTAGGGGAGAGACTTTTATATCTATTGCTTCTAGTATATCTTATTTCTATTACATTGGCTCCTTTATATATATCCTTTGCAGCTGATGTTAAACTTATTCCCATGATGTGGGACTAAATAGAATATTACAAAAGCATATTCACTCTTATATATTACAACACCCCCCCTTGAATATGCGTCTTCAAAATCTTGAATGCTCTGCTAACTTAAAGTTGTCCCTTTTGAAAACATATATGATGATTGCTCCCCCTTATTATTATCTTGCTTACATATATCCGTTCAGTCGATACAACTATTGTCTATTGCCTTCAAAACTCTATCGGGAAAACTCAGTGGGAAAAACTTGAACGAGAAAAAGAGTACACAACGTTTGACATTATGGATATCATATTAAAATGATATTCCATAAAAGAGTTTGATGCTTCGGGATCAAAACAATGCCGCATTAAAAACCTTTTTATGAAAAACCCAGTGGGAAAAATCATAAACAAGGAAAAGAGTGCAAATTATTTCATCTCTAGGTAACATGTTTTACAATGTTACAGTAAGGGTTGATACTTTATGATCAAGATAATACCTCATTAAAAACCTTACTAACAAAAACTCAGTGGGAAAAATATTAGTGAAGGAAAATAGTACATTATAGCATAATTTTATATGTTAGCAAATATTTAACATCGATTGTTTCCTTTATCCTTCCCCTCAATGTTGACAAACATTGTCACTTTAAATAATAAACCTTCTTTGGATCATTTTTGATCCATTATCGCTTTATAGCTAGCAAATACATTAGATGTATTTCAATCGTACGAGGATAATGCTCTTATTAGTTGATAAGATGCATTCATATTGCATTACTTATACCCTTTTCATTGATATGATGATTTAGAGGAATTTTCTATCATTTGATTATGCATATGACTTCGGGTCATTCAATATAGATGTCAATCGACTTTCTAAAATATTAAATAATATATGCATAATTTATAATATGAACTCATAATAACTTCAGGTTATTAATTAAATATTCGCATATATGTGTATATACGTGCGTCCACGTGTTACATATGTAATTGATTTGCATTTCTTTCTCATTCGAGTTATCGATCTTAGAATAATTTTTTTATAAGGTTCCAATCATTGACTTTTGCTTATCAAGCAATGTCAATGTGAGTTTTAAAGATCGTATCATAATATCCAAAACAACTGATTTGGAACTCATTTAACATCTGGTTCAAATAAAATATATAAACAACTTCAAGTTGTTAGTCTATATTGAACTTGTAGTTCAAATAAATATATAAACAACTTCAAGTTATTAAACTATATTGAACTTCTGGTTCAAATAATTTATATATATAAGAAAAACTTCAAGTTGTTAAAAATTATTCTTCAATACGATATGTAAATATAAATATGTAAGCAAGATATAACTCATTTTGAAAATTGTGCAATCTTTGGATACATTATCATTACCACATATGATGTAACTTCTTCAAGAAGTACAATGTTATTATTTCACACGGTTTAAATAAAGCTTCAGGCTTCTTCTAACTGATTAGATCAGACATCTCATTCATCACTCCATTGATATTTTCTTTAGTCGCTAAATTTGCATCATCATCTTTGATATTTGAAAATATTTCAATGAAAATTCTTTTATAGATATATCAAAATATAATATCGCTTCTGGGATATTCCATAAACCCCATTTATGGAGTTTTAATACATATTTTATCTTTTAGGAAAAATTTATGAACTTTTTCTACAAATATTTTATCACTTTTAATTGTAGAAATCTCTTCTGGAGATATTTTATTATTTTCAAATAAACAGATCTCTTCTAGAGATATTGTAGCATTTTCAAATATACAAATATCCTCTAAAGATATTTTGTTATCACTACTTCCGGGATGAACTTAGCTCCTCCAGAGATAAATATATACAAACTATTGAAATGTTATACCAATATACAAAAATACATATCAAACTTAAATGAAGTAACCAAATTAGATGCATTAAATAAAAATAAGATTCAAGAGAGAAAAGAAATCACTACATCTGGAGTGTATGATATTCCTTCAGGGAACATATCTTTTATTTTTGTAATTGCAATGCAACAAAAAAATCTCTAACATCTCTTCTAGGATGTTGGATTTGCTATATAAAAATAAATCTCTAGAACATCTCTTTAAGAGATTAATATGCATACTATATCTTCAGGATATCCAGTTAATATAAAATGTACATGAAAGATGTCAGTTAGATGAAACTCGTTTAGATATTTTCTATTGAATCCAATGTTATTATCACATATTATGATGTGTGTGTCTCTTTTAACTTCTTCTTGAATGACATTCTTTTCATGTCACAAATTTTAAGAAAGCTTTCGGTTTCTATTTTTTTAAAAAAAAATTCAAGTTAATTAAGTTATGATGAACTTCAGGTTCTCAAACCTTTCACAAACTCATATTAATAAGATTTGAAATATAAAGATATTGAGGTAAGTTAAAACACTATTGAAGGTTTTTGAAATCCCTTAAGTCCACCATCATTATCTCGTATGATGATTTATTTATTTCCATTAACTTCTTTAGGAAGTAAAATCTGATCATTTTACATAATATCAACATAACTTCAGGCTACTTATTCATGAACTTCAAGTTCATTAATTTTTTTATGAATTTCAGGTTCTCAAATTATGTGTAAACTTCTTGTTTCAAAGTTAATAAATTTTGACAAGTTAAGAAAAATATTGATAAGAATTCGAGTTTGTAAACTTTATCAGATTTTTTTTTTCATAATTCAAGATTTTAGGTCTTGGGTTTTGAGTTATACAACTCCTTGTGAAATAATTTCTTCACACAACTTCAGCTTGTTGTTGAACCTATTTCTTCCATTATATCATATATTACTCGCCAAATAAATACATTAAAAAAATCATACCTGTATCCATATTCTGAGCATGAACATGTAACATTTAACTTACAATAACCAATGCATTTATGATAATAATAACTGCAATTAACATTTATATGGCCTAGGATATGACTATTGTCACAGTAAAATGATTACATTACAAATATATGAATCAATTGAGAAATGGTACTTAAAGTAACACAATTTTATCTCAGGTTTAAGGTCAATATTACACAATGATAAAATTAAAATGAATATCTTAATAAGGAAATTTATTTCTCAATAATCAGATTTCCTAAAATAAATATCTCTTCTTGAGATACACACACACACACATACAATCTTCATATAAATATAATAGCATCTTCAGGATGTAACAAATCCTACATCTGTAATTTTAGCAAATCAGATATATTGCATAAAAGATTTCTATCTCAAATAACAGATGCATTTAATAATTCATGGATACTCAAACTTTTGACGATAAAGGAATTACAAGTTCTCAACTTTTATTTAAAATACTAAAAAATAAGTTTGTCGTGTACGCTTTCATTAATATTTCCATCCACTCCGGGTGCTAAATCAAAAATAACTTCAATAAATGAATTTTCTTTTTCTTCTTTAACATATGAACTTCAGGTTCATATTATTTCAGAATCCAAAGAATTAATATACTTTATGGTTTTCATTTGTTTATTTTTCATAATTCACTTTTGGTGATAGATCAATATTAGATCCGAACTTAATACGATCTTCAAGATACTTATATTTGTTTCTATAAGAAACAATACAACATTTCTTCCGGGAATATGAATTATGTAACAAAATCAAATTAAATTCAATGAATTTATTTGAAACGAGAAGATGAATTTATTGGAATAAAGAAGATCAAAAATTTGTCGAATTCAAAAAAAAACACTACAATTAACATCTCATTTTTAAATCATGTAGAGATCTCAAATGTGACGGCCCGCTCCGCACCAGCCGGCATTTCCCCCGGAAGTGCGCTGTACACAAGCCCGACTAGCACGGAACGGTCGCCAAAGAAATGAAAGAAGAGAATGAACTAATCAAGGAACCTGTGGAATGTCTCACAGCGCATGGAATATAATAATAATAACATACTTGACATAAAACAGGTGAGACAGTGCATAAGCTGATAACTAAAATCAACATCAACATCAGAGCAGCGGAAATCCAAATACAGCTTATTACAACTTTCCAAATTTTCTGTCCCAAAACAAAAGAAGGCTAAAGTAGAAGATGCACCACCAATGCCCAAGCTGTGATCTTCAACAACACAGGGAGAATACTATATATATATATATATTACGTGGAAGCCTCCTGCTCGTCTACGGATTATTTACCCGTGCATCGCCAGCTAACCTGTCTCTAGTCTGCTCGTGTGAGCACCCAGAGTAATAAGAGGAGACATAAAACTCTGGGTCAGACATAAAGCCTGGTATGAGCGATAAGCATCTAAACAGAACAATAACAGGTATACTAAACCATACCTGAACCTGGACCTGCAACCAAAGAGTTAGTACCACATACCGTACAATACTCTAAGGTGCCATAATAAATAGTGTAAATAATACGGGGGTGGGGTGTGCATGTCATAATGATAGCAAACAAATCATCCATAACAACCATCCTCACATCTCTTACTCAGTGCGTAAAGCATACGATGTCCACCACTGTCAATCACTAGACCCATCGAAGTAGTGACGGAGTTCAACTTGTACAACTACTGCTACTACCAAGCTTACCACATGGAGTCATGACCAAATCTTTACAAATGACCCCACTTCATTGGTCTATAGCCCTTTAGTCGTACCTAGGCCATTGCAGCCCTGAATCCGTTCACGTACTTCCCATACATAGTGATCCAAAGTCATAAACATCGACTGCCCCTTGGCACACGTCCCGCAGCAAAGCCCAATCATGAAGTGAACTCATTGGTTCCCAACTGGATCCTGAGCTCTAACTTCCCATATTGGACTACCTTTGCATCTCGGGTTATTGGTCAATACTGGGTCGGGTCGGGTTCTCCCTCTAGCCATCGGATCAGGTCGGGTCCTCTACTTCGTGTCGGTTCGTAGTCTTCTCCTGTAGCGGTTTGGGTCGGGTCCACAGCGTCGCATCGGTTCGGGTCGGGTATTCCACTTCGGGTCGGGTCGGGTGTTCTCCTCCGGGTCGGGTCGGGTTGATATCTTCCCTCCAGTTCATGTTCCTTCTTCGATCAGCTCCCTCGCTCTCCATTTACTCCGATCCGATCCTCCTTCTCTAGCCGATCCGATCCTACTCCTTTAGCCGATCCGATCCCTTCGCCTTACTCCAGTCCTAGCTTTTCATCCTTAAGCCGATCCGATCCGAGCCCTTCGTCTTTAAGTTAGTCCGATCCCCAGCTTAACCAACATGGCCTTCCTTTTTGCCTAGCCTCGTTTGTGCTAGATTCCAGTTCGGGTCGGGTTTCTCGCCCAGGTCTCCTTTCCGATCCGAGCCCATATCCGATCCGATCCGAAACCCTGCACAGCTTTCTGCAACTTTTTCCAGCAACTTGTTTATGCCATTCGACGACGTTTTCGACAAATCTAACTATACTAATCAATCACAAATCATGTCAAACAGTCACAGCAACCTAGCAAACTAACCAGAAACACCAAAACAACGAATTTACATGTCAAGATGGATCAAATATACCCAAAATCCCATTTTTCCCTTAAGCATGATTAAATAAAACTAATCGTAGAGTTAATAAAACTTAACCAAATCGAACCAAATTTCTAACAGAGGCATAAAATATTATTTAAGAATTTCTAAACATTTTTCCAGAATTTATTAGTGTATAAATTCGCTAATCTTCACTAATCACCCTTAATTAACTGTAATTAGTGTCAAAACGATGCTATCACTCACCTTGGCCACAAAATAAGATACCAAATCTGAAATACTCTCTGTTTGGGTCGAATTCCTGTGTATAGCAGCAGCTCCAACCTTGCTCTGTTGCTATTTGGCCTTGTTTTGATGTAGTTTAGGCTTAATCTTCACTAAAAATGTGTTTTGGAGTGGTTTTAGAGGATGGAAGCCATTACTAAGGTCTCAAGAAGGTTTGTGGCGGCTCAAAACTGAAATGAAAGTGATTTCCTAACCCTAGTCAGCCCTCCTATGCCTCTAAACCCGAAATTCCCCTCTGGACCTAGCTGCTAATCACCCGGTTAAGCCCAATTAAGCTGTTTTTCACCATTTGAAACTTGTTTCAGCCATATCTCCCAAACGGTAAGTCCGTTTGGCTAATGTGACCACTATACGGAATTGTAAACCATCATCCGAAGCCAATGGAAGTGGTTTCAGGTCAAAATTCCTTTCCAGTCAAAAGTTATGTCCAAAACAGTGCCAACTAGGGGTAAAATGGTCATTTAAAAATCGGGAAAAATCATGAACATGGGAAATGACCCCAATAGTCGTCTCCCAAAGTTACATGACCATACGACTTCGTGTGTGAAAGAAATAAATATTCTACGATCCTATGATACGTAGAACACGGGTCGTTACACTCTCCCCCCCCCCCCCCCTTAAGAAATTTCACCCCCGAAATTCCTTAACCCTAAACATACAAAGGATCCAGCATGCCTAACAACCACATACAACAATCAAACAGGCAAAACAAGCAAACAAGCCTACCCTAGCATGTGGAAAACTAAATCGAAGTCAAAATCTTACCAGGCAAAGAGTTCTGGATATGTCTTCCTAATGTTCTCCTCTGTCTCCCAAGTGCAATCATTCTCGTCCTCGCTCCACTGTACCTTGACTAGCTTCACCGCCTTCCTTCGAAGTTGCTTCATGTCGTGCTCGACAATACGGGCCGGCTTGCGGTTCCCAACCGCCTCGGGTTCTACTTCGAAGTCCTCTAACTGATCAGGTGAAATAGTCATATCTGAGTCGTGAACGAACTTCCTTAGTTGGGAAACATGAAATACGTTGTGAACTCCCGCCATCTTCTCTGGTAAGCCAACTCTATATGCCAAATTCCCGACTGGTTCAAGAACAGGGAATGGGCCAACAAATCTTGGTGCCAACTTGCCTCTCCTGCCAAATCGTATCACGCTCTTCAACGGAAAAATCTTGACAAACACCAAGTCACCAACGGAGAATTTTAAGTCTCTTCTCCTCTTATCAACATAACTCTTCTGCCTATCTTGGGCAGCCTTCATTTGTTGTTGAATGATCTTGATCTTATCTGAAGTTTCCCTCACCACATCTGGTCCAAGCATAAACTTATCGCCAGTCTCTATCCAACATGATGGTGAGTTGCACGGTCTTCCGTACAAAGCTTCAAACGGAGCCATACCGATACTGGATTGGTAGCTATTGTTGTATGCAAACTCTACTAGATGCAAATGGTCATCCCATGATCCACCAAAATCCAATATACATGCTCTCAAGAGATCTTCCAAAATACGGTTCACCCTCTCCGTCTGACCGTCGGTCTGAGGATGATATGCGGTACCGAGATGTAATTCTGACCCTAGAGCCTCTTGTAAGCTCTTCCAAAACCCACTAGTGAACAACGGGTCTCGGTCACTCACAATGCTTTTAGGTACTCCATGAAATCTCACTACCCACTTCATATACAATTCTGCTAACTTAGCTGTCGTTCTGGTCGATTTGACTGGTATGAATCTTGCACTCTTAGTCAATCGATCCACGATTACCCAAATGCTATCATATCCCGATCTAGTCTTTGGTAAACCATCGATGAAATCCATCGAGACTTGCTCCCATTTCCATTCGGGAATTTCTAAGGGCTGTAACAACCCACTAGGCTTCTTTTGCTCAGCTTTAACTAGCTGACAATTCATGCATTTGGATATAAACCTCCCAATGTCTCTTTTCATCCCTTCCCAGTAGTAGGTCTGCTTCATATCTCGATACATCTTATTACCACCGGGGTGTATAATCAGTTTTGAGTGATGACACTCTCTAAGCACTTCATCTCTCAATCCATTGACATTGGGTACAACAAGCTTTCCATTTTTTTAAGCCATCCATCTCGATCAAGCCCATACTTGTTCATCTCCTCATCGATACCCATCTCTAACTTGGAGATGATTTCCAATAGGTTAGGATCGTCCCTCTGACTAGAGCCGATCCGCTCAATCAAAGTGGGTCTGATCGTCAAACTTGCTAACATTTCTGGATCCAATTCGCACTTTGGTCTGAAATCAAACCCCGCGATATACTCCAGTTGCTTCCATTCTAAAAACATAGCCCCTAAACTGGCATGTCTTCTACTCAATGCATCAGCCACCGCATTGCCCTTTCCCGGTGTATATGCGATGTCAAAATCATAGGAAGCCAAGAATTCTAACCATCTTTGTTGCCGGAGATTTAGATCCTTCTGGGAGAAGAGATACTTCAACGACTTATGATATGTAAACAGCTCAAATCTTTCTCCCAAGAGGTAATGTCTCCACATCTTTAACGCGAACACGATCGCTGCCAATTCCAAATCATGGGTAGGGTATCTTTTCTCGTGCGGTTTCAATTGCCGACTTGCATAAGCTACAACCCTACCGTCTTGCATCAATACAGCACCCAGTCCGGTACCACAGGCATCCGTGTATACCGTCATCTCTTCATTCCCCTTAGGAATGACTAACACTGG
Organism: Allium sativum; assembly: GCA_030737875.1. NCBI lineage: Eukaryota > Viridiplantae > Streptophyta > Magnoliopsida > Asparagales > Amaryllidaceae > Allium > Allium sativum. The sequence goes on from CM060926.1 coordinate 700,543,401, forward strand.
TGCTCTTGTCAACTTGTCCTTTAGACTCTTGAATGCATTTTCGCACCTTTCATCCCAGACAAAAGCTTGATTCTTCTTGGTCAACTGGGTCAATGGTGCTGCTATCTTGGAGAAACCTTGGATAAACTTACGATAATATCCAGCTAACCCCATGAAACTTCTTACATCTGTTACATTATTGGGCGTAGGCCAATCCTGCACCGTAGCCACCTTCGCCGGGTCCACGGCAATACCATTCTCTGAAACAACATGGCCCAAGAACCTCACCTCCCTCTTCCAGAAGTGACACTTAGAAAACTTTGCTTTCAATTGGTGTTTTCTCAACACCTCCATCACTATTCTTAAATGTTCCTTGTGTTCTTCCTCTGTCCTTGAATAGACCAAAATATCATCAACGAACACAAGAACAAACTTATTCAACTGATCTCTGAATACCCTGTTCATAAGGTCCACAAAATATGCCGGGGCATTGGTCAGCCCGAATGGCATGACCAACCACTCATAAAATCCAGACGGCGTTCGAAATGTGTAACAACCCGTATTTTTCGATAACATGTTAAAACGAGAATCAAGGCAGAATTTAATTTTAAACTCTGAATCAAGTAAAACGGGCTATGCCGTTGCATTCGTCTCGGAAAAATACGCGAAATAGAGTCCGAGTTTTCGAAAATCGGAGTCCGTATGACCCGGTTAAGGCCCAAAGAAGTTTGCGGGAAATTCGAATTTCGGAAAAAGTTTTGGAAATCAGCTATGGGGCTAGGCGGGAAGTTTCCCCGCCTAGGCCATGTCGACAGGGCTGTCGACAGGCCTGTCGACTTGGGCCCAGACCAAGTCGACAGCCCTGTCGACTTGCCTGTCGACAGGGGGTGGCCGGGGCATGCTGCCTGGTGCACCTGTTTGTCTCACCTGGTCTTGTTCTTGGGCTGGTTCTGGAAGCTTCCGAGATCTGATGGTCCTAATCTATCCTAGGGTTAATCTAAGGGCCTAGAACTATCCTAATCTCTATAAAAACACCCCTAAGCCCCTCCCTAAACCCTCATAACTCACCCTCTCCACGAAGTGCTGCCCAAATGCAAATTGATCATGGCCTCCATCTCCAATCCCTAGAGCCTATGCACTCAAATCAAGTTCAAATCAAAAGGTGCAAGCTTGCTACACCAAATAGAGGCCAAATCAACGTTTCTATGCGAGTTTCATGACGGATCTTCATCAAAGGAGCCACCTTTCTTCGCCAAAACGATGCATGCTCCTAGTCCTCTTGCCATGCTATGTAAGTTCTAGCTACTTTTAGATGGAAACGGTAGTTTTGATAATGACATGGGATAAAATGAGGCTAAACATGATTATGCGAACCTATATGAACCTTACCTTGCCTCTTGTGTTCATGTTTGTGATTTTAGGCCATGTGAGTGACTTAATCATGCCTCTCATGCTATGCATAACCTTGTTAAACTTGCAAGTTTGGATCTTTATGCATGAAATGCTAGCATGAACCTTTAGGAACCACTTTACTTGTGAAACATTGGCTAAGACAAGATTTTGGGGCTTATGCATGTTTATGAACCCAAACCCCTTATGCTAACATGCAAGTTTGTGGCCAAATCCTTTATGAGATTATGCATGCTCGTGGCCAATCCCCTCTTTTAAGTTGTGCATGTTTATGGCCAAACCCCTTTTGATAATATGCATGTTTGTGGCCAAATTACCTTATGACACTATGCATGTTTATGGCAAATCCCTTTTGGATGATATGCATGTGGAAGCCAAGCCCTTTTTGGCATCATGCATGTTTTGAGATCAATATGTGACATAGTATCCTTACTATGTTGACTCGCTTTGCTTGCGTTGGGAAAACACGGTTTTGGGTAGTTAGATAAACGTGAACATGTCGCAAAATCTTAACTTGAATATGATATGTGTTTATACTTGAAAATATGACTTGAAAGATAACATGGAAGTTGACATGTAAGTATGCATAGAAACGTGAGCTTGGGAATTTACCTATTAAGTTAGGTCTACCCTTTGGGAATTTACCTATTAAGTTAGGTCTACCCAAATGCTTGAAACTTGTAACATGTTTTGGAAACATGATGAACTTAGATAATATAAGTGTGGCCAACTCGAGGTTGGGTTGAGTTTGCAACGTAAAACTACCCGGAACCGACCGGCCTAACTAGTAGTTGCAAACAATAGGACCCAATGTGAGAAGTTGGTCATGCCGCGCTTAAGACCCGAGGTTAGACTAGGTTGTGGTGTAAATCTACCCGGACCCGCCCGGCTTAACTAGTAACCACAACAAGGTCTAATGTGAGAGGTTGAGGGTGCATTAATTAAATTAATGCCACATAATAGGGTTAAGTTAATTTGATTAATGAGGCTTAACCAAATATGATATGGACAAATGGGTTAAGTAATTTGATTAGGCTAATGATACTTAACAAAACATGATAAGCTTGGGTAGGTTAAGTAACTTGATTTGCCTAATGACACTTGACCATTTTTACACGACTAGTGGACGGGATTAAGTTAACCAACACTTAATCAATCTAACACGATAACTTGATAAGGTTAAGTAAATTTTCTTAATGACACTTAACCGTATAATACAGTTAATGGATGGGGTTAAGATTAGGCTTAACTAATCTAAACATAGTAATCGGATGGGGTTAAGTTAGTCTAGACTTAATTAATCCAACTTGGTAATTTAATGGGGTTAAGTTAAACACTTAACTAATTTAACACGATGATTTGATGAGGTTAAGTGACCTATACTTAACCAATCTAACTCGTTAATTTGATGAGGTTAAGTTAATCTATACTTAACCAATCCAACGTGAAAACATGATAAGGCTAAGTCACGAATCACTTGAATACGCTTGACCGATTTGACTCGGCAATTTGACAAGGTCAAGTTAATTTATATAATTGACCAATCTAAAATGACAATTAGACGAGGTTAAGTTATGGATTGCTTAATATACTTAGCCAACTTGACACATGGTTTGTAGGGTTAAATCTTGGACTTGGATACTTAGCCAATTTTGACATGGTTTGTAGACGGGCTAAGTTATGAACTTAAGTGACACTTAACCCATTAGATAAACCCTAATTCGGAGGATTAGGTAAATAACCATAGTTAACAAGGATTATGGAAATAAGGCTAAGTGGTAAACCTTAGTTAAGGGAAACTAAGTAATAATTCTTAGTCAAGGAAATTTAGACCACTTCTTAGATAGATTAGTAACCCGATACGTTAGGTCAACGTTTAAGTATGCGTGTAGGAGCAGGCTATCTGATTTAGATAAAGGCTCCAACGAACTGGGTAACGAAGCAGCGGCTTCGGGGAACGTGAGGATATTCTTGGGATCCCTCTGTGAGCTGCCAGGTCATTATACTAGGTTCACGAGAGGTTGAGGTCTGCGGTAGAAGAACCAAGAATATGCCTTGGTTGCTATGCGAGCGACCTAAAGACCGGGGTGGATAGCAGTGACTCGAAGAATACATAAGATGCCCGAGATAGCAAGTTCTTCGATCATCTACCATCTTGAGTCAAGCGTGTACGTACGGAAAGGCAGGGAACACCCAACAGACCATAATTGCTATCTAATTATGGGTGAGGTAGGCCGTAGGATGTGGGCTGGCCGGAGTGTAGTTCTCATGCAAGATTTTCTCTTGTGTTGCCTTTCACTAGTTGAGGGAGGGGTCTCGTGGGACCATAGCCACGTGTAGAAAAGCAGACCTTAGTATCTGCATCGGCAGATAAATCTAAAGCTCCCGACCGAGTCCTGTACTTCTTGTTTTGCCCTGTGACAGGACTCGGATGGCACGATGTGATACATGTGCATACAGTTATAGAAAAACGATTCACGATGAATGCGTGGGAAAAAGGGCGCGGTTGAGGGTTAGCGTAATCCCTAGTGGCCTAGGTGGTTTACCCCAAACCGAAATACGAAAGCGTGCAATAGGTAAGCGTAATCCCTAGTGGTGCTAGGTGGCGTAAGTCCTAGTAGTTCGGACGATGATTCATATGGAAGAGCCTAGCTAGACAAGGGTGACAGTCCAAACGATTTCAAGGATAATACGACATGAGGAAGCCCGTACGAGGTACGGCAAAGGACTGAACTTATATACATGGAAAGAAACATATGATTTGAGTAACCTATATATGCGATATTAGGTTGACATGGACCATTACACGACTTTGAGCACGGGACATTCATGGTTAACACATGACGCGGGTAGGGATACTAGTACAAGAGGTGCAGAGCAAATATACATGATAGAACTAGGAAGAATATACATAATAGATACCGTGGGATGTTAGACGGGGTAGATACCTTGGGATAATGTACTCGATAGAAATCTGACGATATGATACCTGGATTTATCATAACACCGTGGATTATCATGATGCCTTAGTCTACCTTGCCACAGTAGTTCAACCGGCTACTCTGGTTTATCTATCTTGTAGTTATCCTCATGTTTACTTTCAGTTTATGCATGTCATGTTACCTTTACCTGTTTTTATACTGGAAGTAGGTAGGACTTACTCAGTCTTTTGACTGACCCGTTTTGTTTCGCCTCTTTTCTTCCGTTTCCCCCCCAGGTTTCAGGGAGGAAACAATGCTGTTTAGTTCGGACTTCTTCTGCTTGAAGGTCATCATGGATGGCTTGGACTTCTCTTGGCTATGGCTACTTTACTGTTTTACTTGGGGAATAATGTATTAAAAAGTCTTTATGCTTCTTTACTATTGCAAGACAGGTTTGGATGTACTCTGATGTAAAAGGCTTTAGACCTTATTTATTCATGTTATGAAAGTTTGATTTTACTTCCGCTATTTATATATGTTCTGTCTTGTGATATTTCTGTGCATGTTTACCAATAATGCCCCTCTAAAGCTAGTGCATTCCTTTGCGAGTGACCCTAGCGGAGGCGGGGTGTTACATTTGGTATCAGAGCCAGGTTGTTACCAGACTGGGCGAAAGTTTTTAAAGACCTTCTGAAAACTATTTGAAAATCGTTTATAAAGAAGCATTTTTCAAGAAAATTTTCTTTTAAAAAGAAAAAAAGGCTATTCCCCAAAGGCCATTAGCACTATCCTGGTTTCCTTGATTGAATCTCTTTTCCTTTCTTTCCTCCAGCTGTAGTCACAGTGGTTTTAACTGCGACTAGTCTTTTCTATCTTCGAAAGTGCTTTCCATGCGATGGAGGCTGTTCTCGGGAGACCAGTGGCCGCGTTATAAGAAAGGATAGTGAGAAAGAGGATAAAGGATACGAGTTAAGGATGAGCAACTTGTTGGTATGGCTCAACTCAGAATGAGAGAGAAAGATGAACAATGAAACCCATGACGAGAGAGTACCTTTGGCATGGTGGAACGAGACGGATAATTAAGTATCATGGGACAAGGACAAGATCATCGGGAGGGCAGTAGTATGCTCTCATTTCTAGGGTGCCTCGGAAGGAGGGTAACGATCTTGTTAAAGGCTTAGCTTTTCTTCTCTATCAACCCGTTAGGACTTCGTTGTTCGTATCATTTAAGTCTGCTTCGGTAGTTGAGTCTCTGCACCTTAAGTACTAGCGTAATAGAGGATCCCATTTTTGTCTCAAAATCCTATTGGAAGATCGGTCCATTTACTCATGGCTTGTTTGGATTTGAGAATGTCTATATCAAGTGTTGAGCTTGGAAATAATGCTTATGTTTATAAGTTGCGGATGGATTCTAGGGGTAAAGTGGTTATCCAGTAAGGGATACCATTCTCGGTTTTAGAAAGAGGGTGGTTGGATTCTTGACTTGCCTTGGTGATACCCTCGAAGTCTCGTGAAACCCTTTTTGGGTTCTGTCATGGTTAGTTACCTAGAATCCCGGGATGCATTTGTTGGTAATCCGTTCAAATAGGATTCGCCGCTAAGGCAGATGGTTCGTTTCGATTATGCATGAGTTATGGGAATCACCCTAGTAAGAACTCTTGGCAAAATGGATTGGCATCGGAAAACGAGATCCAGAATTCACTGGTAAATTTTGGAGAGCTTGCATGAGTACGCAGATATGTTTGAGCCAAGCATACTAGGGAAAGAATAAATGAAACGAGAGGCGGTAGTGAAATGAGTTCCACTCACACCTTGGAAATAGGAATCAAGAAGCCACGAAATCGCGAAGTTAAAGGACGGTCAAGGCACAATGGAATTGAGCTCAAGGAAATACGACTTTGATGGTCAAAGACTAGATACGCGCATGATATCTCTTTTTGGGAGTATATCCTTGATCCCTGTTTTCTGTAGAGCTCACTTGTAGGCTATCTTTTGTGGACATCCTCTCGGTCCTATTTTCTGTTACAAACCCCATAAGGAGTTTGTCTTGTTTATCTTCTCGACCCTGTTTCAGGGAATCCTAGGTAGAACCCTATGGATGTAAACATGTATTTGAAACATGTTATGGTTAATATGGTTGCAAATGGTTGCAAGTGGTTGCTCGTGGATGCGCGAATTTACATTAGATATTAGCTCGACTCGGTCACATTTCATATTGCATATGCACGAGTATTTATACTTGTTTATGGATGAAATTGAATGTGTTATCATGCGGTTGTTGCATATGAATGAATGATTGTGCACGCATATAGTATCTATATGACTAGGACTATTTGCATACATGTTGGATTCATGGCACTATACATATTTTGCATTAGAAAGATTATTCAGGCCTGATCATTAGCATTAGCTAAGGAACATGTACACACACGTTTTGCATATATTCATACAGCATTAGAAATCATCTAAGGACAATGGTTGCTTGTGGATGATGTTTTGAGTAGATGGATGATGGATGGTAGGATATGTTCTTCCTAACTTGGAGATTTCGGGGACGAAATCCTAAAAGGTGGGGAGAATGTAACAACCCGTATTTTTCGATAACATGTTAAAACGAGAATCAAGGCAGAATTTAATTTTAAACTCTGAATCAAGTAAAACGGGCTATGCCGTTGCATTCGTCTCGGAAAAATACGCGAAATAGAGTCCGAGTTTTCGAAAATCGGAGTCCGTATGACCCGGTTAAGGCCCAAAGAAGTTTGCGGGAAATTCGAATTTCGGAAAAAGTTTTGGAAATCAGCTATGGGGCTAGGCGGGAAGTTTCCCCGCCTAGGCCATGTCGACAGGGCTGTCGACAGGCCTGTCGACTTGGGCCCAGACCAAGTCGACAGCCCTGTCGACTTGCCTGTCGACAGGGGGTGGCCGGGGCATGCTGCCTGGTGCACCTGTTTGTCTCACCTGGTCTTGTTCTTGGGCTGGTTCTGGAAGCTTCCGAGATCTGATGGTCCTAATCTATCCTAGGGTTAATCTAAGGGCCTAGAACTATCCTAATCTCTATAAAAACACCCCTAAGCCCCTCCCTAAACCCTCATAACTCACCCTCTCCACGAAGTGCTGCCCAAATGCAAATTGATCATGGCCTCCATCTCCAATCCCTAGAGCCTATGCACTCAAATCAAGTTCAAATCAAAAGGTGCAAGCTTGCTACACCAAATAGAGGCCAAATCAACGTTTCTATGCGAGTTTCATGACGGATCTTCATCAAAGGAGCCACCTTTCTTCGCCAAAACGATGCATGCTCCTAGTCCTCTTGCCATGCTATGTAAGTTCTAGCTACTTTTAGATGGAAACGGTAGTTTTGATAATGACATGGGATAAAATGAGGCTAAACATGATTATGCGAACCTATATGAACCTTACCTTGCCTCTTGTGTTCATGTTTGTGATTTTAGGCCATGTGAGTGACTTAATCATGCCTCTCATGCTATGCATAACCTTGTTAAACTTGCAAGTTTGGATCTTTATGCATGAAATGCTAGCATGAACCTTTAGGAACCACTTTACTTGTGAAACATTGGCTAAGACAAGATTTTGGGGCTTATGCATGTTTATGAACCCAAACCCCTTATGCTAACATGCAAGTTTGTGGCCAAATCCTTTATGAGATTATGCATGCTCGTGGCCAATCCCCTCTTTTAAGTTGTGCATGTTTATGGCCAAACCCCTTTTGATAATATGCATGTTTGTGGCCAAATTACCTTATGACACTATGCATGTTTATGGCAAATCCCTTTTGGATGATATGCATGTGGAAGCCAAGCCCTTTTTGGCATCATGCATGTTTTGAGATCAATATGTGACATAGTATCCTTACTATGTTGACTCGCTTTGCTTGCGTTGGGAAAACACGGTTTTGGGTAGTTAGATAAACGTGAACATGTCGCAAAATCTTAACTTGAATATGATATGTGTTTATACTTGAAAATATGACTTGAAAGATAACATGGAAGTTGACATGTAAGTATGCATAGAAACGTGAGCTTGGGAATTTACCTATTAAGTTAGGTCTACCCTTTGGGAATTTACCTATTAAGTTAGGTCTACCCAAATGCTTGAAACTTGTAACATGTTTTGGAAACATGATGAACTTAGATAATATAAGTGTGGCCAACTCGAGGTTGGGTTGAGTTTGCAACGTAAAACTACCCGGAACCGACCGGCCTAACTAGTAGTTGCAAACAATAGGACCCAATGTGAGAAGTTGGTCATGCCGCGCTTAAGACCCGAGGTTAGACTAGGTTGTGGTGTAAATCTACCCGGACCCGCCCGGCTTAACTAGTAACCACAACAAGGTCTAATGTGAGAGGTTGAGGGTGCATTAATTAAATTAATGCCACATAATAGGGTTAAGTTAATTTGATTAATGAGGCTTAACCAAATATGATATGGACAAATGGGTTAAGTAATTTGATTAGGCTAATGATACTTAACAAAACATGATAAGCTTGGGTAGGTTAAGTAACTTGATTTGCCTAATGACACTTGACCATTTTTACACGACTAGTGGACGGGATTAAGTTAACCAACACTTAATCAATCTAACACGATAACTTGATAAGGTTAAGTAAATTTTCTTAATGACACTTAACCGTATAATACAGTTAATGGATGGGGTTAAGATTAGGCTTAACTAATCTAAACATAGTAATCGGATGGGGTTAAGTTAGTCTAGACTTAATTAATCCAACTTGGTAATTTAATGGGGTTAAGTTAAACACTTAACTAATTTAACACGATGATTTGATGAGGTTAAGTGACCTATACTTAACCAATCTAACTCGTTAATTTGATGAGGTTAAGTTAATCTATACTTAACCAATCCAACGTGAAAACATGATAAGGCTAAGTCACGAATCACTTGAATACGCTTGACCGATTTGACTCGGCAATTTGACAAGGTCAAGTTAATTTATATAATTGACCAATCTAAAATGACAATTAGACGAGGTTAAGTTATGGATTGCTTAATATACTTAGCCAACTTGACACATGGTTTGTAGGGTTAAATCTTGGACTTGGATACTTAGCCAATTTTGACATGGTTTGTAGACGGGCTAAGTTATGAACTTAAGTGACACTTAACCCATTAGATAAACCCTAATTCGGAGGATTAGGTAAATAACCATAGTTAACAAGGATTATGGAAATAAGGCTAAGTGGTAAACCTTAGTTAAGGGAAACTAAGTAATAATTCTTAGTCAAGGAAATTTAGACCACTTCTTAGATAGATTAGTAACCCAATACGTTAGGTCAACGTTTAAGTATGCGTGTAGGAGCAGGCTATCTGATTTAGATAAAGGCTCCAACGAACTGGGTAACGAAGCAGCGGCTTCGGGGAACGTGAGGATATTCTTGGGATCCCTCTGTGAGCTGCCAGGTCATTATACTAGGTTCACGAGAGGTTGAGGTCTGCGGTAGAAGAACCAAGAATATGCCTTGGTTGCTATGCGAGCGACCTAAAGACCGGGGTGGATAGCAGTGACTCGAAGAATACATAAGATGCCCGAGATAGCAAGTTCTTCGATCATCTACCATCTTGAGTCAAGCGTGTACGTACGGAAAGGCAGGGAACACCCAACAGACCATAATTGCTATCTAATTATGGGTGAGGTAGGCCGTAGGATGTGGGCTGGCCGGAGTGTAGTTCTCATGCAAGATTTTCTCTTGTGTTGCCTTTCACTAGTTGAGGGAGGGGTCTCGTGGGACCATAGCCACGTGTAGAAAAGCAGACCTTAGTATCTGCATCGGCAGATAAATCTAAAGCTCCCGACCGAGTCCTGTACTTCTTGTTTTGCCCTGTGACAGGACTCGGATGGCACGATGTGATACATGTGCATACAGTTATAGAAAAACGATTCACGATGAATGCGTGGGAAAAAGGGCGCGGTTGAGGGTTAGCGTAATCCCTAGTGGCCTAGGTGGTTTACCCCAAACCGAAATACAAAAGCGTGCAATAGGTAAGCGTAATCCCTAGTGGTGCTAGGTGGCGTAAGTCCTAGTAGTTCGGACGATGATTCATATGGAAGAGCCTAGCTAGACAAGGGTGACAGTCCAAACGATTTCAAGGATAATACGACATGAGGAAGCCCGTACGAGGTACAGCAAAGGACTGAACTTATATACATGGAAAGAAACATATGATTTGAGTAACCTATATATGCGATATTAGGTTGACATGGACCATTACACGACTTTGAGCACGGGACATTCATGGTTAACACATGACGCGGGTAGGGATACTAGTACAAGAGGTGCAGAGCAAATATACATGATAGAACTAGGAAGAATATACATAATAGATACCGTGGGATGTTAGACGGGGTAGATACCTTGGGATAATGTACTCGATAGAAATCTGACGATATGATACCTGGATTTATCATAACACCGTGGATTATCATGATGCCTTAGTCTACCTTGCCACAGTAGTTCAACCGGCTACTCTGGTTTATCTATCTTGTAGTTATCCTCATGTTTACTTTCAGTTTATGCATGTCATGTTACCTTTACCTGTTTTTATACTGGAAGTAGGTAGGACTTACTCAGTCTTTTGACTGACCCGTTTTGTTTCGCCTCTTTTCTTCCGTTTCCCCCCCCCAGGTTTCAGGGAGGAAACAATGCTGTTTAGTTCGGACTTCTTCTGCTTGAAGGTCATCATGGATGGCTTGGACTTCTCTTGGCTATGGCTACTTTACTGTTTTACTTGGGGAATAATGTATTAAAAAGTCTTTATGCTTCTTTACTATTGCAAGACAGGTTTTGATGTACTCTGATGTAAAAGGCTTTAGACCTTATTTATTCATGTTATGAAAGTTTGATTTTACTTCCGCTATTTATATATGTTCTGTCTTGTGATATTTCTGTGCATGTTTACCAATAATGCCCCTCTAAAGCTAGTGCATTCCTTTGCGAGTGACCCTAGCGGAGGCGGGGTGTTACATTTGGTATCAGAGCCAGGTTGTTACCAGACTGGGCGAAAGTTTTTAAAGACCTTCTGAAAACTATTTGAAAATCGTTTATAAAGAAGCATTTTTCAAGAAAATTTTCTTTTAAAAAGAAAAAAAAGGCTATTCCCCAAAGGCCATTAGCACTATCCTGGTTTCCTTGATTGAATCTCTTTTCCTTTCTTTCCTCCAGCTGTAGTCACAGTGGTTTTAACTGCGACTAGTCTTTTCTATCTTCGAAAGTGCTTTCCATGCGATGGAGGCTGTTCTCGGGAGACCAGTGGCCGCGTTATAAGAAAGGATAGTGAGAAAGAGGATAAAGGATACGAGTTAAGGATGAGCAACTTGTTGGTATGGCTCAACTCAGAATGAGAGAGAAAGATGAACAATGAAACCCATGACGAGAGAGTACCTTTGGCATGGTGGAACGAGACGGATAATTAAGTATCATGGGACAAGGACAAGATCATCGGGAGGGCAGTAGTATGCTCTCATTTCTAGGGTGCCTCGGAAGGAGGGTAACGATCTTGTTAAAGGCTTAGCTTTTCTTCTCTATCAACCCGTTAGGACTTCGTTGTTCGTATCATTTAAGTCTGCTTCGGTAGTTGAGTCTCTGCACCTTAAGTACTAGCGTAATAGAGGATCCCATTTTTGTCTCAAAATCCTATTGGAAGATCGGTCCATTTACTCATGGCTTGTTTGGATTTGAGAATGTCTATATCAAGTGTTGAGCTTGGAAATAATGCTTATGTTTATAAGTTGCGGATGGATTCTAGGGGTAAAGTGGTTATCCAGTAAGGGATACCATTCTCGGTTTTAGAAAGAGGGTGGTTGGATTCTTGACTTGCCTTGGTGATACCCTCGAAGTCTCGTGAAACCCTTTTTGGGTTCTGTCATGGTTAGTTACCTAGAATCCCGGGATGCATTTGTTGGTAATCCGTTCAAATAGGATTCGCCGCTAAGGCAGATGGTTCGTTTCGATTATGCATGAGTTATGGGAATCACCCTAGTAAGAACTCTTGGCAAAATGGATTGGCATCGGAAAACGAGATCCAGAATTCACTGGTGAATTTTGGAGAGCTTGCATGAGTACGCAGATATGTTTGAGCCAAGCATACTAGGGAAAGAATAAATGAAACGAGAGGCGGCAGTGAAATGAGTTCCACTCACACCTTGGAAATAGAAATCAAGAAGCCACGAAATCGCGAAGTTAAAGGACGGTCAAGGCACAATGGAATTGAGCTCAAGGAAATACGACTTTGATGGTCAAAGACTAGATACGCGCATGATATCTCTTTTTGGGAGTATATCCTTGATCCCTGTTTTCTGTAGAGCTCACTTGTAGGCTATCTTTTGTGGACATCCTCTCGGTCCTATTTTCTGTTACAAACCCCATAAGGAGTTTGTCTTGTTTATCTTCTCGACCCTGTTTCAGGGAATCCTAGGTAGAACCCTATGGATGTAAACATGTATTTGAAACATGTTATGGTTAATATGGTTGCAAATGGTTGCAAGTGGTTGCTCGTGGATGCGCGAATTTACATTAGATATTAGCTCGACTCGGTCACATTTCATATTGCATATGCACGAGTATTTATACTTGTTTATGGATGAAATTGAATGTGTTATCATGCGGTTGTTGCATATGAATGAATGATTGTGCACGCATATAGTATCTATATGACTAGGACTATTTGCATACATGTTGGATTCATGGCACTATACATATTTTGCATTAGAAAGATTATTCAGGCCTGATCATTAGCATTAGCTAAGGAACATGTACACACACGTTTTGCATATATTCATACAGCATTAGAAATCATCTAAGGACAATGGTTGCTTGTGGATGATGTTTTGAGTAGATGGATGATGGATGGTAGGATATGTTCTTCCTAACTTGGAGATTTCGGGGACGAAATCCTAAAAGGTGGGGAGAATGTAACAACCCGTATTTTTCGATAACATGTTAAAACGAGAATCAAGGCAGAATTTAATTTTAAACTCTGAATCAAGTAAAACGGGCTATGCCGTTGCATTCGTCTCGGAAAAATACGCGAAATAGAGTCCGAGTTTTCGAAAATCGGAGTCCGTATGACCCGGTTAAGGCCCAAAGAAGTTTGCGGGAAATTCGAATTTCGGAAAAAGTTTTGGAAATCAGCTATGGGGCTAGGCGGGAAGTTTCCCCGCCTAGGCCATGTCGACAGGCCTGTCGACTTGGGCCCAGACCAAGTCGACAGCCCTGTCGACTTGCCTGTCGACAGGGGGTGGCCGGGGCATGCTGCCTGGTGCACCTGTTTGTCTCACCTGGTCTTGTTCTTGGGCTGGTTCTGGAAGCTTCCGAGATCTGATGGTCCTAATCTATCCTAGGGTTAATCTAAGGGCCTAGAACTATCCTAATCTCTATAAAAACACCCCTAAGCCCCTCCCTAAACCCTCATAACTCACCCTCTCCACGAAGTGCTGCCCAAATGCAAATTGATCATGGCCTCCATCTCCAATCCCTAGAGCCTATGCACTCAAATCAAGTTCAAATCAAAAGGTGCAAGCTTGCTACACCAAATAGAGGCCAAATCAACGTTTCTATGCGAGTTTCATGACGGATCTTCATCAAAGGAGCCACCTTTCTTCGCCAAAACGATGCATGCTCCTAGTCCTCTTGCCATGCTATGTAAGTTCTAGCTACTTTTAGATGGAAACGGTAGTTTTGATAATGACATGAGATAAAATGAGGCTAAACATGATTATGCGAACCTATATGAACCTTACCTTGCCTCTTGTGTTCATGTTTGTGATTTTAGGCCATGTGAGTGACTTAATCATGCCTCTCATGCTATGCATAACCTTGTTAAACTTGCAAGTTTGGATTTTTATGCATGAAATGCTAGCATGAACCTTTAGGAACCACTTTACTTGTGAAACATTGGCTAAGACAAGATTTTGGGGCTTATGCATGTTTATGAACCCAAACCCCTTATGCTAACATGCAAGTTTGTGGCCAAATCCTTTATGAGATTATGCATGCTCGTGGCCAATCCCCTCTTTTAAGTTGTGCATGTTTATGGCCAAACCCCTTTTGATAATATGCATGTTTGTGGCCAAATTACCTTATGACACTATGCATGTTTATGGCAAATCCCTTTTGGATGATATGCATGTGGAAGCCAAGCCCTTTTTGGCATCATGCATGTTTTGAGATCAATATGTGACATAGTATCCTTACTATGTTGACTCGCTTTGCTTGCGTTGGGAAAACACGGTTTTGGGTAGTTAGATAAACGTGAACATGTCGCAAAATCTTAACTTGAATATGATATGTGTTTATACTTGAAAATATGACTTGAAAGATAACATGGAAGTTGACATGTAAGTATGCATAGAAACGTGAGCTTGGGAATTTACCTATTAAGTTAGGTCTACCCTTTGGGAATTTACCTATTAAGTTAGGTCTACCCAAATGCTTGAAACTTGTAACATGTTTTGGAAACATGATGAACTTAGATAATATAAGTGTGGCCAACTCGAGGTTGGGTTGAGTTTGCAACGTAAAACTACCCGGAACCGACCGGCCTAACTAGTAGTTGCAAACAATAGGACCCAATGTGAGAAGTTGGTCATGCCGCGCTTAAGACCCGAGGTTAGACTAGGTTGTGGTGTAAATCTACCCGGACCCGCCCGGCTTAACTAGTAACCACAACAAGGTCTAATGTGAGAGGTTGAGGGTGCATTAATTAAATTAATGCCACATAATAGGGTTAAGTTAATTTGATTAATGAGGCTTAACCAAATATGATATGGACAAATGGGTTAAGTAATTTGATTAGGCTAATGATACTTAACAAAACATGATAAGCTTGGGTAGGTTAAGTAACTTGATTTGCCTAATGACACTTGACCATTTTTACACGACTAGTGGACGGGATTAAGTTAACCAACACTTAATCAATCTAACACGATAACTTGATAAGGTTAAGTAAATTTTCTTAATGACACTTAACCGTATAATACAGTTAATGGATGGGGTTAAGATTAGGCTTAACTAATCTAAACATAGTAATCGGATGGGGTTAAGTTAGTCTAGACTTAATTAATCCAACTTGGTAATTTAATGGGGTTAAGTTAAACACTTAACTAATTTAACACGATGATTTGATGAGGTTAAGTGACCTATACTTAACCAATCTAACTCGTTAATTTGATGAGGTTAAGTTAATCTATACTTAACCAATCCAACGTGAAAACATGATAAGGCTAAGTCACGAATCACTTGAATACGCTTGACCGATTTGACTCGGCAATTTGACAAGGTCAAGTTAATTTATATAATTGACCAATCTAAAATGACAATTAGACGAGGTTAAGTTATGGATTGCTTAATATACTTAGCCAACTTGACACATGGTTTGTAGGGTTAAATCTTGGACTTGGATACTTAGCCAATTTTGACATGGTTTGTAGACGGGCTAAGTTATGAACTTAAGTGACACTTAACCCATTAGATAAACCCTAATTCGGAGGATTAGGTAAATAACCATAGTTAACAAGGATTATGGAAATAAGGCTAAGTGGTAAACCTTAGTTAAGGGAAACTAAGTAATAATTCTTAGTCAAGGAAATTTAGACCACTTCTTAGATAGATTAGTAACCCGATACGTTAGGTCAACGTTTAAGTATGCGTGTAGGAGCAGGCTATCTGATTTAGATAAAGGCTCCAACGAACTGGGTAACGAAGCAGCGGCTTCGGGGAACGTGAGGATATTCTTGGGATCCCTCTGTGAGCTGCCAGGTCATTATACTAGGTTCACGAGAGGTTGAGGTCTGCGGTAGAAGAACCAAGAATATGCCTTGGTTGCTATGCGAGCGACCTAAAGACCGGGGTGGATAGCAGTGACTCGAAGAATACATAAGATGCCCGAGATAGCAAGTTCTTCGATCATCTACCATCTTGAGTCAAGCGTGTACGTACGGAAAGGCAGGGAACACCCAACAGACCATAATTGCTATCTAATTATGGGTGAGGTAGGCCGTAGGATGTGGGCTGGCCGGAGTGTAGTTCTCATGCAAGATTTTCTCTTGTGTTGCCTTTCACTAGTTGAGGGAGGGGTCTCGTGGGACCATAGCCACGTGTAGAAAAGCAGACCTTAGTATCTGCATCGGCAGATAAATCTAAAGCTCCCGACCGAGTCCTGTACTTCTTGTTTTGCCCTGTGACAGGACTCGGATGGCACGATGTGATACATGTGCATACAGTTATAGAAAAACGATTCACGATGAATGCGTGGGAAAAAGGGCGCGGTTGAGGGTTAGCGTAATCCCTAGTGGCCTAGGTGGTTTACCCCAAACCGAAATACGAAAGCGTGCAATAGGTAAGCGTAATCCCTAGTGGTGCTAGGTGGCGTAAGTCCTAGTAGTTCGGACGATGATTCATATGGAAGAGCCTAGCTAGACAAGGGTGACAGTCCAAACGATTTCAAGGATAATACGACATGAGGAAGCCCGTACGAGGTACGGCAAAGGACTGAACTTATATACATGGAAAGAAACATATGATTTGAGTAACCTATATATGCGATATTAGGTTGACATGGACCATTACACGACTTTGAGCACGGGACATTCATGGTTAACACATGACGCGGGTAGGGATACTAGTACAAGAGGTGCAGAGCAAATATACATGATAGAACTAGGAAGAATATACATAATAGATACCGTGGGATGTTAGACGGGGTAGATACCTTGGGATAATGTACTCGATAGAAATCTGACGATATGATACCTGGATTTATCATAACACCGTGGATTATCATGATGCCTTAGTCTACCTTGCCACAGTAGTTCAACCGGCTACTCTGGTTTATCTATCTTGTAGTTATCCTCATGTTTACTTTCAGTTTATGCATGTCATGTTACCTTTACCTGTTTTTATACTGGAAGTAGGTAGGACTTACTCAGTCTTTTGACTGACCCGTTTTGTTTCGCCTCTTTTCTTCCGTTTCCCCCCCCCCAGTTTTCAGGGAGGAAACAATGCTGTTTAGTTCGGACTTCTTCTGCTTGAAGGTCATCATGGATGGCTTGGACTTCTCTTGGCTATGGCTACTTTACTGTTTTACTTGGGGAATAATGTATTAAAAAGTCTTTATGCTTCTTTACTATTGCAAGACAGGTTTTGATGTACTCTGATGTAAAAGGCTTTAGACCTTATTTATTCATGTTATGAAAGTTTGATTTTACTTCCGCTATTTATATATGTTCTGTCTTGTGATATTTCTGTGCATGTTTACCAATAATGCCCCTCTAAAGCTAGTGCATTCCTTTGCGAGTGACCCTAGCGGAGGCGGGGTGTTACAAAATGTCGTTTTAGCTATACTCTCAGCTTCCACTCTAAGCTGATGAAAACTTGTCGCGAGGTCCAACTGAGAAAATACTCTCGCGCCACTCAACTGATCGAACAAATCATCTATCCACGGTAGAGGATACTTATTCTTCCTCGTCACTTTATTCAACTCGCGGTAGTCTACACACAAACGAAGGGAACCATCCGCCTTGGTAGCAAACACAACTGGTGCTCCCCATTCGGAAACACTCCTTCTGATAAATCCCTTCTTCAAAAGATCGCTGACTTGCACCTCGAGCTCTCGCCGCTCCCTTGGTGCCATACGACGAAGTGGCATCACTATAGGTCTGGCATCTTTTACCAAATCAATACGGAACTCAATCTCTCGGTGTGGTGGAAGCCCGGTCACTTCTTCGAAAACATCCGGATACTGGCCAACCACGGGCAAACCTGACAACTCACTATGCGGAATGTCGAGGGAGTTTAGAAAACTAGCCAATACCCCCTCACTGTGTAGACCACCAAACACTATCCTCCGCCCATCATCCGCTCTAGCTGTCACCAAAAAGCCCTCACAGTCTACCATCACCCCGTATCTTCGGAGCCAATCTACTCCCGAAATAATGCCAAACCCAGTAAAGCCCAAAACAAAGCAATCACAAACAAACATGCATCCATGACTCGATAAGACCACATTACGACAAATCATGCTAAGGCTAGTTGAACCACCAATCGGGTTCGTCACTACTAAAGGTCTATCGACGATCTCGGGCTCCAATCCCAACCTATCTACCAGGTCACTAGATATGAAAGAACTGGAAGCTCCGGTATCAAACAAAACTCTAACAGGAACATCATAAAAAGAAAGCATACCTTGAATGACGACATTCTTTCCCTTCTCCGCCGCAGTTGGGGCATTCGACGAAGAAGGAATAGCATTAAGGGCGTAGGCTTTCACCATTTGCTTTTCTTTAGGGGGTTGCGGACACTTGTCCTTGTGATGTCCCATTTGGCCACAGTTGAAGCACTTCCTGTCCGCTGGCTTGGCCCGACAATTACTAGCATAATGGCCCTTCTTACCACAGCCGAAGCACTCAACATCTTGCTTATTCTTTTTCTTCTGGCCATCCTTAGTCTGATTATGCTTTCTCTTATTCTAGGAACCACCCTTGCCTCCACCACTTGCTTGTGGCTTTGGCTCATCTACGGATGCAACCTCAGTCTTCGGCTTAGGGTAGAGACTCTCTGATCTCAATGCTTTCCCAATAATCGATTCAAACGTCTCATCGATGTGGTTAATAAGCCTTTCCCCCAAGTACTGATCCAAACCAGTTATGAATTTATCATTCTTCTTCTCGGCAGTATCAATAAGGGATAACCCATATTTCGACAGAGTATCGAATTCAACAATATACTCCGAGACAGCTCTGCCATTCTGCTTGAGCTCCAAGAATTTCTTAAATAGCACTGACTTCTGAGCAACTGGAATGAACTTCTCGCTAAAGCGAGCCTTAAAATGCTCCCAAGTAATCTGATCTTCGGGAGTAGCTGCCTTTATAGCATTCCACCAATTCATTGCCCGCCCTTGCAGCTGACGGGACGCTAGCTTCCTCTTCATCGCATCCTCGATGCCCAAATCCTCGAAGATACATTCGCAACTATCCAACCAATCCTGAACATCCGTAGCCGACTCAGTTCTGTGGAACGGCTTCCCACCAAGGCTAGTATAATCCTTATTCAGCTTGGCGAAGTCGACTCTAGGCGCCTGCACTATTGGACCACCACCATTTCCACCATTGGGAGCTGCCCTCTGTACATCTCTAAGCATCTCTCTCATGAGGTCAGTAAACATCGTCCTCATGTCAGCAGCATTCCCATTATTGGCTCCCCTACCAGCACCTCTAATATATCGGCTCATCGTCAATCTGAAAAGGGAAACGATTAACGACCCCATAGTGGTGCTAGTGCAGTACGACTTCATTCTTATACTACTAATAGTATATATATATATTGCTTTTAAAAACCAAAGTAATCACAAATACGCTCTCTCGTATACGTATATTATTTCTCCCTGATAACGTCCCCAGGTTAACTACGCAACCTAGAGCTCTGATACCAAGTGTGACGGCCCGCTCCGCACCAGCCGGCATTTCCCCCGGAAGTGCGCTGTACACATGCCCGACTAGCACGGAACGGTCGCCAAAGAAAGGAAAGAAGAGAATGAACTAATCAAGGAACCTGTGGAATGTCTCACAGCGCATGGAATAAAATATAATAATAATAACATACTTGACATAAAACAGGTGAGACAGTGCATAAGCTGATAACTAAAATCAACATCAACATCAGAGCAGCTGAAATCCAAATACAGCTTATTACAACTTTCCAAATTTTCTGTCCCAAAACAAAAGAAGGCTAAAGTAGAAGATGCACCACCAATGCCCAAGCTGTGATCTTCAACAACACAGGGAGAATACTATATATATATTACGTGGAAGCCTCCTGCTCGTCTCCGGATCATTTACCCGTGCATCGCCAGCTAACCTGTCTCTAGTCTGCTCGTGTGAGCACCCAGAGTAATAAGAGGAGACATAAAACTCTGGGTCAGACATAAAGCCTGGTATGAGCGATAAGCATCTAAACAGAACAATAACAGGTATACTAAACCATACCTGAACCTGGACCTGCAACCAAAGAGTTAGTACCACATACCGTACAATACTCTAAGGTGCCATAATAAATAGTGTAAATAATACGGGGGTGGGGTGTGCATGTCATAATGATAGCAAACAAATCATCCATAACAACCATCCTCACATCTCTCACTCAGTGCGTAAAGCATACGATGTCCACCACTATCAATCACTAGACCCATCGAAGTAGTGACAGAGTTCAACTTGTACAACTACTGCTACTACCAAGCTTACCACATGGAGTCATGACCAAATCTTTATAAATGACCCCACTTCATTGGTCTATAGCCCTTTAGTCGTACCTAGGCCATTGCAGCCCTGAATCCATTCACGTACTTCCCATACATAGTGATCCAAAGTCATAAACATCGACTGCCCCTTGGCACACGTCCCGCAGCAAAGCCCAATCATGAAGTGAACTCATCGGTTCCCAACTGGATCCTGAGCTCTAACTTCCCATATTGGACTACCTTTGCAGCTCGGGTTATTGGTCAATACTGGGTCGGGTCGGGTTCTCCCTCTAGCCATCGGATCGGGTCAGGTCCTCTACTTCATGTTGGTTCGTAGTTTTCTCCTGTAGCGGTTCGGTTCGGGTCCACAGCGTCGCATCGATTCGGGTCGGGTATTCCACTTCGGGTCGGGTCGGGTGTTCTCCTCCGGGTCGTGTCGGGTCGGGTTGATATCTTCCCTCCAGTTCATGTTCCTTCTTCGATCAGTTCCCTCGCTCTCCATTTACTCCGATCCGATCCTCCTTCTCTAGCCGATCCGATCCTACTCCTTTAGCCGATCCGATCCCTTCGCCTTACTCCAGTCCTAGCTTTTCATCCTTAAGCCGATCCGATCCGAGCCCTTCGTCTTTAAGTTAGTCCGATCCCCAGCTTAACCAACATGGCCTTCCTTTTTGCCTAGCCTCGTTTGTGCTAGATTCCAGTTCGGGTCGGGTTTCTCGCCCAGGTCTCATATCCGATCCGAGCCCATATCCGATCCGATCCGAAACCCTGCACAGCTTTCTGCAACTTTTTCCAGCAACTTGTTTACGCCATTCGACGACGTTTTCGACAAATCTAACTATACTAATCAATCACAAATCATGTCAAACAGTCACAGTAACCTAGCAAACTAACCACAAACACCAAAACAACGAATTTACATGTCAAGATGGATCAAATATACCCAAAATCCCATTTTTCCCTTAAGCATGATTAAATAAAACTAATCGTAGAGTTAATAAAACTTAACCAAATCGAACCAAATTTCTAACAGAGGCATAAAATATTATTTAAGAATTTCTAAACATTTTTCCAGAATTTATTAGTGTATAAATTCGCTAATCTTCACTAATCACCCTTAATTAACTGTAATTAGTGTCAAACGATGTTATCACTCACCTTGGCCACAAAATAAGACACCAAATCTGAAATACTCTCTGTTTGGGTCGAATTCCTGTGTATAGCAGCAGCTCCAACCTTGCTCTGTTGCTATTTGGCCTTGTTTTGATGTAGTTTAGGCTTAATCTTCACTAAAAATGTGTTTTGGAGTGGTTTTAGAGGATGGAAGCAATTACTAAGGTCTCAAGAAGGTTTGTGGCGGCTCAAAACTGAAATAAAAGTGATTTCCTAACCCTAGTCAGCCCTCCTATGCCTCTAAACCCGAAATTCCTCTCTGGGCCTAGCTGCTAATCACCCGGTTAAGCCCAATTAAGCTGTTTTTCACCATCTAAAACTTGTTTCAGCCATATCTCCCAAACGGTAAGTCCGTTTGGCTAATGTGACCACTCTACGGAATTGTAAACCATCGTCCGGAGCCAATGGAAGTGGTTTCAGGTCAAAATTCCTTTCCAGTCAAAAGTTATGGCCAAAACAGTGCCAACTAGGGGTAAAATGGTCATTTAAAAATCGAGAAAAATCATGAACATGAGAAATGACCCCAATGGTCGTCTCCCAAAGTGACATGACCATACGACTTCGTGTGTGAAAGAAATAAATATTCTACGATCCTATGATACGTAGAGCACGGGTCGTTACATCAAATATATGTAATTTGAGTATTTGTAGATGAACAATATGATTACATAAAAAAAAAATCAGATCTATAATAGAGTGAGATCTAAAATATGATTAACAAATCTAGAATCAGATCTCAAAGTGTAGATCTATATGAGTTCTAAAATTATAAGACTCAAAAAAATCTAGAAGTTAACACAATAGATTTAAATCTAGAATGAAATGAGATCTAACAAAAATGGAGATCTGAGAAATCAAATCAATCAGGTCAAAAAATTAACCTACCGTTTTGAGATCACTAATTAGATATGTAATCAAATCATGTTGATAACGTATTATAAAATAAAACAGAACAGGTAATAAACAAAAGCCATTAGAGAGAACAAAAGAGATAGGGGAGAGACTTTTATTTTTATTGCTTCCAGTATTTCTTATTTCTATTACATTGTCTCCTTTATATATAGGTTTTGGAGCTGATGTTAAACTTATTCCCATGATGTGGGACTAAATAGAATATTACAAAAGCATATTCACTCTTGTATATTACAACAGTATGTACAATTTCAAGTTGTTTAATTTTTTTCTTCATTTATCTCTCAAATGTCATTTTATCATTAATTATGATTACTCATCAGAGAATAATACATAATTATAACTGCATATAGGAATTTCTTCGCATCTCTTCTGGAGAGTTCAAAAAAATGACATACTTATAACAAAGTCAGATTATCTTCTGGACACTTAAGAGTTTTACAAAAATATACAAGTTGCATATACAGATCTTTTCAAGAAGACATTTATAACATTCCTGAAAGTATGATATGACATATTCACGATCCCTTCAGTAGAATTTCTAAAGATATTTCTTCAAGAAATAGTTATGCATGTAATATTTCCTATGAAAAAACAAAGAATAAGACACTTATAATATAATTAGACACATAAACATAGAATATTGTGTTTTAAAGATAGTTTGATTTCTTACCTGCTAGAAAGTTTTGATATAATTATAATGAAATATATGATAAGCATTACAAAATATTTGAATCAAATCTAAAGTACACAGGAATCCGCTTAACCTAATTTTATTCATTTATTTGGTTTAGTAAAATAACAAAATACATAAACAAATATCTTCTATAGATGTTATATCATCACTTCTTCTGGAGTGCTGCATTTCTCTGCAAGTAATACTTTATACGCACTTCTTTTGGAATTTCATATCAATACACAATATCATTTTCTATATGGGGACTAGGCTATAATCCTTTTCTCCGCCACCTTTCTTCTCCTTCAACTCCTTCCTTATTTCTACACTTTCGTATCTTCCTAGCTTTTCCCGTCGTTGGGTAATCCTAACTCTTCGCTCCTTACTGGTTCCTTCCTTTTTCTCCTTCTTTAGATATAGTTGCTTTCCCGTCCTTTTAAAGCCTCCTCCTCTGTTTTATCACTTTTTACTCCTCTCCGGTCTTTCTAGTGGAGTCCTCTTGCCATTTTCTTAACCCATTAACGCGTAACATCCATTTCTTTCATTTCAGGATTTCTCTAAACCGATTGTAACAACCCGAATTTTTATAACATGTTAAAACCATAAATCAAGGCAGAATTAAATTTTAAAATAAGAATCAAGGGAAACGGGTTACGCCATTGCATTCGTCTCGGAATTCTGCATGAAATAGAGTCCGAGTTTTCGAAAATCGGAGTCCGGATGAAGAAGTTATGGAATGTAGAAGATTCAGCAAATTTCAGGCAGCACAGGACCAGGAAGGTCGACCTACCCCCTAGGTCGACCATGTGGTCGTCCTCCCCCCCTTACAGGTCGACCTGGTCGGCCTGTTTTGACCCAGAACCCATTTTTGAAGCCTGAGACGTGTTTTGATGGTCCGGATTGATTCTAGGGTTGATCTAAGGGCTTAAACTAGTTACTACCCCTATAAATACATCCTAAGACCTAGCCTAATTCATACAAATCATTCTTACACTGCTATGCTGCAAATTTACCTCTTGAACCATGGCCGCCGCCTCCAAATTAAAGCTTAAGCATTCAAACTCGATTCAAATCAAAGATCAACGCTTCTACAACAATTCAAGAGAATAGATCAGCGACACCGTAACGTTCTATGACAAATTTTTAGACTTGACTTCTGCATCTAAATATTTTAGACCACGATCTGTAAGTTCGAGTTACTTTTAGATAAAAACTATAAACTTAATATGGGCATGTTATAAATTGGAATTGATGACTCATATCTATTCTTGTTTTCTTCTTGGATCTTGACTTTTGGAAATATTGCCTATGACGTTGAAACTATCGTTAATGGCATAAGACTATGCCTATGCCTATGACTATGAATATAAAACTATGCCTATGCCTATGACTGTGAACATAAGACTATGCCTATGCCTATGACTGTGAACATAAGACTATTGCCTATGACTATGACAAGGACAATTATGACTAATCACCTATGATTCATGACCATGAGGTTATTGCCTAGAATTATGACTATGAAATTGGATCTAAGCTTGATTTTCTATTCAGACCTATTTTCTTTATTTGTCTTGATTTTGGGGATTTTTCTATTTAAGTTAGATCTATCCATTTTCTTAAATATAGATTATGATTCAAACCTTTTCATGTTCATAATGTTATGCATGCGATGTTTTAATCAATTTATTCAGTTAGGTCATGCCTTGGAAATAAATTGATAATAGAGCAATGTTTATTATGTTTGATCTATGCCCGTGGTTCTATTCTATCATCATGTTGAATTGGGAATTAATGAATAAGTCTATTCATATGCATATGAACTTGGAGTATAACCCGTTATGACAAGTTGTGTAGTTTATCATGTTATGCAAGTTTTAGGTTGTGAAATCATATCACATATGTGACCAAATATTAGATCTACATTTTTATGTGTATACGTTAAACCTATGTTATATTTCAAGTTCACACTTATTCATATGTTCGTGATTGATTTGCAAGTACACATATATGTAAGTTGATTTAGTCTATGTTGAAAATTCACATATATGTATGTTGATTCAGTCTAGGTTGCAAGTTCACACCTATGATATTCATGTTGATTATTTTGCAAGTACACACCTATGGTGTTCATATTGACTATGCCGAGAATGCCAAGTTTACACCTATGTCATGTTTATGTTAATGAATCGCTTTATGCAAATTTTGTGTACGTTAAATTAGGCAAATTTTTAGCCTAATATTATATGTCAAAAATCATGCGGATGAAGATTAGGCTAAGATTGTTAGCCTAATATTTAGACACGGTAACGTTGGGAAAATTTGGTAATTATAGGAAACTTGGTATGAAACTTATCCTTGAAACTTGACACGAACTTGACATGAATCTTGAACATGGACATGACACTAGAATGAACATGAAAATGGCCAACTCGAGGTTGGGTTGAGTTTGCAGTGTAATTCTGCCCGGAACCGCCCGGCAAATCCAGTTACTGCAAACAATAGGATCTAATGTGGGTAGTTGGTCATATCGCACTTGAAAACCCGAGGTCAGACTGAGTTGTGGTGTAATTCTGCCCGGAACCGCCCGGCATATCCAGTGACCACAACAACAGGTCTGATGTGAGAGGTTCGGGTGCATTAATGAATTAATGCCACATGATAGGGTTAAGTCATGAACATGAAAGGCAACACTTAACCAACTTGACACATGATTCGTAGGGCTAAGTCATGAACTTGAACGACAACACTTAGCCAATTTGACATGACACGTAGGCGGGTTAAGTCACGAACTTGAATGACAACACTTAACCAACTTAACATGCTAGACTGATAGGGGTTAAGTCACGAATTTAAATGACAACACTTAACCTATTGGACGGAAACCCTAGTTACGCGGTCCATTTCAGCAGTAACCCACTAGATGTATCATGGTACCCTGGAACTAGGCAGGGTGGGGCACGATTACTGGGCTGATTGTAAGCGACCAGAACGACGGCTGTGTTGGTGCGCCAGTGTAGGTTCAGGCGGTCTATGGTCGTGCACGTGGTCTGAAGTTGAAAAAGCAGGCATTGGGCATCAGTAGGTTTATCTATGCATGCTTGATTCGTGTCGGTGGTTGGCACCATAGGGCTTGATACACCCTATGGTGGACCTAGCATAGGTGACTACATTCGTGATAGGGCCGTATGACATAGACACACGACGAGCTAGGATTCGTAGGGAGCCGATTGATTAGTGGATCGTTTCATTGGACCTAGAAATGGGTCATTTCATGATATTGGGCCAAGGGATCATTTCATGATTAATATAAGACATGGGTTTGGGATTTTAGTACAGTTGATGCAGCGAACCTTGAATATGTGATGCTATACTTGATTTATCATGTTATCTTAGTCTATCTTTCCCATCTTGACAGCATCCTTATGTTTACTTTCAGTTTATACATGTCATGTTACCTTTATCTGTTTTTATGCTGAAAGTCACTTGGACTTACCAGTCTTTATGACTGACCTGTTTTCTTTCGCCTCTTTTTATTTCGTCCCCCCCCCCCCCAGGTTCTCAGGGAGGAAACTCTAACACTTAGCTTGGATTTCGCTTGCTTTCGGTTCAGCTCATGTACGATTTGATCTTGAGCTATGCTATGGTTGCATTTCTGCTACCTTTGGGGAATTAAGCTACTTTTGTTGTTTCAATTTATGCTTCTTTATTTATGCAAGACAGAATTTGTTGTACTGGAAAATAATGACCTTGGCTATTTGATGTAAAAGGTTTTGACTCTTTTTGAAAGTAATGAAATTTATCTTTTGATTCTTCCGTTGTTTTATCTATGTTCTATCTTGTAATATTTCTGTGTTTGTTTACCTCGATAATGCTCCTCCAAAACTAGTGCATTCCCTTTGTGAGTGACCCTAGCGGAGGTGGGGTGTTACATTTGGTATCAGAGCAGAAGGTTACCAGACTGGGCAAAAGTTTTTAAAAACCTTCTGAAATTATTTTCAAAACCGTTTACAAAGAAGCATTTTTCAAGAAAAGTCTAGTTTTATTTAAAGGCTATTCCCCAAAAGCCATTAGCACTATCCTTTGTTTCCTCGTCTTGAATCTCTTCTTTTTCATTTCAACATGTCTGGGAATCTTAACTTTCCAGAAGGCGTGCCAATACCTGGCTGGTTCAGGAGGTACTTAGAGGCTAGGGCTAACGATGCAGGCCCAACAGATATTCCTCCTCCAGCTGCAGCGATTCCTCCTCCTCCACCCCCTCCTCGTGCAATTTCTTTCTCAAAGATCTGTAAAGATTTTAAGGCCATAGGCAGAAAGGATTTCAAGGGAACTGAATCATTCGTAGAAGCGAGGAACTGGCTTAAAGAAACTGAGGATCTGTTCATTATCTTCGAGGTGGACGATAGGCAGAAAGTACAGTTGGCGGTGTGGTTGCTCATAGACGAAGCTTCCTATTAGTGGGAAGTCACTAACGCCGAGAGGCCGGTTGAAACATGGATGGATTTCAGAATAAGGTTCGAGACGAAATTCCTCTCCTAAGCTGAACGAAGTCTACAGCAGGAAAAATTCTTATCTCTTAAGCAAGGAAGTATGATGATCAAGGAGTACGTCAATCAATTCAATCAGCTCGCTCGATTTGGACTGGACTTAGTGAATACCCCTCATAATAAGGCTCTCCATTTTGTCAAAGGATTAAATGAGCCACTTCACAGCTTGGCTATGAACCACGTACCTATGGGGGCTACTTACGAAAAGCTAGTAGACATGGCGCTCTTAAATGAAGAAGACAAGAGTGGCAAGAGGGAGGTCAAGGCGAATGAGCCTCCAAACAAGAAGTTAGACTCCGAGAAAGGAGGCAAGAACAACAACAACAAGAATGATAACAAGACAAGTGAGAAAAGAAAATGCCACTTCTGCGGTATTGAGGGGCATATAGCCCAGGATTGTAGAAAGAAGAAGATGAAGATGGGAGCATGCTTTCAGTGTGGTGAAACTGGACATATCAGCAAGAACTACCCTAAGAAGCAGGGGCAAGCCCCACAAGCAGGACCTTCTGGGGGTACATCTTTAACTTCTTCTCCTAGATGCTTTGTTTTATCTTGCTTATCTTCTCCAACCTATCTTGAGAACCTTAGGTAGAACCCTTTTGGATGTAAACATGTGATTGAAACATGTTATGGTTGATGTTTGCAAATGGTTGCAAGTTGTTGCTCGTGGTTGCATAACACATATTAGGCACTAGATCGGCTCAGACATGTTTTCATATTGCATATGCATGAGTGTTTATACTTGTTTATGGACGAAATTGAATGTGTTATCATATGGATGTTGCATATGGATGGATGTTTGTGCACACATATAGTGTTTATGTGACTAGGACTATTTGCATACATGTTGGATTCATGACACTAAACATATTTTGCATTAAGAAGATCAATCAGGCCTGATCATTTGCATTAGATAAGGAACATATACACACACACTTTCTGCATATGTTCATATAGCATTAGAAATCTCTTAAGGATAATGGATGCCTGTGATTGATGATTGACTAGATGGATGATTGGATGGTAGGACACATTCTTCTTAACTTGAAGATTTCGGGGACGAAATCCTTTAAGGAGGGAAGAATGTAACAACCCGAATTTTTATAACATGTTAAAACCATAAATCAAGACAGAATTAAATTTTAAAATAAGAATCAAGGGAAACGGGTTACGCCATTGCGTTCGTCTCGGAATTCTGCATGAAATAGAGTCCGAGTTTTCGAAAATTAGAGTCCGGATGAAGAAGTTATGGCCTGTAGAAGATTCGGCAAATTTCAGGCAGCACAGGACCAGGCATGTAGACCTAGGGGTCGACCTGGGGGTCAGGTCGACCATGTGGTCGACCTTAGGGTCGACCTACCCCCCAGGTCGACCATGTGGTCGACCTCTCCCCCTTACAGGTCGACCTAGTCGGCCTGTTTTGACAACAGAAACCATTTTTGAAGCCTGAGACGTGTTTTGATGATCCAGATTGATTCTAGGGTTGATCTAAGGGCCTAAACTAGTTACTACCCCTATAAATACATCCTAAGACTTAGCCTAATTCATATAAATCATTCTTACACTGCTATGCTGCAAATTTACCTCTTGAACCATGGCCGTCGCCTCCAAATTAAAGCTTAAGCATTCAAACTCGATTCAAATCAAAGATCAACGCTTCTACAACAATTCAAGAGAATAGATCAGCGATACCGCAACGTTCTACGACAAATTTCTAGACTTGACTTCTGCATCTAAATATTTTAGACCACGATCTGTAAGTTCCAGTTACTTTTAGATAAAAACTATAAACTTAATGTTATAAATTGGAATTGATGACTCATATCTATTCTTGTTTTCTTCTTGGATCTTGACTTTTGGAAATATTGCCTATGACGTTGAAACTATCGTTAATGGCATAAGACTATGCCTATGACTATGAATATAAAACTATGCCTATGCCTATGACTGTGAACATAAGACTATGCCTATGCCTATGACTGTGAACATAAGACTATTGCCTATGACTATGACAAGGACAATTATGACTAATCACCTATGATTCATGACCATGAGGTTATTGCCTAGAATTATGACTATGAAATTGGATCTAAGCTTGATTTTCTATTCAGACCTATTTTCTTTATTTGTCTTGATTTTGGGGATTTTTCTATTTAAGTTAGATCTATCCATTTTCTTAAATATAGATTATTATTCAAACCTTTTCATGTTCATAATGTTATGCATGCGATGTTTTAATCAATTTATTCAGTTAGGTCATGCCTTGGAAATAAATTGATAATAGAGCAATGTTTATTATGTTTGATCTATGCCCGTGGTTCTATTCTATCATCATGTTGAATTGGGAATTAATGAATAAGTCTATTCATATGCATATGAACTTGGAGTATAACCCGTTATGACAAGTTGTGTAGTTTATCATGTTATGCAAGTTTTAGGTTGTGAAATCATATCACATATGTGACCAAATATTAGATCTACATTTTTATGTGTATACGTTAAACCTATGTTATATTTCAAGTTCACACTTATTCATATGTTCGTGATTGATTTGCAAGTACACATATATGTAAGTTGATTTAGTCTATGTTGAAAATTCACATATATGTATGTTGATTCAGTCTAGGTTGCAAGTTCACACCTATGATATTCGTGTTGATTATTTTGCAAGTACACACCTATGGTGTTCATATTGACTATGCCGAGAATGCCAAGTTTACACCTATGTCATTTTTATGTTAATGAATCGCTTTATGCAAATTTTGTGTACGTTAAATTAGGCTAAGTTTTTAGCCTAATATTATATGTCAAAAATCACGCGGACGAAGATTAGGTTAAGATTGTTAGCCTAATATTTAGACGGGGTAACGTTGGGAAAAATTGGTAATTGTAGGAAACTTGGTACGAAACTTATCCTCGAAACTTGACACGAACTTGACATGAATCTTGAACATGGATATGACACTAGAATGAACATGAAAATGGCCAACTCGAGGTTGGGTTGAGTTTGCAGTGTAATTCTGCCCGGAACCGCCCGGCAAATCCAGTTACTGCAAACAATAGGATCCAATGTGGGTAGTTGGTCATATCGCACATGAAAACCCGAGGTCAGACTGAGTTGTGGTGTAATTCTGCCCGGAACCGCCCGGCATATCCAGTGACCACAACAACATGTCTGATGTGAGAGGTTGGGTGCCTTAATGAATTAATGCCACATGATAGGGTCAAGTCATGAACATGAAAGACAACACTTAACCAACTTGACACATGATTCGTAGGGCTAAGTCATGAACTTGAACGACAACACTTAGACAATTTGACATGACATGTAGGCGGGTTAAGTCATGAACTTGAATGACAACACTTAACCAACTTGATATGCTAGACTGATAGGGGTTAAGTCACGAATTTAAATGACAACACTTAACCTATTGGACAGAAACCCTAGTTACGCGGTCCATTTCAGCAGTAACCCACTAGATGAGACGACCCCAAACCCCGTACTGATGGCGGCAAGGGTAATCCGTGGAATATAACACAGAAATAGATAATAGCAGAACAGAAATAAATAAATACACCAGATAATGAATAATAGAATATACTGGATAAATGTAATCATCAGAGTTACACAGTATACAGGATCATACTTAGTACAAATACAGTTCAGCTATACATAGATGTCTACAGCGGAAACAAACAAAATATGTACAATAGGAGCTGAACAACATAAAAAGAGATAAATGATAGAATCCATCTTCAGCTCCAGCTATCCAGAAAGAACCAGCTAAACTTGAATACAAGGCTGCCCGTGTAGAAAAAGGGGCACCCGAGTTTGAAAGTGAAACAAACTACGAGTCAGTCATGGGACTGGTATGAGAAATCTATTCAACACATTTAATATATGGCTAATCACAGGACCACGCCACTTTCGTGGAACGGGTTTACTCCATCGGATTGCCAGTGCTTTAAAACAAATCTTTCTTTTAAACAACGCAATGCATTTTATAAAAATGAAGCCATTATAAGACTCAGTTCCCATCACACAATGCAACGCAAACCGGAGGATATAGTTTTTACCTTATAACGGCCAAGATATGCTTGATACGAATAAAACAAAGGCATTTGATATTATTGCCAGTGTTTATATGTTTTGAAAACAATTTCAAATCATAACTATCAATCATAGACGGCATTAATGCCCCATACCACTATGTCGCCATATATAGGTATACAATCAAAACCGCACAGTCACGTATTTGGAAATTGGATTTCCGTCATGAACCAAGGCAAAAGATAGTCCTTACCGAATTCGAGACAATCTAGCCTACCATGTCTCAGGATCAAAGCTCGAGTGACCCTTGGATTGTCAGGGTCGGTCCACCGATGTGGATTAAAATGCCTGAGCAATACGTCTCCCGCCCTATGGGGCGCAAATGAGCCAACGAATGACTCCATCAGACCCGGATCATCCGATCTAACCGAGGCGCCTCGCAACAGTAACAACCACATAAGTAAAATGTTAGGCCGTGTAAAAACACTAACATAACTCCTAGCTAGAAAGAAACGCATGCCCTCCCTGAGGTCCTTCTCCCGTTTCTGGTTCATACCGGGGTGTGAGGCTCGCGAATTTACTTTATACACAAAGCTACGCCACACAGGCGGTGCTTTGATCATCACCACAAGACTTTGCTTTTCAACAGAAGCCCTGATCATTTGCCACTTAGGCATGCCACACTAGCAATTCATGCCATGCGACTGATGTCCATCGATATACAACCTCTGAACTCGTGCGTTTCAGAGAAGGGCGTTAAGCAAAAGAATAAATTCTCCACCGCCAAATAGATGTATATTTAATAGAGATCAATCAACACAGAATAAAATCCAATGTCAGACACACAGTCCATTTACAAGTCCGTTCTGGGTCTGAACGAAACCGGAGGCACTATATACCTCGCAAACCCATCGATCACCACGTACATCTGGACGATCACCACTCATTATCCATATTTCGGGATGCCTCCCAATCAGGACCTCGGTTACCATCCAAACGAGGTGAAGATCTCCGGTCTTCGACCACCGTCTTCATCTTCGATTTCTTATCGTCGATTCAGTTATTCAGAATGGGATAAACCCGGTCTTTGTGAGCAACTCGCGTATATAATAAACAAGTGCAACACTAACATACACACGCGTCATTCCAATTCATTAGTCACTAACCGTCAATCAGTAAGAGAACGATTTCCCAAATATTAACCCCGAAGGCCGAAACCAACATCAGATCAACACCCAGGAAATCATTCGACTTAGCCAACCTTCAGTTAATTTCTAAATCTCATCCATATCGTTTATTATATTTTATAACGATTTATCACTATTTTTATTTATTTTAAAATAGCCAATTTATTCAAAACGACGCTTCGAGCCATAACGCGACCGTGGCGCTGTTTTTCTTTAGATTTGACTTACACATATCTGAAAATCTAACCGTTGGATCTTCACAAAATTTACATCATTAGAAAGGTCTTTTCAAAATGAATCCAACGGTTCCAGTTTCGGGAAAATCCGACGGTCGGATCTCCCGGTATAATCGTTTGAAGTTTCGATTTCGAAATACGAACTGCAGCGTCGTTATTCGATTATATTTAATTATATTTATATATAAATATAACTATAATCGATTCTGACGCTGTTTTTCTTCAGATTTGATTTACACATATCTGAAAATCTAACCGTTGGATCTTCACAAAATTTACATCATTAGAAAGGTCTTTTCAAAACGAATCCAACGGTTCCAGTTTCGGGAAAATCCGACGGTCGGATCTCCCGGTATAATCGTTTGAAGTTTCGATTTCGAAATACGAACTGCAGCGTCGTTATTCGATTATATTTAATTATATTTATATATAAATATAAATATAATCGATTCTGACGCTGTTTTTCTTCAGATTTGAATTAAACATTCCAGACAATCCAACCGTTGGATTTTTACAAAGTTGGTGCCGTTGGAAAGATTTTTCCAAAGCGAACCCAACGGTTGCGATTTCAGGAAAATCCGATGGTCGGATCTCCCGGCATAATCGTTTGAAATCACGGTTTCAAAATACGAACTGCAGCGTCGTTATTCGATATATTTTAATTCAATTTATATATATATATCGATTCTTCGATTCCAAAGCTATATTCTTTTCATACATTTGATAAAAATGATATTTTTATCTAACTGTCTTCTATTTCAACACTTCACTATTTTTAACAATTCATTTATATAATAAAAATGTGATTTTTATTGTAAAACAATTCATTTCAAAACTCTATTATTTTATGTAGATCATATAGGTAATAAAAATAGGATTTTTGTTATAAAACAATTTATTTCAAAACAAGATTATTTTATACATTTCATATTGATGATAAAAATGTGATTTTTATTATAAAACAATTTATTTCAAAATATGAATACCATTCAACACATGAATTTCAATTCAACGAATGAATATCGATTCAACACATGAAGGTTTTCTATAGTTTATATATAGATAAAAAATGTGATTTTTATATTTAAAACACGAACACCATTCAACACATGAATTTCTATCCAACGAATGAATATCGATTCAACACATGAAGGTTTTCTATAGTTTATATATATAGATAAAAAGGTGATTTTTATATTTAAAACACGAACACCATTCAACACTTGAATTTCTAATCAACGAATGAATATCGATTCAACACATGAAGGTTTTCTATTCAACGGATAAATATAGTTTCAGCAAATGGAAATAATTCAAACACATGAATATTATTCAAAATTTCAGCAGCATAACGGCAGGGTAGTTAAAACCGGGACCGTCCCTAGTACGGCTCCTCGCTCTACCTTAAAACCTCGCGGTTTTTGACAATGGGGATCATGCATCTAGTTCGCACGCAGGTGGCATGTATATTTATTTTATTTCCACAAACTAATCCTATGTGGTTTCAGCCAAATATTTCTCAACCACAAATGGGTATTTTTCAACCACAATCAATCAATTTCAATCACAAACAATTTCAATCAACCATTCGCTATCAATCAATTTTCACACCAATCACAATCAATAAATATCGTCCATGGTTTGTGGACGAGGGGCGTATATATATATATATATATATATATATATATATATATATATATATATATATATATATATATAGCAATTCACTTCTATTTCAACACATATATAATTTTTACAACGCATATATAACTTATACATCGAACGTACAACTTGTACAACGCTTATACATGAGGTGTACAACGCTTATATAACCCATACATCGACTATATAATTTATACATCATCGTTTTCCATATCGTTTATAAATTAGAAATCTCACATTGGGTTCCACTCCACCAAAAATAGCAGAAGGCTCAGAAAAATATGCGGTCTCTTCTAGAAGGTAGAAGACGTCCACACGAGTCCACTGTCTCTTGTTTCACTGAATTTCGTCATTACACGAAAAAGATATGATTTTTCAAAGTTTGCAACAGTTTAAAGGTGTTAAAACAGTTTAAAATAAACATATCCGTACCTCCACAGTTTGGTTCGAAACTAGGTTTTCGATTTTCGCGAAATCCGTGTAGTTATATGACGATCGGCCTTCGCAGTGTCGAAGGGCTAGTAGTGGCGAGCAAAACCAGGTAGGGCACGCTCAGATCGATCTCGGCAGGAAGAAGATCGACGGTGGTGAACGACGGGACTTCCCAAGGGTGGTTTGCACGATTTTCTCAACGATAATCAGCAAACTTCATATGGATTCGTAGCTCTTGAGAAGATCTACAAAAACCTTAACTGTGGCACTGGATTTTGTGGAGCGTGGAAGGAGTAATCGGAGCTAGAAGGTGGCGAGCTGTTTCCGTCGTGCGTTTTGAAGCGTATCGGGGAGAGAGAAAGTCAACCGACCAATAAGAGAATTTTTTAATATTTATAAATTTTTAAATTTCGTAAATACCCCCTTTCACACACGAACCTCAATCCAAACCCAACGACTGTCGTCCCTAGCATTTTACCCCCATTCCGAACACAATAGGATATGTTTCGTATGTCCATTCGACTGTTTCAGTCAATTTCCATTCAAATTAAAATATAAAACATTCAATATTCGATTTGAACGTACATTTCAATTTGCCAGGGCCACAAACTGATTCGAAAACTTCCAGAAAAATAAATCTAGCTATGTTTTGACGATACGGTCCCAACAAAACTAGTTTCGTCAAATTCTGAGACCGTTTGCAAAAAGGCCCATTTCTGGTCGATCCAATTTAACTGTAATTGACCAAAACACGTTTTCCTTTGCCACGCCCACATACTAGCTTCAAAAATTATGAAATTTGAAACCTAGAAATAACTTCACATCCCGGATCCAACAAAAGTGGTTTCGTCGAATTCCGAGGTCGCATGCAAAATGGCCAATTTCACAGGCTATATAAATTCCATAGCGACCTTTCTGAAAATTCATTTGACCATAACTTTTGCTTTCCGCTATGAAAATTCGATTTTTCAGATTCTTTAGAAAGGTATTCACTAACAGATTTAAATATTTTTGTTTTCGCTCAAATCCGTTTTGTTTTGCACCTGGTACAGTCCGACAATGTTTGAATTTAATTTTTGAAACTGCAGCGCCATTTCAGGCCTTGTTTATAATTAAAATTAATTATATTCGTTTTCAATTGTCGATTCAAACTCAGTTTTCATTGCTATTATTTAAAATATTTATTTTAAATATATAAAATCCATTATTTTAGCCAATTTAAAAAATTTAAATTGGTTCAGATTTTCTGGGTCGTTACACTAGATGTATCATGGTACCCTGGAACTAGGCAGGGTGGGGCACGATTACTGGGCTGATTGTAAGCGACCAGATCGACGGCTGTGTTGGTACGCCGGTGTAGGTTCAGGCGGGCTATGGTCGTGCACATGGTCCGGAGTTGAAAAAGCAGGCATTGGGCATCAGTAGGTTTATCTGTGCATGCTTGATTCGTGTCAGAGGTTGGCATCACAGGGCTTGATACACCCTATGGTGGACCTAGCACAGGTGACTACATTCGTGATAGAGCCGTATGACACAGACACACGACGAGCTAAGACTCGTAGGGAACCGATCGATTAGTGGATCGTATCATTGGACCTAGAAATGGGTCATTTCATGATATTGGGCCAAGGGATCATTTCATGATTAATTTAAGACATGGGTTTGGGATTTTAGTACAGTTGATGCAGCGAACCTTGAATATGTGATGCTATACTTGATTTATCATGTTATCTTAGTCTATCTTGCCCATCTTGACAGCATCCTTATGTTTACTTTCAGTTTATACATGTCATGTTACCTTTATTTGTTTTTATGCTGAAAGTCACTTGGACTTACCAGTCTTTATGTCTGACCCGTTTTTTTCCGCCTCTTTTTCTTTCATCCCCCCCCCCCAGGTTCTCAGGGAGGAAACTCTAACACTTAGCTTCGATTTCGCTTGCTTTCGGTTCAGCTCATTTACGGTTTGATCTTGAGCTATGCTATGGCTGCGTTTCTGCTACCTTTGGGGAATTAAGCTACTTTTAATGTTTCAAGTGTATGCTTCTTTATTTATGCAAGACAGAATTTGTTGTAATGGAAAATAATGACCTTGGCTATTTGATGTAAAAGGTTTTGACACTTTTTGAAAGTAATGAAATTTATCTTTTGATTCTTCCGTTGTTTTATCTATGTTCTGTCTTGTAATATTTCTGTGTTTGTTTACCTCGATAACGCTCCTCCAAAACTAGTGCATTCCCTTTGTGAGTGACCCTAGCGGAGGTGGGGTGTTATACCGATACTCCTTGAACGGTGCTGCTGGACTTTGGAATATCTAGCACAATCGAAAGCCAGGCTTTTTCAGGCTATGGATCAAGAAACCAACGGGTTGATTATGGTTTATTTTCTATATCTGGTATTCTATTTTAGGTTTTTTGGTGTTTGGTTGTTTTATTGGGTGTTAGAGTTCGTGTTATCTACGTTTTCAAGTTGTATTTCTTGGTGTGAGTGTGAGTGTGAGTGTTCATCTAAGGTAATACATGGAAGTTGTTTCGTTGTGGTTTGGTTATAGGTGGTTTGGTGTTTGTGACGGTGTAGTGGTGTTTTTCATTCTGGTTGTGGGTTGTTTTTACCATACTGATATAGAGTAAGGTGAAGTTTGATTGTGACTTGCTCAGGTGAATCATTTGTTCGTTGTGTATGTAATACTGACATATGCCATCGCTGCAATGACAGTTTGTAGTGCCTTTGTTGGTGCTGGTGTTTGTTGTTGTGGTCATGGAACTTCTTGTTGTCTTGTCATCGTTGGTGCTCTTGTGTTCTTGAGTGCATGTAATTGTTGTTATTTCTTGTAATTTGTGGTGTATTGGTGGGACTGCCTAGCAACCTTTTAAGGGATTAGTGTTGTTTGTTGGTTGTTTAATATGCCTATTTGATTGTAATGTACTCTGTAACTCACTCTAATTGGTGATTTTTTTTCATTTTGTTTTTATTGTAGCTAGGGATAGGAAATGACTATAACAGGTAGGTGATCTGTCTATCTCCTATATAAATATGTAATCATTATTTATTGTATGAAAACAGTGTTATGGATCGCCATAAAAACCTCTTAGCCTTGCCATAAATAATATCTCTGTTGGAGATTTTTGTTGTAACCACTTTTGAAGTGTTATACCAAATTTTAAATACAATAACAAAATTAGTTGTATCGAATAGAAGTGATATTTAACCTTAGTATCCCTAAACGGACCCATGCACGCTCATGAATTTGTCGGAATGCGCCCGTACCCAACTTCCACCTTGAACCTCTTGTAATCTAAATCAGTAAAGCGTGTCCTAGCCCTACCTAGTGCGAGGCCGCTTTCTAAGATACTAACAGGGATACTGACTGATATGGGTTTCACACAAAAAGATAGACACAAGCGACCTCAAGGCTCGTGCCCCCAAGTAACGAGGATTTTAAGAGTCCCAAAATGGATACCAAAAACAAGACTTGGGACCTCTTAGCTTATTAATTAACAAGTAATAATTTATAAGGATTAAGTCTATTAATAAGCATGGTTGTAAATGACATTTCCTGTAAATGTTATTTTGTGTACAACCCCCTTCCCCAAACAAGCACTGCCCAGATGTATACGTGTATTAAGTTTCCCATTTTACTTATTACATCTGATTCTACCAACATGTTTTAATTATTAAACTAATCTTAACCTATTCAAAGTAACATGCTTTGCATATTATCCCAATTTTAAAGTCATTGGATTTCATGTTTCAATATGCCTAATTCTCTTTTTTACTGTCACTTTAAGTTATTCCCAATTAACCTAATTTACGCAATTCGAACTTGAATAGCCTAGGCATTAGATAGCCTAAGTACATCACAAAATATGAAGAAAAAGGAGAAAATATAGATCTAATTCAGAAACACATAAACTGAATAAAATAGGTATAAGACTATAAATAAATATTAAATAGAAAAGGGTTAATAGGATATACGTGTAACAGTAATCAACTAAAAATTAAATAGATAACTGACAGTAAAATAGTGACATATGAACATGTAGTTATTTTATATACTCAGATTTATTACTGTCAGAATACTGTTTAGTTATCAAATCTGAAAATGGCTAGAATTCATAATGGTTGGACTGAAGTTCAGAAAAATGTATATTGTGGTTGTTGAAGAAAATCCTCTTAATATTTTTTTTAGAAGAATTAGAATTGTTGTTTCTAATCTATGTGTAGGTAGCATCTCAGCATCTTTATATTTTTATTTAGAATAAGGCTTGGAGGAAGAAGAAATGATGAATAGTTTGTGTGTAGAAAACAATGATACTACTAGCCTATTTATAGATTACCTAGATAATTCCATATAGTTATATTTTAGGTTTATAAATCCAACCGTGCTTTGAATGTAGAGTCAATGCACATATGTAGTGAAGAAAACCGTCCAAACGGATTTATTAAAATTTGTTTCCTTGAAATCTGAGACCGTTTGAACAATGTCTCTTTTTAAGGGTCCAAATTAAATCGAAATAAATCAATATGAACCTCTCAAGATTGAATTTCAAGTTAAATCAATATTCAATATACTAAAAATCCTTCTATTTATACTATAAATCGTTACGGTTTATAAGCGATTCCATAGCGACCTTTTTAAAATTTGATTTGTACATAACTCAAAATCTACAATATGAAAATTCGATTTTTCTCTTTCATTAGAATATTATAATTCAATAAATCCGGATGATTCTTATTTCAAAGAATTCCGACTTATATTGGATCTCGTATATCCATTTAAAATTCAAAACGTGAAACTACGAACTACCGCGATGCTGCGGGCTTGTTTTTTATTAAATTATAAATTTATACGTTCAAATGTCGTTTAAATAAACGAATTCCTTATTGTAATTCAAATCTAAACTTAATAAAATCTTCTATATAGCCTAATTCATGATATATTGCAAATTCAACTAATTCCAATAAATTCAGAATTAAATTCATTATTTTATTATTCAAATTAAATTCGAACTCATTGAATTCAAGCCATATAAATTTCCAATCAAAATTTAAAATCATTTTTAAATGTTCAATTAAATGGTTGAAAATCCAGGTCATTACAGAGATGTATTTATAGTTGAGGTTTAATATTATTATAGTCAACTATATTCAATCGGGTTTCATTTCAATGTTTATAGCTCGCACGAACACATATTAAACCCGATTGCATTGAAATTTGAAATCCTACAGTGGTTTAACATTCTAGACCCGATGAAACTGGTTTCATCAAATTCCGAGACTGTTTGTAAATAGAATATTATAATTACAAATCATTAATCAATACGTGTTTATATTGTGAATTCCCACATAACAGCTTCGATTGACTCGAAACTGGAAATCCTACAATAATTAAACATTATCAATTTTATACTATTGGTTTCATTGAAGTATGAGGTTGTTTGAAAAACGCTATTTTCATGTGTTAAATTAAACCAATAAAATATAAATCGATTTTAAACAATCAAATCCATTGACAACAAATTATTATTATCCTCCTAATGCAAATAAAATTTATATTAATTGTTTGAATCGTTTTGATTCATTTTTAACTTAGAATCAATTATTTCTCATTTTTGCACTACGATAATACGATATATTCAAAACTAAATCTTATTCTACTTATTAAATCGATAAACCCCATATTAAAATCTATTTATATTTCCAATTCAACGTAAATTGAAATATTCGAAGCTCAATGACTAAAAATTCGGGTAGTTACAATCACGCAAACTGCACCTCATAAACAATAGTTTATAGCATCAAAAGTTGTTTGATACTTTTAAATCAATATGTTGTCACATTAAAACCTTACTAAGAAAAAACAGATGGGGAAAAATTTAGTGCAGGAAAGAGATTACAATATAGAAAGTCATATTTCAATAATTTACTACGTCAAATGAAATTGATGCATATAGATCAATATAATGCATCGTTAAAAGATTACTAAGAAAAACCTAATGGAAAAAAAATCTTATTGAAGAAAAAAGAGTACATTACGATATACTTATATATTCTACTTCAACGGAAAACACTTCATCATATTCTTTTTTAGAGCTTCATGTCAGTTTTCTTATTACAACTACATATTTGATGGATGTTAAGAGTTTCATTGCGACAAGACTAAAAACAGGAATGTATGTTAAAAGTTTCATTACAACATGACTAAAAGCAGGAAGTAATCTACTCATTATAAATTATATCAATATTTTCATTACAACAATAGTTAAAAGATGGTTGTAATATGTACTCATTATTATTTGCATTCTTTATAACATGAAAAGTTATTCATATTCTTTAAGGACTAGTATATTTTCCTTATTTTGTATGATTCACCCATACTTATACCTTCTAGGCGTTTCTAAGTGTTGGGACACTTCCTCTGTCTGAAAACAAATCATTTATTTCTAAAATAATTATGAATTTGGCATTTAACATATTGTTAATACTATATGTGGTTCAATAATCTCATTGTTCTTTTTTCACTTTATGTATTTTCAATTATATATTATCAACCGATGTTTCGCATTTCTTATTTAGGATAACTTAATGATGAGCAATTATGCTTTCTCTAATACAGAATTTAATCCATTTATAAATTTAAGCGCTACAAATTTATCATCAATAATTATTTGTTCTTAATTCTATATACATGATTTATTGAGATCTCAAAATTTTCATGTTTTTGGTACCTCAACCACTTTTAAGATTATTTGATAATTATGTCAGAGGTCTCTTATAGAGCACCCTTAAGTGTTTCTTTAAGATATATATGTAGCGACCCGAACTTCCCCGGTCTCCGAAGAGATGAGAAAGAACGAATTACTGTGAGGACAAGACAAATCAGAACGCAGACGGAAGAACATTTCATTGTTATTACAACAATTCCATCAGAAACAAGAATATATAGAGCATAAATGAATAAATTACATTCGAATAATATCAGAGATTACAATAAATTACATAGCAGCGGAAAATAATACAAAACACAACTGAAAGTAATACACGGATATAGAGCTTTCCGAGCATCGTTCCAGCTGTAAATCAGGATCCTGTGAATATAAATCTGCAAAACCAAAACTACTAGATGCCCGTGTAGAAAATAGGGGCACCCAGAGTTTAGGTTAAAACAATAAACTCCAGGTCAGTCATGTGACTGGTGTGAGAACTAAAACAGTTATTTAAAGCTTTACTTTAAAAGAGAGTAATTCAAGGGACCACGCCGTATAACACGGAACGGGTTTCCTCCCAAGAATACCAGTGCATAGAAAAGACAGCGCAATGATTTTTCGAAAAATGAAGCTATTATAAGACCCAGGTCCCATCACACAATGCAACGCAAGCCGGAGGATATGGTTTTCCCTTATAATAGCCAAACATGCTTGGTACGTTTAAAACAAATCATTTGATACTATAATAAGTGTACAGTGTCAAAACAATTTCAATCATAAATATAAATCATAGACGGCATATCATCCCATGCTACTATGTCGCCATACTAGGCTCTACAAATAAAGCCGAAATACACGTATTGGAAATTGGATTTCCGTCATGAGTCGAGGCAAGGGGAAAGCTCCTCTCCGCTTTCGAGACACTCTAGCAAATGTCCCAGGGCTACGCACTCTGGGCAACCCTTGGATGCTTCAGGGCCGGTCCTCTCTTACGTTTGAGGATTAGTATTCCTGAACACACGTTTCCCGGTCCTTACAGACCTAAAATCGAGGCGCCTCATCCAACAACCACATAGGTGAAAAGTATATAAATGTCAGGACTGGTAAGTCACTGACACCACCAAAGCTAGAAAGAAACGTCGTGCTCTCCCTGCAATCCTTATCCCGTTTTTGACTCATACCGAGGTGTGAGGCTCGCGAATTCACGTTATACACAAAGCTATGCCACAAAGGCTGAGCTTTGATCATCAACCACAAGACTTTGCTTTTCAACAGAAGCCTTGATCAATTGCCACTTAGGCGTGCCACACAGGCAATTCATGCCATGCGACTGATGTCCATCGATATACAACCTCTGAGCTCGTACGTCTCAGAGAAGGGCGTTAAGCAAAAGAATAAATTCTCCGCTGCCAAACAGATGTATATTTAATAGAGATCAATCAACATAGAATAAAATCCAATGTCAGACACACAATCCATTTACAAGTTCGTTCTGGGTCTGAATGAAACCGGAGGCACTTTCCTCGCATATCCATCGATCTCCAGGCACGTCTGGACGACCACCAACTGATTCCCTCATCTTGGGTGTACAGCCCAATCAAGATCATCAGTAATCACCCAAACGATGTGAAGACTTCCGGTCTTCAACCACCGTCTTCATCTTCGACTCATCGTCGAATCGGTTATTCAGAATGGGTATAAACCCGGCCTTTCCGAACAACCCGCGTATATTAAAACAAATGTTACACAAATACAACATACGCCTCATTCCAATTTAGCAGCCACTAACCGTAAATCAACAAGAGAACAATTTCCGAAATATTAACCCCGAAGGCCGAGACCAACATCAGATCAATACCCAGGAAACCATACTTCTTAGCTAACCTACAGCTAGTTTCTAAATTTCATATTCTTAGGGAAAGGTTCCCATTAATTTTATCAAAGATAAATTCTTTAATATTTATTCTTTACTCTTCCTTTGGGTTTCATTTCAAACCAAATTATGGTTTTCCAAATGAGTCGGGATTAGCGAACCACACCGAAGTAATTATTTATTTTATTTCCCAATCCCAACCTATTCATCCCATGAAGCAAAACTGGTAATACTCCATATCTAATACCACAGTGTTATTGGTAAAATTAATTACCATTTCACGTTCAAATCTAATTAAAGATTTAACTATCGCTTTGGAGCAAAACTGGTAATACTCCATTCTCGCTCACTTTCCAAATTTGATAATTTAAATTATCAATTCACATTTCAATCTAATTGCGGATTCATTAAAACTCCTTTTACTGGGTTAAAGAACTAATGTCATTTAAAATACAGTTCACGATAAACCCAAATCACATTCTATTTATTATCAGGTTAAAGAACAAGTGTTATTTAAAACACCCTTCACGATAAACCCAAATCACATTCTATTTATTATCGGGTTAAAGAACAAGTGTTATTTAAAACACCCTTAACGATAAACCCACGAATCAATTCTAT
This sequence comes from Allium sativum, assembly GCA_030737875.1. Lineage (NCBI taxonomy): Eukaryota > Viridiplantae > Streptophyta > Magnoliopsida > Asparagales > Amaryllidaceae > Allium > Allium sativum. The sequence continues at coordinate 700,588,049 of CM060926.1, forward strand.
TTACAACCCATTTCAAATCCAATTTATTTATTTTAAAAATAAATGGGTTTTAATTTTAGTTCAAAACCAGTTCATTTCGATAAAAATCTATTTTTATCTTTTCAAACATGGAGTTTTTAATCCCAATTTTTCCCAAATCATTTCTTATGATTTCTTACAAATTATTGATATTTTTAATAATTTTATCAAGGTCTGTACAGCCGATTTCCAACAACGGCCATCGAACTACACTTTCAGCGACCTTTTCCAAATTTGATTTGGACGTATCTCCAAATCCAACCGTTAGATTTCAAATTTCTAATATTCGTTAGAAAGCTCTTTTCGATAAGAACCCAACGGTTCCGATTTTAGGAGAATCCGACGGTCGGATCTCCCGTAATGTCCGTTCGAAGTCAATGGTCGAAATTCACGAACTACCGCGGCGCGTTCTATTCAGGCCATTATGTTATATATATAATATATATTTCGTCGATTTCTATTTAAAACGAATTTTATAAATCGTTTCAAAATTGGTTCAAAAACAATTTCAATATTCATTTCAAATTCAAATCGATTTCAATTTTATTTCAAATTCGTTTTCTATTCAATTCAATTCAAATTCGTTTTCTATTCAATTCAATTCGAATTCGTTTTCTATTCAATTCAATTCAAATTCGTTTTTTTATTCAATTCAATTCGAATTCGTTTTCTATTCAATTCAATTCGAATTCGTTTTCTATTCAATTCAATTCGAATTCTTTTTCTATTCAATTCAATTCGAATTCGTTTTCTATATACTCAATTTTTTTTAAATCTCTTTTCAATATTCATTATAAAACGAATATAATCGATAAAAATATCGTTCGCGTCAAAATAGCGCATCTCTAATCAACACGACTTTATATATTTCAATAATCCCGTTATTCTACTCAACAAATGAATATTTATTCTATTCAATACGTGAATCTATATTTTTATCAACACATGACTAATCTCAACGAATGAGTACTGTCCACGTGTGACTATTTTTATTATTTAATATATTTTATAAAAATTATGGTATCCATCGTTTGATTTCAAATCAGACTCCAACCGTAAATTAGTAAGAGAACGATTTCCTAAACATTAACCCCGAAGGCCGAAACGAACATCAGATCAATATCCAGGAGACCACTCATCTCATCTATTTTCCAGTTAATTTCTGATTTTATATATGATAAAGATGTAAATTTTATTGTTAAAATATTTCGTTCAACACATGCCTAATCTCAACGAATGAGTACAGTCAACACATGAACCTTTATTTTATAATATAAAGATGTAAATTTTATTGTTAAAATATTTCGTTCAACACATGACTAATCTCAACGGATGAGTACAATCAACACATGAACCTTTATTTTATAATATAAAGATGTAAATTTTATTGTTAAAATATTTCGTTCAACACATGACTAATCTCAACGGATGAGTACAGTCAACACATGAACCTTTATTTTATAATATAAAGATGTAAATTTTATTGTTAAAATATTTCGTTCAACACATGACTAATCTCAACGGATGAGTACAGTCAACACATGAACCTTTATCTTATAATATAAAGATGTAAATTTTATTGTTAAAATATTTCGTTCAACACATGACTAATCTCAACGAATGAGTACGGTCAACACATGAACCTTTATTTTATAATATTCTTTATTTTCTAAATTGGAATGAGGCCCAATCAATTACCATATAAAGTTAATTATATGGATTCCATACCACACATGTATATAATAGCAACGATAAATAATCAACCATCATCCAAAGTGCACTACACTGTATAAGCATCAAATATAGATGTCTAACGCTTATAACAGCCTGTCGATCCATCGATCGACATACAACTAATTATTGGGATTAGTGTATGCCGTATTATATCCCAATATCCGTGTGGGGTTTCAAACAATCAAACACAGATTTTATTTGTGCAGTTGGGCGATGTGTAAAATTTATCGACCCAATCAATATCAGTCAAATTAATGTATATAAACAAATCGGTTGATTTGTTTATAAATATACATTTACTCATATTCACTATATTCATATTCACGTTAAAAATTATTCACGTTAAAAATTATTCACGTTAAAAATTATATTTTTAACGATAATTAATTTATTTCAACTATCTACAATTTATTTTCGATTTCACATCAACATCACAAACAATTTTCACAACACATCAATCAAACAAACAAGCCATCCATGGTCTGTGGATGACGGGTGTCGGGTGCTGCTAAGCACCGTCTGCATCCTAGTATATATATATAACTAGAAAAAGAGATCGAAGAGTGAGGAATTCTCACCAATAGCTATCCCAACTCCACGGCACTTCATTTATAGAAATCTTTGTCGTTCTCGCCTTTTGTCACTTTCGTTGCCCGTAGCCACTACATATATAAAAATCGAATTTTTACTTCGCTATTCAATATATAAAAATTGAATTTTTACTTCGCTATGTCATAGAAAAATCGAATTTTTACAACGCTATTCAATATAGAAAAATCGATTTTTTTTTTTACTTTGCTACCTTCACATTAAAAATCATAACTTTTCCTTATCAACAATCATTGCTTTTCTAGGGTATAAATCCTACCTTTTCGTCACTAAAAAAAATCGTATTTCTCTTTGTAATAAAATTTATACCTTTCTTTAAAATAAAAAATCAAATCTTGTTCATGTAGAAAAATCAAATCTTTATCCCCATATTATTAAGCACAAAAATCTGAAAACAAATCCATACTATTTATTTTCTACAATCACATTTTATAGCAAGGTTTTTTAAATGAAAAGGCCATTTTTTTATACATAATTAAATAAAACAATAAGGGAAAAACTTACAGGCGGCGTTTATTGATGGAGGAGGGGCGGTGGAGCAGATGGGGGTCGGAGGGCGAGCCCGTCGTAGGTCCAATGGCCAGGGGAAGGGTCGGCGGCGGCTGTGGGCTACAGGGGAGGTGCGGTTCTCGGTTTGGGGAATTGGGGGGGGTTTCGGGTACGGTCTGAAAGGGGAAACGAGGGGAGGAGGCGGCACTGGGAGGCCGACCTCCGGTGGCGCCATCGACGAAGGGGCGGTGGTGGAGGGTGAACGACGGAGGCGGTCTCGCATGGGTTTTTTTTTTCCTGAAATCGAACGGTGGAAGAAAGGAAAGGGGGCTTCGGTTTTGACTGTGAACGATGGATAAGGGGGTTTGACTTCCCTTTATATTATTTATTTAATTAATTTAATCCCCAAAAAGCAACTTTTTATTTCGACCTCCAACCGAGACCCACCGCCTGTCGTCCCTAGCTAATTACCCCCATTCCGAACACAATGGGATAAGTATCGTAGGCTGATTTGATCGTTACGATCAGTTTTCGTTAGACTTAACATTTAAATCCTTATATATTCAATTCGAACGTACATTATAAATTATCGGGGTCACATACTAACTCGAAAAATTCCAAAAAAATATTTTCTAGCTTCGTATTGACGATACGGTCCTAACAAAACTAGTTTCGTCGAATTCCGAGACCGTTGGAAAAATGGCCATTTTCCAGTCGATTAAAATCAACTAAAACTGGTCAAACGCGTTTTCCTTTGCCACGCTCACATATTGATTCGAAAAATTATGAAATTTGGAATCTAGCAATAATTTAACATCGCGGATCCAACAAAAGTGGTTTCGTCGAAATCCGAGGTCGTTTGCAAAATTTCCATTTTTAAGGGCCTGAATTCCATAGCGACTATTCAGAATTTTCAACTGGACATATCTTTTGATCCCCGCTATGAAATTTTGATTTTTCGGATTCGTTGGAAAGATATTCTCAATTAGATCCTATTATTTTTGGTTTCACTAAAATCCGGTTTAATTTGCACCTGGTACATTCAATTGAAGTTTGAAATCGAATTATCGAACTACCGCGCCATTTTCAATTCCTTCTATAATTATATATAATTATTTATATTCTAACGACGACGTATATAATACATACGTTCTAAATATATTCAATATAAATTTCTCGTCGATATTATTTAAAATAATCCATTTTAAATCTTCAAAATTCGTCGAAGTTGCCAAAACAAAAAATTTAAACTGGCTCAGAATTTTCGGGTTATTACAATCTCCCCCACTTAAAACTTTTCGTCCCCGAAAAGGAACAAAGCCGAAAGTGGTTTGATTAATCAGTTCTACGTTCGATCTGGCTTCCATTCTCCAACTTTTCAATTTCTGAGAATTTTCAAATTTTCAAAAATTTGGCTAACACCCTAAATTTTCGAAAAATTTCGCCATAACCTCCCCTGCACCGGGAGCCACGGGAAAATCCCGAAATTGCCATACAGGCCTTCTGATCTCAAAAAGAAAAAGAAAAAGCCAAGCGGCTAGCCAATAGGCTCATAAAATCATCATCACCCAAACAAAACAGTAAATTATATTGTAAACATGTACCTATTTGTCGGGCAAACAAATTTTATTCTCTGCTCTCGCCTCCTTGCTATGACCTGTTCAATGTAAGTACATGTATATGCATGCAAATGCGACCAATTTTCAATACAATTCAATCTTTGATTCTATTAGGCTAAATAGTTCAAAATTGTAAAACAAATAAACAAACAACACAACCATCAATCAATTAGTGAATTAGAGTTTCAAATTCATAATTTTGATATATAGCCAAAAATCATGTTTTTTATGCCAATTCACAACAAATAAATCTATCTATATTAGTTTTGGTTTTCACACCAGTCTAATGGAAACATATAGAAATCAAACCTTCGAAACACGAACATAAGTTCTGATGATGATCGATCAATCATCAGAATCATCTCCGGGTGTCGAGAATATGATTCTATATCTATCCAGTATATTAAAACTTCGAATATACGTTCATGACGCGTATATGCAAAATCTTTATATATTGGATTGTCCAAATTCAAAATAAATAAATATTCAAATACGTATAAAATGGTTTTAAATTTTCTAAACAAAATTGTTTTCATTTGAAAAATCTACTCTTCACACTCGTTCTAGGATACTACTGATCCTATCTCTAACGAGTCATTCTAATTGGATATTACTAATCAAATATCTGATGAATTCTTTCGTATGGTTCTAATGTGTCTTGTTCTCGAGCTCTGTAAACCAAAGCTCTGATACCAAATGTAGCGACCCGAACTTCCCCGGTCTCCGAAGAGATGAGAAAGAACGAATTACTGTGAGGACAAGACAAATCAGAACGCAGACGGAAGAACATTTCATTGTTATTACAACAATTCCATCAGATACAAGAATATATAGAGCATAAATGAATAAATTACATTCGAATAATATCAGAGATTACAATAAATTACATAGCAGCGGAAAATAATACAAAACACAACTGAAAGTAATACACGGATACAGAGCTTTCCGAGCATCGTTCCAGCTGTAAATCAGGATCCTGTGAATATAAATCTGCAAAACCAAAACTACTTGCTGCCCGTGTAGAAAATAGGGGCACCCAGAGTTTAGGTTAAAACAATAAACTCCAGGTCAGTCATGTGACTGGTGTGAGAACTAAAACAGTTATTTAAAGCTTTACTTTAAAAGAGAGTAATTCAAGGGACCACGCCGTATAACACGGAACGGGTTTCCTCCCAAGAATACCAGTGCATAGAAAAGACAGCGCAATGCTTTTTCGAATAATGAAGCTATTATAAGACCCAGGTCCCATCACACAATGCAACGCAAGCTGGAGGATAGGGTTTTCCCTTATAATAGCCAAACATGCTTGGTACGTTTAAAACAAATCATTTGATACTATAATAAGTGTATAGTGTCAAAACAATTTCAATCATAAATATAAATCATAGACGGCATAGCATCCCATGCTACTATGTCGCCATACTAGGCTCTACAAATAAAGCCGAAATACACGTATTGGAAATTGGATTTCCGTCATGAGTCGAGGCAAGGGGCAAGCTCCTCTCCGCTTTCGAGACACTCTAGCAAATGTCCCAGGGCTACGCACTCTGGGCAACCCTTGGATGCTTCAGGGCTGGTCCTATCTTACGTTTGATGATTAGTATTCCTGAACACACGTTTCCCAGTCCTTACAGACCTAAAATCGAGGCGCCTCATCCAACAACCACATAGGTGAAAAGTATACAAATGTCAGGGCTGGTAAGTCACTGACACCACCAAAGCTAGAAAGAAACGTCGTGCTCTCCCTGCAGTCCTTATCTCGTTTTTGACTCATACCGAGGTGTGAGGCTCGCGAATTCACGTTATACACAAAGCTATGCCACAAAGGCTGAGCTTTGATCATCAACCACAAGACTTTGCTTTTCAACAGAAGCCTTGATCAATTGCCACTTAGGCGTGCCACACAGGCAATTCATGCCATGCGACTGATGTCCATCGATATACAACCTCTGAGCTCGTACGTCTCAGAGAAGGGCGTTAAGCAAAAGAATAAATTCTCCGCTGCCAAACAGATGTATATTTAATAGAGATCAATCAACATAGAATAAAATCCAATGTCAGACACACAATCCATTTACAAGTTCGTTCTGGGTCTGAATGAAACCGGAGGCACTTTCCTCGCATATCCATCGATCTCCAGGCACGTCTGGACGACCACCAACTGATTCCCTCATCTTGGGTGTACAGCCCAATCAAGATCATCAGTAATCACCTAAACGATGTGAAGACTTCCGGTCTTTAACCACCGTCTTCATCTTCGACTCATCGTCGAATCGGTTATTCAGAATGGGTATAAACCCGGCCTTTCCGAACAACCCGCGTATATTAAAACAAATGTTACACAAATACAACATACGCCTCATTCCAATTTAGCAGCCACTAACCGTAAATCAACAAGAGAACAATTTCCGAAATATTAACCCCGAAGGCCGAGACCAACATCAGATCAATACCCAGGAAACCATTCTTCTTAGCTAACCTACAGCTAGTTTCTAAATTTCATATTCTTAGGGAAAGGTTCCCATTAATTTTATCAAAGATAAATTCTTTAATATTTATTCTTTACTCTTCCTTTGGGTTTCATTTCAAACCAAATTATGGTTTTCCAAACGAGTCGGGATTAGCGAACCACACCGAAGTAATTATTTATTTTATTTCCCAATCCCAACCTATTCATCCCATGAAGCAAAACTGGTAATATCCATATCTAATACCACAGTGTTATTGGTAAAATTAATTACCATTTCACGTTCAAATCTAAATAAAGATTTAACTATCGCTTTGGAGCAAAACTGGTAATACTCCATTCTCGCTCACTTTCCAAATTTGATAATTTAAATTATCAATTCACATTTCAATCTAATTGCGGATTCATTAAAACTCCTTTTACTGGGTTAAAGAACTAATGTCATTTAAAACACATTTCACGATAAACTCAAATCACATTCTATTTATTATCGGGTTAAAGAACAAGTGTTATTTAAAACACCCTTCACGATAAACCCACGAATCAATTCTATTTACAACCCATTTCAAATCCAATTTATTTATTTTAAAAATAAATTGGTTTTAATTTTAGTTCAAAACCAGTTAATTTCGATAAAAATCTATTTTTATCTTTTCAAACATGGAGTTTTTCATCCCAATTTTCTCCAAATCATTTCTTATGATTTCATACGAATTATTGATATTTTTAATAATTTTATCAAGGTCTGTACAGCCGATTTCCAACAACGGCCATCGAACTGCACTTTCAGCGACCTTTTCCAAATTTGATTTGGACGTATCTCCAAATCCAACCGTTAGATTTCAAATTTCTAATATTGGCTAGAAAGCTCTTTTCGATAAGAACCCAACGGTTCCGATTTTAGGAGAATCCGACGGTCGGATCTCCCGTAATGTCCGTTCGAAGTCAATGGTCGAAATTCACGAACTGCCGCGGCGCGTTCTATTCAGGCCATTATATTATATATAATATATATATAATATATATTTCGTCGATTTCTATTTAAAACGAATTTTATAAATCGTTTCAAATTTGTTTCAAAAACAATTTCAATATTCAATTCAAATTCAAATCGATTTCAATTTTATTTCAAATTCGTTTTCTATTCAATTCAATTCAAATTCGTTTTCTATTCAATTCAATTCGAATTCGTTTTCTATTCAATTCAATTCGAATTCATTTTCTATTCAATTCAATTCGAATTCGTTTTCTATTCAATTCAATTCGAATTCGTTTTCTATTCAATTCAATTCGAATTCGTTTTCTATATAATCGATTTTTTTTTAATCTCTTTTCAATATTCATTATAAAACGAATATAACCGATATAAATATCGTTCGCGTCAAAATAGCGCATCTCTAATCAACACGGCTTTATAGAGTAGAATAATCCCGTTATTCTACTCAACAAATGAATATTTATTCTATTCAATATGTGAATCTATATTTTTATCAACACATGACTAATCTCAACGAATGAGTACTGTCCACGTGTGACTATTTTTGTTATTTAATATATTTTATAAAAATTATGGTATCCATCGTTTGATTTCAAATCAGACTCCAACCGTAAATTAGTAAGAGAACGATTTCCTAAACATTAACCCCGAAGGCCGAAACCAACATCAGATCAATATCCAGGAGACCACTCATCTCATCTATTTTCCAGTTAATTTCTGATTTTATATATGATAAAGATGTAAATTTTATTGTTAAAATATTTCGTTCAACACATGACTAATCTCAACGAATGAGTACAGTCAACACATGAACCTTTATTTTATAATATAAAGATGGAAATTTTATTGTTAAAATATTTCGTTCAACACATGACTAATCTCAACGGATGAGTACAATCAACACATGAACCTTTATTTTATAATATAAAGATGTAAATTTTATTGTTAAAATATTTCGTTTAACGCATGACTAATCTCAACGGATGAGTACAGTCAACACATGAACCTTTATTTTATAATATAAAGATGTAAATTTTATTGTTAAAATATTTCGTTCAACACATGACTAATCTCAACGGATGAGTACAGTCAACACATGAACCTTTATTTTATAATATAAAGATGTAAATTTTATTGTTAAAATATTTCGTACAACACATGACTAATCTCAACGAATGAGTACGGTCAACACATGAACCTTTATTTTATAATATTTTTTATTTTCTAAATTGGAATGAGGCCCAATCAATTACCATATAAAGTTAATTATATGGATTCCATACCACACATGTATATAATAGCAACGATAAATAATCAACCATCATCCAAATTGCACTACACTGTATAAGCATCAAATATAGATGTCTAACGCTTATAACTGCCTGTCGATCCATCGATCGACATACAACTAATTATTGGGATTGGTGTATGCCGTATTTTATCCCAATACCCGTGTGGGGTTTCGAACAATCAAACACATATTTTATTTGTGCAGTTGGGCGATGTGTAAAATTTATCGACCCAATCAATATCAGTCAAATTAATGTATATAAACAAATCGGTCGATTTGTTTATAAATATACATTTACTCATATTCACTATATTCATATTCACGTTAAAAATTATTCACGTTAAAAATTATATTTTTAACGATAATTAATTTATTTCAACTATCTACAATTTATTTTCGATTTCACATCAACATCACAAATAATTTTCACAACACATCAATCAAACAAACAAGCCATCCATGGTCTGTGGATGACGGGTGTTGGGTGCTGCTAGGCGCCGTCTGCATCCTAGTATATATATATAACTAGAAAAAGAGATCGAAGAGTGAGGAATTCTCACCGATAGCTATCCCAACTCCACGGCACTTCATTTATAGAAATCTTTGTCGTTCTCGCCTTTTGTCACTTTCGTTGCCCGTAGCCACTACATATATAAAAATCAAATTTTTACTTCGCTATTAATAATATAAAAATCGATTTTTTACTTCGCTATTCCATAGAAAAATCGAATTTTTACTACGCTATTCAATATAGAAAAATCGAATTTTTTTTTTATTTACTTTGCAACCTTCACATTAAAAATCATAACTTTTCCTTATCAACAATCATTGATTTTCTAGGGTAAAAATCCTACCTTTTCATCACTAAAAAAATCGTATTTCTCTTTGTAATAAAATTTATACCTTTCTTTAAAATAAAAAATCAAATCTTGTTCATGCAGAAAAATCAAATCTTTATCCCCATATTATTAAGCACAAAAATCTGAAAACAAATCCATACTATTTATTTTCTACAATCACATTTTATAGCAAGGTTATTTAAATGAAAAGGCCATTGTTTTATACATAATTAAATAAAACAATAAGGGAAAAACTTACAGGCGGCGTTTATTGATGGAGGAGGGGCGGTGGAGCAGATAGGGGTTGGAGGGCGAGCTCGTCGGCGGTCTGGTGGCCAGGGGAAGGGTCGGCGGCGACTGTGGGCTTCAGGGGAGGTGCGGTTCTCGATTTGGGGAATTAGGGGGGGGGGTTTCGGGTACGGTCTGAAGGGGGAAACGAGGGGGAGGAGGCGGCGCTGGGAGGCCGACCTCCGGTGGCGCCATCGACGAAGGGGCGGTGGTGGAGGGTGAACGACGGAGGAGGTCTCGCGGGTTTTTTTTTCTTTTCCTGAAATCGAACGGTGGAAGAAAGGAAAGGGGGGCTTCGGTTTTGACTGTGAACGATGGATAAGGGGGTTTGACTTCCCTTTATATTATTTATTTAATTAATTTAATCCCCAAAAAGCAACTTTTTATTTCAACCTCCAACCGAGACCCACCACCTGTCGTCCCTAGCTAATTACCCCCATTCCGAACACAATGGGATATGTATCGTCGGCTGATTTGATCGTTACGATCAGTTTTCGTTAGATTTAACATTTAAATCCTTATATATTCAATTCGAACGTACATTGTAAATTATCGGGGTCACATACTAACTCGAAAAATTCCAGAAATATATTTTCTAGCTTCGTATTGACGATACGGTCCTAACAAAACAAGTTTCGTCGAATTCCGAGACCGTTGGAAAAATGGCCATTTTCCAGTCGATTAAAATCAACTAAAACTGGTCAAACGCGTTTTCCTTTTCCACGCTCACATATTGATTCGAAAAATTATGAAATTTGGAATCTAGCAATAATTTAACATCGCGGATCCAACAAAAGTGGTTTCGTCGAAATCCGAGGTCGTTTGCAAAATTTCCATTTTTAAGGGCCTGAATTCCATAGCGACTATTCAGAATTTTCAACTGGACATATCTTTTGATCCCCGCTATGAAATTTTGATTTTTCAGATTCGTTGGAAAGATATTCTCAATTAGATCCTATTATTTTTGGTTTCACTAAAATCCGGTTTAATTTGCACTCGGTACATTCAATTGAAGTTTGAAATCGAATTATCGAACTACCGCGCCATTTTCAATTCCTTTTATAATTATATATAATTATTTATATTCTAACGACGGCGTATATAATACGTACGTTCTAAATATATTCAATATAAATTTCTCATCGATATTATTTAAAATAATTCATTTTAAATCTTCAAAATTCGTCGAAGTTGCCAAAACAAAAAATTTAAACTGGCTCAGAATTTCCGGGTTATTACAATATACCTCTTTTATTTGGCATCTTTATCATCTACCTTACAAATATTTCAAAGTAACTTCTCTACTGCACTTTAGATGTTGTTTATACCTTGTGATCCTTCAAGGATTTCAATTTATACTGGAGCTAGTTTACTGGGGATATGGTAAATGTTTCAAATTACTTCTTTGGTTGCATCTTCATTTATGTTAATAAATATTTATTTCTGATAATCAAAATGTACTTGTGTCCCTTTTATCCTCATCCGCAATGTTAACAAACATTGTCACGTTAAATATAATCCTCTTTGGATTCTCATTTTGATATTATCGCATTACTACTAGTAAATACATAAGTATATCAATTATAGAAGGATAATCCTCTTGTTAGTTTATAAGATGCGTTTGGAAATACAACTTATTCTCATTCATTAATCTAGTAAGTAGGAGGAGTTTTGTTATTATATAGATGATTTGAATACACATATTGAAACACCCCACCTCCTTTAAGGTCACTCACAAAAAGAATGCCTTAACTTCGGTGGAGCATTATAGGTAAAAGATGCAGATAAATTATAAGATAGACAAATTAAACAGCTGAAAATAAAGTCATTTTATTAAGAATGAGGTTCAGTCAAGCTTTTACAACAGTTGTCTCAATCATACTAAAAGTAATACATAGAACTTCTGTCTTGATTTAAAAACTTCCAAGTATAAAAGAAGCATAAAAATAGCAAAGATATTCCCCAATAAAGCATGAACCAGCCATAGCAGTGGAAAAGAGGGTCCAAAGCAAAACATCGACTAGCTTCGAGCTTGAAAAGAAAACTGAGCTAAGTGGTAACATTTCCTCCCTGAGAACCTGGGGGGTGGGGGGGAAATGGAAGAAAAGAGGTGAAACAAAACTAGGTCAGACATAAGTCTGGTAAGTCCAGCTACTTTCAGCATATGAACAAGCAAGAACAACATGACATGAATTAAACTGAATAAAGACATAAGCATGATGATAAGGAACATAGGATACACATGATAAGCAATAGGCAAGATAAACTAAGTATAACATCGCATGTTAACTATTCTCTGCTTCGCTACTACCCTGTTATTCTGATTTCTATATCTCTGCACCACCTAACTAATGTCCCAACTAGTAATCTATATAAAAGGATAATATTACAACGTGATCCCAATCCCCGCAGTTGAGGTAGCCTTCAGGTGTACATCTATTATGAGGATTCCACCTCAGTCAGCCTAATTGCCATAAAGATGTTAGATGTACCCTTACTACCCTATCGATCGGCTCCCTACTTGTACAAATGTTCCATGTGTCTGTGTCAATCGGCACTCTCTTGCGTACAGATACCCTGTGTTGGTCCCACCATAAGGTGTATCAATCTTTATGAGGGCAACCCGACACGAATCAAGATGCACAGTGTATAACTATTGGTACCCAGTGCCTGCTTTTTCCCACTCCGGAGTACGTGCACGCCCGTAAACCGTCGGAACCTACACTGACGTACCCCCTGCTGTTATCTTTGACCGCTTATAATCAGCCCAGTAATCGTGCCCCACCCTGCCTAGTTTCAGGGTACCATGATACATCTATGTGGGTTACTGCTGAAATGGGTCCCCGTTACTAGGGTTTCCTGCTGGTTAAGTTTGTCGGCCTATATATACATATATTACCCACCTACACGAGATGTACTTAACCCTCCCACCGATTCTATCATGTTTTCTTAACGGTTAAGTTTGTGGGCCTATATGTACTAATATTACCCACCTACACGAGATGTACTTAACCTTCCCATCGATTCAAGCATGTTTATTTAACGGTTAAGTTTGTGGGCCTATATTTACTAATATTACCCACCTACACGAGATGTACTTAACCCTCCCATCGATCTAAGCATGTTGATATAATGGTTAAGTTTTGTGGGCCTATATTTACTAATATTACCCACCAACCCGACGTGTACTTAACCTTCCCACAGATTCAAGCATGTTTATTTAATGGTTAAGCTTTGTAGGCCTATATTTACTAATATTACCCAACGTGTACTTAACCTTCCCACGGATTCAAGCATGTTTATTTAATGGTTAAGTTTTGTGGGCCTATATTTACTAATATTACCCACCAACCCGACGTGTACTTAACCTCCTACTCGTCAAGTCGTGTTGGTTAAGTGGTTCTTATTAACTTAACCTTTCTCTCTTATCATGTTGGATTGATTAAGTGTGATTTATTAACTTAAACCTATTCATTCATCAAGTTATATTGGTTAAGTATTTCCCATTTAACTTAACCCCATTCGTTCATCAAGTTATATTGGTCAAGTGTCATTAATCAATTCAAGTTAACTTAACCCACCCACTCGTAACGTCATGTTGGTTAAGTGTTTCCTTATGGTGTTGACTTGACCCTACCTCAAATCATGTTATATTGGTTAAGTGCTGCCCTCTCGTGTTAACTTAACCCTTCCCATACGTCATGTTATATATTGGTTAAGTGTTATCCTCTTGTATTACTTAACCCTACCACATGTTATATATTGGTCAAGTGTATCCTCTTGTGTTACTTAACCCTACCACAAATCATTATATATTTTGGTTAAGTGTTACCTTAGTTAACTTAACCCTACCATCTGTTTAATTAACATGTTATAATGGTTAGCTGTTCCCTTAGTTAACTTAACCCAACCATCTGTTTAGTTAACATGTTATAACGGTTAAGTGTTCCCTTAGTTAACTTAACCCACCCATATGTCACATTGGTTAAGTATCATTAACCTAACCCTCCCATACTTAGCATGTGTCATTAGCATTAATTTATTATTAATGCACCAACCTCTCACATTAGATATGTGTTGTTGCGGTTACTAGATATGCCGGGCGGTTCCGGGCAGTTTTACACCACAACTCAATCTAACCTCGGGTTTTTCTTGGGCATGATGCATTAACCTCTCACATTAGATATGTGTTGTTGTGGTTACTGGATGTGTCGGGCGGTTCCGGGCAGTTTTACACTACAACTCAATCTAACCTTGGGTTAGGCATTCTCATCTTTTAGCATATTTACATATTTACGGTGTATACGTAAATTATTCACAATTAAATTATAACATTAATTATGTTCATAATTAATGGCATACCAATTATACCATTTTCATGCTAATTACCCAAATCCACCAAAACTAGTCATGATCCCGTTTCTCAAGTTATGCCCAACCAATTCCAATTCAAGTTATTAATCAAAATAGGCTATACCCCGTCTTCCCAAACTTGCAATAATTGTCATTCCCAAAATCACTATGTCATATATTTGGTGTTCCAAATCAATAGTTAAGCCCAATCTAGTTTTAATATTCTAGTTTATAGTGTATGGCAAAAACTTGGTTTACAAGCCAACTAACCCAAACTTGTAGTTATAATGATAACAATGCCCCAATGTCAATTACAAGTTTTTCCCAACCATTTCACCAAATATGTTATGTTTAGTTACTTTCCCCAATTATGTTATGCCAATATTGTCAATTTCATGTTTATGCCCCAATAACCCAAACCTCCCCGTATTTCCATCGTACGTATATCGCGATTCTGCCTAGATTATAGGTCAATCTAGATTCACAAATAAAAAGGAACAAATAGGAATAATATGACAATGATAGGCATAAGAACTGGCACAAGATGATAGTCCCAAAACACAAGAATTGCAGATCTAATAGAATTACAGCATAACTGAATAAACAGATTTAGAGTCATTGCAGGCATATAGGTCTGATTATGACCAATATTATGGACATGAAAGGCTTGAATAATAAACTAAGTTCGATTGGATTGATAAGAAGCAACCCAAAGTCATAGATTCACAAAGGCTAAGAATAGATCCAAATAGAAAATCAAGCATAGGTCCAAATTCATTTTATTCCATGTCCTTACTATAATTGTTTGTCTAAATCTGAAAGTAATCGTGAACTTACAAAACAAAGGCAAGTCTTGTTTTCTGGAATCTTTATTCTAAAACTGAATTGCTCGCCTTTGATTTAGATCATTGAATACTCTAAATTAGATTTAAATTAATTTGATTCTTGCTTTAAATCTTGCTTTCTAGTTTGATAAGAGATGGTGGCTAGGTTAGGATGATGATTGACAGCATGGTGGCTCCTTGGAATGAATTTGTGTGGTTTAGGGTTTAGATTTAGGTTTCTTATATAGAAGTCTAGGATTATTTAGAGCCCTTAGATGAACTAGGAGTCCATCAGAACCACCCAGCTCAAATACGCATCATCCGGCCACTCAGAAGAAGACACATCATCACAGAACACTCCAAAATTCTATGATGGATCAGTATGGGCGCACTTGGCAGGTGCGCTAGTGCATTTTTGTACTGGCGCACTTGTGAAGTGCGCCAGTGTATTCTGGTCGACTTCCAGTTTTTCTACCAAACTTCGTTCATCCATATCTTCTTCATAAGGTATCCGTTTTACGTAAACTTGGACTCTATCTCAAGCAGAATTCTGAGATGAACGCAATGGCGTAACCCGTTTCATCTAATTCTTCTTTTAATAATTAATTATCTCTTATGTCCCGTTTTAAAATTACGGGGTGTTACATTCCCCCCACTTAAAGGATTTCGTCCCCGAAATCTTCAAGTTAGGAAGAACGTATATCCTAATGTTAGCCTGCTTTGTGATCAGACTATCCATAGCCCAAGAACTCTATCAAGAAGGCCACTCAGGGCTTGAGTATGAACTGGCAGAGATCAACATCTGCTTGGACGAAGTAACAAAGGATGGGAAAACTCGTATTTCTACGCATATAAGCTTTGGTTTGGATTCCACCATTTTGGATCCAGCTAAAGCGAATATTTCTGACCGACTAAACCGGATCGGTAAAACCGGATCGGGTCAACTGGATCGGGACATCTGGATCGGGTCATCCGGATCGGGCCATCTGGATCGGGTCACTCATCCTTACCGAATTCTGGGCAGTTAAAGACCATTTCCCCATGTTCTCCACTACTTTCGGGATTTACTCTAAAGCTGCCACGTGGCCACTCAACCCTAACCGAATTTCTACCTATAAATACACATACAATGCATCATTTTTGGGGGGTCTCGGACTTATTCTTCCATAGCCACCATGGCCAGTATTCTCCTACAGAAAACCATATTCTTCTTCAATGAAAATCAATGAATTCGAAGGGAATAATTCATTGTATTCGAGTGATTGTGTGAATGTATTCATTGTAGCTGTAATCTACGAATGAAATGAGAATCTATGAAGTGGATGTAGGCTTATTAACGCCGAACCACTATAAATTTTGTGTGTTGATTTCTTTTCTGTGCTTTTAGATCATTATTCTCGGTTACTCAATACGAAATCTATCATATTGGGTGTTAGTGCCATTTTTTGGTCTAACATTTTGGTGCTTTCATTGAGAAATGAAGATTCTCAGCTTTCTGGATTATTTATCTACTGTTTGGATCACCAAGTTCGAAGAGATAATCCATATCTTTATCGCTTTCGAAGCTTTCAACGACGTCAACAAGTTTGTATATTACGGTTCCAAGAAAAGTTAGGAACCAGCGAGTTTCATGAAGACAACAGAGAGCATCGGCGTAACAGAAAGCTCACAGCAGCAGCTTGAGCTCCGGGTCAGATGTGGTCAACCGACCCGATCCGAAAACCCGAGATATCTTTTTATCCAAGGCGTGGACGTCTTTCAACCCAATCACAACCCCAGTTCAGTGACCTACGGATCGAACAAGTGCAGATCGAACAAGCGCGAGCTGAACAAGGACCTCCGATCCGAACTGGAAGGGGAGATCCGAACCGAACATCTGCTAACGAAAAGAGCTCAACCCCGAGCCGAACCGAAGAGGGAGATCCGAACCGACCCAATGAAGCTTCTTCAAACAGAGACCGTTATCTCGATCCGACCCGGCATGGGTTCTGCGACCCAGAACGGATGCTGAAATTTCGATCCGATCCGAAGTAGGCCCCCGACCTGAACCGAATGGCATCATCTAGCATGAATTGACCTGCGTATATAATTCGATCCGATGATAACTCTGAACCGCTTATTGAAGTCAAATTCCGATCCGATCCGGTGTAGCTGTTTATGGGAAAAAAATACATTTTTTGGATCATTTCAGAAAAGGCTCCATCTTCCAAAATTGAAAAAATCGTGCGGTGCCCACATTTTCGACCTAGCCGGGACTGTGGGGCCCCGGACCCCCACCGGCGCTGCGCCCGGACCCGCTGACGGCATCGCCTTCGATTCGGAGCACGGCCTCGCCTTCGGCTCGGCGTACATTTTAGCTAACATCAGTTATCAAAGCTTGTCAATGAATATTAGACCGATAGTTTGAGAATATCACAGCAAGATTACAACGACTGGGATTTTTCCCATAGCCATGACACCTACTTACATCAGCAAGGCAATGTGAGGAGCTATCGATCAGATTCAGCTTACTATCAACGAAAGTATACGAAATAATGATTGTCTCATAACAGCTTCCTCTTCCATATCTCCAGTGTACAGATTTCACCGATGCTACTGATCTTGCTCCCTAACGAGTAGTGACCGTCTTACTTATGTGACTTAAACTTATTCAATCGGCAGAGCATCGAATGATGGTTATATGGAACAATCTGAGTACTACTCTGAAGATGACTCATATGACCTTAGTGACCACGATTTTCAATAATGGGATACCAGAAAGCGGCTAAGGATCCCAACATCTCAAAGCTATACTTCAATTGTATGATGTGATGAATGAAATTTGTCCTGTGATTCACCTCCCAAACAACCCGGCTAACCTTTGCATTGGCTGTTTGATGTCAATCGCATCAAGGAAGATTGATTTCCATCGATTAAGGGTTGGGTCAACATACTTTGGTGCCCAGAGTTAAGTATTAGTTGAACCACCACACACCATAATTGGACCTATGGATCCTCCCGGATTATAGCAACTTGACTGCTCACCAGCCACCATACGACCTTAGTCAATTGACGAAAGCTCGAGATTAAAGCAAATGTGAATCAACCGTTAGCTCTCCACTTCATTTGTCAGTTGTGATAGAAAACATGAACATTACTTGAAGACTTGTAAGCCATGCTATCGTAGTCACGTTTGTCTGACCAAGGTCTAGACTGACCAGCTCTAGCGGCGTTCAGAACTTACATTGCACCCTTATGTCTACTGCTAAATTTCCTAATGAAAGTTGGAATAGGAATGGTCCATGGTGGCCAAGTTAGTAGAAGAGCCTGCTATTTAGCTAAATGGGAGATGTTATGCAATGGAGATGGCGTGTTACCCAAAAGTAATACCCCTCCTCCAAAGGAGATGTCAGCATAGCAAATAAGGGAAGCATCGAAAAAGGAGTCGCCAGATTATCTGCCCGAAGACATGGGCCCTAGAGAGGATGAAGATTCGGTATGCAGAAGGGTGACAACCGATGAAGCAACTACAGATATTCTGATTGAAGATGACGACCTAACCAAAGTTTTGAAAAATTATACACACACAGTGCTAAAAATGATTGATGGTCCAGCTATAGAGTCATGTTAATAACTCCTGAAGGACGATCAATTTACTATGCCTTGCCACAGGATTTCCCTATTACTAACAACAATTACGAGTATGAGACCTTGATCACCGAAATGGAACTAGCTAAAGAAGTGGAAAGTAGTTGTATGTTCATCTTAGGGGACTCCCAGATTGTTGTTTGCTATGTTCACAGAGAATTCCAAATAAAAGAACCGTGACTCACAGCTTGCCTAGAAAGGGTTGAAGAGATTGTATGGCCTAAAGCACTACAACATATCTCATATTCTACGTGCCAGGAATCAAGACTCAGACAAGCCAGCTAAGTTAGTGAGCATTGACAATCCAGAATGGATGGATATGGTCCCAATCGAGACACTACAAACTCCGAGTACTGATCAGACGGAAGTTGATACGGTGTTGGAGACCGAACCCAAGAAAGGTCCATGGATGACCACCATAAAGAACTTCTGACAGCACGGAACGTTCCCAGCAAGGAGAAGAGAAGGGCGTACCATCGTTTGTTATGCCTCAAGACATGACATGCAAGACGACATCGCTCATTTCCTTTGAAAGGTTGTCCCGAGATAGATATCAATAAGTCTCATTACTTAATTCACTTCCGCGAATGATTCGACAAAACCACTAATCAGCCCCCCACTAGATGGGAAATGAAAGCAAATGAAACTTCTAACGAATGACATCTTGGAATTAGAAAATAAAGATTCACAGTTCCACCACATTGATCGATTATCTGCCAAGTAACCCATGCTCCAAATGCCGGGGGCAATAGGAGACTCAAGCGTGGATTGCTCATGATTACACCATCTAATTCAATTCTGATACATCATAAGCCTACATGACCAATTGCCTTAGTCTTTCTGGAAGAGTGGTGAGTTGAGGGTTTGGAACACTTAAACCTGGATGCTGATTGATTGTTTGTGTATAAGCTTCTATCTTTGGCATGGGATCGAAAGCATATCTACAGACGGATGAGGCATATTTATCCTTATGGCTCTTGAACCAACTTCCAGACATGGATGGGGGGGAAATCCTTTAAGCATGGACCCATTTTCAGCCATGTCCTACTTCATAGCATGGAGAGTGCAAAATTCCTTTAACCATAGATCTATTGTTCTCCTGCCAATCACCGTCCTAGAACCAATATGATGATGTGCTACTATTAGCGGTACAGACGTTTCTCCCTGACACTCAATCCTCACCTTTGGCATGGGGGCAAGAAGGCGATTCAAAGGATATGCAACCTCGTCATTCGCTTACAGTGTTTACCTAGCTGCCTTTGTCGCTCCAAGACCCCAATCAAGCCATCCCCTAGCAGAGATTAGGCAAGGTACCTCGGTTTTGACATCGATCAAACTTCTAGCACCCGCATATGGAGTTATGGAATAAACCCATAATGGTCTCGACTGAACTTCTCGTATACAAAGCCACGCCCTTTGCCTGAAAGAGGTTGTATAGCTCAAGGTGAATCTGAGATGACCATTCACTCCTAGGCTCATACGTGGCAGAGCTAAAGATAATTATGCATTGACTTTTGCATTTCAAAGTTGGAATCCGATTTCAGATGGATGCAGTTCGACCGTCTACATGGCTCAATCCTGTATTAGACGCCACCAAATTACATGAATCCAAATAAAGGAGGCAGCACTGCCCCTTGATATGCTTACTTTTCAATCATGCAATTTACTCTTACATGCTTCCCGAGTTATTGACATAACTAACTCATGCAATATGAATGATGCGGGTACCCAAAGTTTGGTGCCAATCATTCCTCACATGGATTGATCGGAGGAACGCAAAACCTTGGCAAACATTTTCTGACTGTTTTCCCAACTAACTCTAATCCTCAGAGCTTGGATATATGTATGAACCTAGGACGGGTGTGAGGGGCACCCCAGGATTAAAGACCAATCGATCCATGACACTAACTCTCATGATTTGAGAGAGCGTTTAAAGGACGATACTGCAATGTCCGACCAAACTCCATCCCACGAGTCAACGGGACAAGAGAGACTTGATTATTGCAAATGTCCACCTTTACCCATGAATAAGGGATTATGAGGTAGCGCCCCGGCAAGTGTGGTCCGACCGCTTTCCCGAAAAAACTCCATCCGCCAGAGTGAAGCATGGAGTAAGGACTAAAACCGAGTTTGAGAACGACACTCGACACGGTGGACTCCCACTCTTGGAAATAGAGTGTAGAAGGAGCGCCGGGGTGAATGATGTGACTGTTCGCCTAATTAACTCTAACTCTCATGATTCGAGAGAGAGTATAAAGGACGGGAGGACGGCATCCTCAAGGCGTGATGGTGCACCACGATTAAAGACCGCCTTGATTACACTCTAACCTGGGCATACGTCAGGAGAGTATAAAGGTGCTAAGATTAAGTACCGAAGACAACAGGCTCCTACCCCACTGAAGGATTGGGGATAAGATTGAAAGCTGAGCCGATGTCCCCTGTGGAAGGATTGGGGGCAACACAGTGTCGAACAAGCCCTGAGTGGGCACTTTATCCATGATTGATTGGGGGCACACATACATCACCACCCCTTAGATAAATTCTATATGATTTGTTAGATACTATTTGATTGCAGGGATTCTGAATTGAAACCCTTATTTGATTGTGATATGTTTATTACCTACTACTTAGAGATTTTCCTTGTTTACAGAGTACAGGATTGTACAAGATAACATGACAAGAATGTGAGGGTCGCACTCGCGATAACCATAGCAGGCCAGTGGAAAACAAACAAAGGGCTACGTCCAAAAGGCTGACACTGATGCCCAATACTAAACTTCCCATGCGAATCAAGACGACGACCGAAAGGAGGCCTTGAAAGTGGATTGTTTAATGACGTATCACTCGACTTAAGGCCACTCGAGGACCATGGAATGGATGCAGACTGAACGTCCATTTGCTAGTCCTAACCAACTTCCCGATTGAAAGACCCTGGATAAGGGGGGCACGCCATTACTTTGACTTCTAGCTCGCAAGGAAGCGATCTGCTTGATACTCCGACTCAAAGGATAAGAAGAAGGAAGATAAAAATTTCTTTCGTGCTGAGGATATTGGCGCAAAAGGCGCTAGGAACAAACGAAGTCAGCTGATTTCTTCTTATGATGATCCCTCAGCATGTCAAGCTAGATATGAAATGGATGGTACCCTTGCTGATTTGAGAACTCAGATGGTTTAGCAAGATGAACTTCTCCGGAAATGATAGAAAATGATGGATAACTTCCTTACTTGGATAGATGGAAGGCCGAGTGACTACGACTTACTCGCTGGAGCGAGCACCGCGGAAATTCAAGCGACAATGAACTTGGCTCAAACACTCCCTGCTCCATGGTCCAGATCATATGAGGCCCTAGGGCAAGTTGGCATAGTCATCTTTAATGAAACAAGATGCAACCAACCTCCTCCCAGGCATTGGTAGCTTGCAACTTCTGACCATAACATTTTGGATGAAAACGATGGATATGCAAGAGTCATTGAGAACTTAAACGGAGCCCGACCAACCATTGCCCCAGTTCAGATGAATGTTTAAAATCCATCTCAACCTCAACATGAGGCTCCACATGTAGGGGGCAAACGAGCGCATTTGAGGCAACTATAATCTGACTTTATCGCTACCCGACTCCGAACCTCAGAGATTGGATGGGAGACCGAAGGCTAACATAAGATGGACACGAACAAATCATTTTGTATCAAACTCTAACTCACAACTTGATGAGGGAGTATGAATTCAGAGAATACGTGGATTCGATGATTACCGTTTAGTAAAATCCCCGTGGATGGGGAGTGCGGGATACAAGCTTCGAGCAACATAATTTGACTATCCGCCAACTTTAGGCACATTTTCTATTATCGGAGTTCCGCAAGATCCCAGACTATAACCAAAAGAATGGCTATGAAAGGACAACCTGCATACATCCGAGTAGCGGATCACCATCCATAATTAAAAGACAGAAGCCTGACTGACGGCTATTACATATGCGCAACCAAGAAGCCATAGACTGGCTTCCACCCACTTCAAGACATCATATCGGGGGCACCAACGCTAAATTGGACAATTGGCGACAACTTCCCAAAGACGAGGTCCAGATTGCCAACATTAATTGATGCTTTAACAGAGCTCTGACGAGATCCTGCATGCATTCCTTGAAAGATTCAAAGCCGCAGTGGCATCGGTAAATCGACCTGGACCATATGTGGTGTTGATCGCAGCAGTATCCGGCATTCTGGATATCTCAAACTTCAAAATATCTCTACAACGGAACTACTCAGTACTCAATAGGACACAACAGTCTGATAAAGCCTCCTCAAGGGTGGATGACATTCCAAAAAGATTTAGCTCGACTTTTTCAAAGCACATCTCATTTGCAATAAGATGTACTTTGGGGGGAAAAATGTTAGCCTGCTTTGTGATCAGACTATCCAAAGCCCAAGAACTCTATCAAGAAGGCCACTCAGGGCTTGAGTATGAACTGGCCAAGATTAGCATCTGCTTGGACGAAGTAACAAAGGATGGGAAAACTTGTATTTCTATGCATATAAGCTTTGGGTTGGATTCCACCATTTTGGATCAAGCTAAAGCGAATATTTCTGACCGACCAAACCGGATCGGGAAAACCGGATCGGGTCATCCGGATCGGGTCAACCGGATCGGGTCATCCGGATCGGGTTATCCGGATCGGGCCATCCGGATCGGGTCACTCATCCTAACCGAATTCTGGGCAGTTAAAGACCATTTCCCCATGTTCTCCACTACTTTCGGGATTTACTCTAAAGCTGCCACGTGGCCACTCAACCCTAACCGAATTTCTATCTATAAATACACATACAACGCATCATTTTTGGGGGGTCTCGAACTTATTCTTCCATGGCCACCATGGCTAGTATTCTCCTACAGAAAACCATCTTCTTCTTCAATGAAAATCAATGAATTCGAAGGGAATAATTCATTGTATTCGAGTGATTGTGTGAATGTATTCATTGTAGCTGTAATCTACGAATGAAATGAGAATCTATGAAGTGGATGTAGGCTTATTAACGCCGAACCACTATAAATTTTGTGTGTTGATTTCTTTTTTGTGCTTTTAGATCATTATTCTCGGTTATTCAATACGAAATCTATCATATTGGGTGTTAGTGCCATTTTTTGGTCT
This sequence comes from Allium sativum, assembly GCA_030737875.1. Lineage (NCBI taxonomy): Eukaryota > Viridiplantae > Streptophyta > Magnoliopsida > Asparagales > Amaryllidaceae > Allium > Allium sativum. The sequence continues at coordinate 700,612,351 of CM060926.1, forward strand.
AACACCTAACATCCAACATCCATCTATTCAACCATTCAATCACAGGCGTCCATTGTCCTTAGAAAAGATTTCTAATGCTTTCATGATCATATGCATAGTGTGTATATATGTCCTTATCTAATGAAAAATCAGGCGGTCTACTGATTCAGTTGACCTCTTTAATGCGAATTATGTCAGTGCCATGAGTCCATCATGTATGCAATTATTCCTAATCATACTTTATAATTTCTACATGAGTGCTTTAATCATTCATACAAATGCAACATTCATATGATAACACACCAAGTTTCAATCCGTATATATAAAAGTTCACTCATGCATATGCAATATGAAAGTGACTGAGCCGATCCAGTGCCTAATGTGTGTATATGCATCCACGAGCAACCACTAGCAAACACTTGCAACCACTTGCATCCACCAAACATAACATGTCTCACACACATGTTTACATCCATTGGCTTCTACCTAAGGATCGAGGATAGTACCGAGAGGATATACTTAAAAGATAAAGACTAGCATGCAAATAAACTTTACAGAAAAAGAGGAGTCAAGGATATACCCTTAAAAAGGGTATGATGCGCTTATCTAGTCTTCAGTCTTCTAAGTCGCATTTTCTTGAGCTTCGCTTCATTGTGCTCTGACTGTCTTGACTTCCTGATTGCGAAACTTCTCGACCTCCATTTCCAAAACTTACTAGTAAAGACAGGACCTCGATCACTCACTATGCTAGAGGGTATCCAACGTAGTCGAATTACCTTTCCAAGATAAACAGATGTTAACCATGATACCAAGTGTATATACTAAGATGATTAGAGGTCTCTCTTCTACTTAGCTTATCCATCATGTCACAAATCTGAGGGTCGATATCTCTCACGCAAACTATCCTAGTCGAACTTGACATCCCTCAAGTACAAGCCCCAAAGGTCTAAACCAATATCAGACAAGCACCCAAGTAATACCTCCTCCGAATTTGGACGAATTATGTGAGATGATACTAGCAAAACAACCAAACAATTGAGCACTTAACCGACTCTGGGTATCCTCGCCAATCTTGCTCCAAAACTATCGTTGACCGCATAACTGGCTTTGCATTGTCATCTAGATATATGTGGGAGTCTACCACATGTTTTAAGGGAAAAACCCCTAACCTAATCAAAACATCCTTGTACTCATGGACTATTCTAACGGATCGCAAATCGTCGATAGATGCATCAAGTGATTCTAGGTAGCTAAGCCTAACTGATCCCTTAGGATCGCACGAAATCTCGAGGGTATTCCCGAGGCAAGTAAAGTGTCTAACTACCCTCCTTTCGAAATTACTAGCTAACCATCCTATGCCTAGAATCAACCCATAGCCCATGAAACCAAAAACATAAGCATTACACTTAGACTCGGTACTTAATATAACTATTCTCAAACCCTTACAAATCAAAGATAAATGAGCCGAACCACCGATTGGATTTGAGAAAATAATGGGATCCTCTACTATACAAGCTCTAGGGTGCAGAGACTCAACTATGGAAGCAGATATGAAAGAATGTGAAGCGCTAAAATCAAAAGAGTACTAACAGGATGATCAAAAGAAAACTAAACTTTTTCAACAGAAACTTTACTACCTCCCTCTCAGGTATCCTGGTGGTGAAAGCATGCTCTTGCCCTCTTGAAAATCCTGTTCTTTGTTCTTGCCCTTGTCCTTATATGACCCGTTATACTATAATAAAGATACTTCCTATTGTCTTAGGTTTTTACTATTCTTTCCTTTTTACCTCCTTTGTGAACCAAGTCTATATCCATGAGTTCCTCATCCTTGGGTTGCGTTCCTTAGCCAAACTCCCTCATTTTCACCTTTGCCATCCTTGTGTAACTTGTCGACAAGTCTCTTGAAAGCTGCCTCCATCGAACAGAAAAATCCTACAAAGCTCGAAAGAAAATTAGCCGTAGGTAAAACTACTGCGGCTATAGATGGAAGTTGGGCGCTTATTTTCCCTTTTGACAAGTGTCGTAGTCTCATCAAGCCTACGGAACCATGTTGCGATGAGGTTACTTCCCAGAAAATCAGGAGCCCCGGAGACTCAAGAAAGAAGGAAACAGGGATTCAAACAGAGGATCAAAAGATAGTGCATATGGCTTTGGGGAATATGCCTTTAAAACAAAACTTTTCTTTTGAAAATGCTTCTTTTAAAATTGTTTCGAAAATAATTTTTCAAATCGTTTATCTGATCCGGTAATCTTCAGCTCTGATACCAAGTGAAACACTGCACCTCCGTTAAGGTCACTCACAAAGGGAATGCCTTAACTTCGGTGGAGCATTATAGGTAAAAGATGCAGATAAATTACAAGACAGACAAATAAAACAGCTGAAAATAAAGTCATTTTATTAACAATGTGGTTCAATCAAGCTTTTACAACAGTTGTCTCAATCATACTAAAAGTAATACATAGAACTTCTGTCTTGATTTAAAAACTTCCAAGTATAAAAGAAGCATAAAAATAACAATGATATTCCCCAATAAAGCATGAACCAGCCATAGCAGTGGAAGAGAGGGTCCAAAGCAAAACATCGACTAGCGTCGAGCTTGAAAAGAAAAATGAGCTAAGTGGTAACATTTCCTCCCTGAGAACCTGGGGGGAACGGAAGAAAAGAGGCAAAACAAAACTAGGTCAGACATAAGTCTGGTAAGTCCAGCTACATTCAGCATATGAACAAGCAAGAACAACATGACATGAATTAAACTGAATAAAGACATAAGCATGATGATAAGGAACATAGGATACATAGGATAAGCAATAGGCAAGATAAACTAAGTATAACATCACATGTTAACTATTCTCTGCTTCGCTACTACCCTGTTATTCTGATTTCTATATCTCTGCACCACCTAACTAGTGTCCCAACTAGTAATCTATATAAAAGGATAATAATACAACGTAATCCCAATTCACGCAATTGTGGTAACCTTCAGGTGTACATATATTATGAGGATTCCACCTCAGTCAGCCTAATTGCCATAAAGATGTTAGATGTACCCTTACTACCCTATCGATCGGCTCCCTACTTGTACAAATGTTCCATGTGTCTGTGTCAATCAGCACTCTCTTGCGTGTAGATACCCTGTGCTGGTCCCACCATAAGGTGTATCAATCCTTATGATGGCAACCCGACATGAATCAAGATGCACAGTGTATAACTACTGGTACCCAGTGCCTGCTTTTTCCCACTCCGGAGTACGTGCACGCCCGTAAACCGTCGCAACCTACACTGACGTACCCCCTACCGTTATCTTTGACCGCTTATAATCAGCCCAGTAACCGTGCCCCAACCTGCCTAGTTTTAGGGTACCATGATACATCTATGTGGGTTACTGCTGAAATGGGTCCCCGTTACTAGGGTTTCCTGCTGGTTAAGTTTGTGGGCCTATATATACAAATATTACCCATCTACAAGAGATGTACTTAACCCTCCCATCGATTCTAGCATGTTTTCTTAACGGTTAAGTTTGTGGGCCTATATGTACTAATATTACCCACCTACACGAGATGTACTTAACCCTCCCATCGATTCAAGCATGTTTATTTAACAGTTAAGTTTGTGGGCCTATATGTACTAATATTACCCACCTACACGAGATATACTTAACCCTCCCATCGATCTAAGCATGTTTATATAATGGTTAAGTTTTGTGGGCCTATATTTACTAATATTACCCAACAACCCGACGTGTACTTAACCTTCCCACAGATTCAAGCAGGTTTATTTAATGGTTAAGTTTTGTGGGCCTATATTTACTAATTTTACCCGACGTGTACTTAACCTTCCCACGGATTCAAGCATGTTTATTTAATGGTTAAGTTTTGTAGGCCTATATTTACAAATATTACCCACCAACCCGACGTGTACTTAACCTCCTACTCGTCAAGTCGTATTGGTTAAGTGGTTCTTATTAACTTAACCTTTCTCGCTTATCATGTTGGATTGGTTAAGTGTGATTTATTAACTTAACCTTGTTCATTCATCAGGTTATATTGGTTAAGTATTTCCCATTTAACTTAACCCCATTCATTCATCAAGTTATATTGGTCAAGTGTCATTAATCAATTCAAGTTAACTTAACCCACCCACTCGTCACGTCATGTTGGTTAAGTGTTTCCTTCTGGTGTTGACTTGACCCTACCTCAAATCATGTTATATTGGTTAAGTGCTGCCCTCTCGTGTTAACTTAACCCTTCCCATACGTCATGTTATATATTGGTTAAGTGTTATCCTCTTATATTACTTAACCCCACCATATGTTATATATTGGTTAAGTGTATCCTCTTGTGTTACTTAACCCTACCACAAGTCATTATATGTTTTGGTTAAGTGTTACCTTAGTTAACTTAACCCTACCATTTGTTTAATTAACATGTTATAATGGTTAAGTGTTCCCTTAGTTAACTTAACCCTACCATCTGTTTAGTTAACATGTTATAACGGTTAAGTGTTCCCTTAGTTAACTTAACCCACCCATATATCATATTGGTTAAGTATCATTAACCTGACCCTCCCATACTTAGCATGTGTCATTAGCATTAATTTATTTATTAATGTACCAACCTCTCACATTAGATATGTGTTGTTGCGGTTACTGGATATGCCGGGCGGTTCCGGGCAGTTTTACACCACAACTCAATCTAACCTCGGGTTTTTCTTGGGTATGATGCACTAACCTCTCACATTAGATAGGTGTTGTTGTGGTTACTGGATGTGCCGGGCGGTTTCGGCCAGTTTTACACCACAACTCAATCTAACCTCGGGTTAGGCATTCTCATCTTTAAGCATATTTACATATTTACGGTGTATATGTGAATTATTCACAATTAAATTATAACATTAATTATGTTCATAATTAATGGCATACCAATTATACCATTTTCATGCTAAATACCCAAATCCACCAAAACTAGTCATGATCCCGTTTCTCAAGTTATGCCCAACCAATTCCAATTTCAAGCTATTAATCAAAATAGGTTATACCCCGTCTTCCCAAACTTGCAATAATTGTCATTCCCAAAATCACTGTCATATATTTGGCATTCCAAATCAATAGTTAAGTCCAATCTAGTTTTAATATTCTAGTTTATAGTGTATGGCCAAAACTTGGTTTACAAGCCAACTAACCCAAACTTGCAGTTATAATGATAACAATGCCCCAATGTCAATTACAAGTTTTGCCCAACCATTTCACCAAATATGTTATGTTCAGTTACTTTCCCCAATTATGTTATGCCAGTATTGTCAATTTCATGTTTATGCCCCAATAACCCAAGCCTTCCCCACATTTCCATCGTACGTATATCGCGATTCAACCTAGATTATAGGTCAATCTAGATTCACAAATAAAAAGGAACAAATAGGAATAATATGACAATGATAGGCATAAGGACTGGCACAAGATGATAGTCCCAAAACACAAGAATTACAGATCTAATAGAATTACAACATAACTGAATAAACTTATTTAGAGTCATTGCAGGCATATAGATCTGATTATGAACAATATTATGGACATGAAAGGCTTGAATTATAAACTAGGTTCGATTAGATTGATAAGAAGCAACCCAAAGTCATAGATTCACAAAGGCTAAGAACAGATCCAAATAGAAAATCAAGCATAGGTCCAAATTCATTTTATTCCATGTCCATACTATAATTGGTTGTCTAAATCTGAAAGTAATCGTGAACTTACAAAACAAAGGCAAGTCTTGTTTTCTGAAATCTGTATTTTGAAACTGAATTGCTCGCCTTTGATGTAGATCGTTGAATACTCTAAATTAGATTTGATTTAATTTGATTCTTTCTTTAAATCTTGCTTTCTAGTTTGATAAGAGATGGTGGCTAGGTTAGGATGATGATTGACAGCATGGTGGCTCCTTGGAATGAATTTGTGTGGTTTAGGGTTTAGATTTTTGTTGCTTATATAGAAGTCTAGGATTATTTAGAGCCCTTAGATGAACTAGGAGTCCATCAGAACCACCCAGCTCAAATACACATCATCCGGCCACTCAAAAGAAGACACATCATCACAGAATACTCCAGAATTATATGCTGGATCAGTATGGGCGCACTTGGCAGGTGCGCCAGTCCATTTTTGTACAGGCGCACTTGTGAGGTGCGCCAGTGCATTCTGGTCGACTTCCGGTTTTTCTACCAAACTTCGTTCGTCCATATCTTCTTCATAAGTTATCCGTTTTACGCAAACTTGGACTCTATCTCAAGAAGAATTCCAAGACGAACGCAATGGTGTAACCCGTTTCATCTAATTCTTCTTTTAATAATTAATTATTCTTTAATTATCTCTTATTTCCTATTTTAAAATTACGGGGTGTTACACATATGACTTCAGGTCTTTGAATATTTATTATGACTGATTTTTATGTCATTGAATGATATTCATGCATAATCTATAAGATGAGCATATAACATTTTAATCAAACAATCTTTAGGATGTTAGTTAACTATTCACGTATATGGATATATATACATGCGTCTATGTATTATATACGTAATAGATTTGCATATTCTTTCTCATTTGAGTTAGCGATTTTAGAATAAATTGTTTATAAGGATCCAAATTGATTATTTCTTTCTGCTTATCAAGCAATGTCAATGTGAATCCTTAAAGATCATTTGATAATGTTCAAAAAATTTGCTTTAAAACCATATTAAACTTTTGATTCAAATAAATTATATATGTTATAAAATAAAACAGAACAGATAATAAATAGAAGCCATTAGAGAGAACAAAAGCGATAGGGGAGAGACTTTTATATCTATTGCTTCCAGTATATCTTATTTCTATTACATTGGCTCCTTTATATATTGTAGTATTACATTGGCTCCTTTATATATTGTAGTATTACATTGGATCCTTTATCTATAATAAATTATATACGTTATAAATTATGGTTTTTTTTTTCATATCTGGTATTCTGTTTTAGGTTTTTTGGTGTTTGGTTGTTTTATTGGGTGCTAGAGTTCGCGTTATCTACGTTTTCGAGTTGTAATTCTTGGTGTGAGTGTTCGTTTAAGGTAATACATGGAAGTTGTTTCGTTGTGGTTTGGTTATAGGTAGTTTGGTGTTTGTGACAGTGTAGTGGTGTTTTCGTTCTAGTTGTGGGTTGTTTTTACCAAACTGATATGGAGTAAGGTGAAGTTTGATTGTGACTTGCTCAGGTGAATCACTTGTTCACTGTGTACGTAATACTGGCACCAATTCTTCTGTCCCCAAATTCAGTGTGCCCCCGTGTCAAAACCAATCAGAGCCCCCTAATTTCCACCATTTGCATTTGAACCCCTGAATTGTTTTTGTACTTAAATGCAAAAAAGCGGAAATGAGGAGATTTGATTGGAGGGACATGGAGGGATAAGGGAAATGGATACAGAAGAATTGGTCTCCGTAATACTGGCCTATGCCATCGTGGCACTGACAGTTTGTAGTGCCTTTATTGGTGCGGGTGTTTGTTGTTGTGGTCATGGAACTTCTTGTTGTCTTGTCATCGTTGGTGCTCTTGTGTTCTTGAGTGCATGTAGTTGTTGTTATTTCTTGTAATTTGTTGTGTGTTGGTGGGACTGCCTAGCACCCTTTTAAGGGATTAGTGTTGTTTGTTGGTGGTTTAATATGCCTATTAGATTGCAATGTACTCTGTAACTCACTCTAAGTGGTGATTTTTTCGTTTTGTTTTTATTGTAGCCAGAGATAGGAAATGACTATAATAGGTAGACGATCTGTCTATCTCCTGTATAAATATGTAATCATTATTTATTGTATGAAAACAGTGTTATGGATCGCCATAAAAACCTCTTAGCCTTGCCATAAATAATCTCTGTTGGAGATTTTTGTTGTAACCACTTTTGAAGTGTTATACCAAATTTTAAATACAATAACAAAATTAGTTGTATCAAATAGAGTGATATTTAAGAGATAAAACCACTAATTTTGAAGTGTAATATTAGGGTTGTTACGGTTGAACCGTTCAACCGCCAAACCGTACTAACTGTTTACATCGTTACCGTCTACTACGGTAACGGTGACGGTAACAGTTTTGGATTTTGATAAACGTTGTAAAGCATACCAACCGCATATGTTTTTTTTTGTAGTATTTCATAAAATAAATATGTTTTTTAATAACTTAATCTAGAGAAATAACGTACGTATAAATTATTTGTGTTTTTATTTATCGACAACATGCACATGGATAGTTTGTTTCATAGAAAAACAAACTAATTCTTAAGAAAAAAGTTAGAATATGAATTATTTATGGAAAACAATGTAAATTACGGTAATGGTTGCCGTAACGTTTAGACGGTTACAGTTATAAAAAAATTTAACGGTCAACAATGGTTGCAGTTACAGTTGGAAGTAAAATTGATAGTTGTCGTAACTGTAACACCCCTATGTAATATTGCTATATAATATCTGTTTTTTTCAAATAGATTATCATCACTACTTTCATTAGAAAAGGTAACAAGTTTCATGATAGCACAGCAGTCAGACCGATTGCCAACTATTAGAAAATTCAACAATGCAACACTGCACAGGGTGCGCGCTATCTTATACCAGCTTTCCACCCCTAAATTCCGGATTTACCCCTATTTCTTACTTTTTGACAAAAACTTTTTCGGGTATTGTAGCATTTCTCAAACAACAATACTCCAAGAAGAAAGTTAGACCACAAGCATCAATGAAAATCTTCAGTAAATAGAAAGTTAAGCAAAATGAATGCCATGAATTACCAAAACAAGTCATCATCAAAGGAGGAACAACAATCCCTAGCGTGTCTCCCACCCGGATCTCCCTTCTCATGCCGATTCCAAAACCATATCCTCCACGTAGCATATTCACCCTAGAACCTCCATGATAGAAAAACGAGCACCAGGCTTGTTGAGTATCGTTGTATCTAAAAGCAACTCGAGACTCGGTAGGTAGCTGCACTTTAGGAGGAGGAAAGCGGAGTGCGTAGCTTCTCTTTTGTGGGAAATATAGGTGTTTGTTAATGGTCAAGGGAAACACGACAGTGAAAAAATGGGAAGGAAAAAAGGCATGATCGAAGAAGACCCTAGAAAAGAAGAGCGGTTAAGGGGAAATGAAACCGAAACAAACCTGGAAATAAAATCGCAGTTTCTAGATCTAAGACTAAACTGGCTCGAGCACAAAATAAGGCACATCAATCAAGAATGCTAGGCAGGGATGGTAAAGATGAACTGATAGAGAAGAGTTGCGATATGAGTTAGATAAGAAAATGGAAGAAGGGTAAAAAGAGGTGGCTAGAAGAAAGACCTAGTCCCTGTTGGTGGGACGGATTGTTCTATATCCAAATTGGTTGTTTGCATGTCCCGAATCAATCTTAGCCACTAATTTGTACAAAGTCTAATGGTTTTGAGTGGATCGTAGGACCTATTCATTAGATTATTAATATTATGTGTGGTTGATGTGTGAGTGTGATGTGTGGTTGTGATTTGTCGGGAACACGGGAACACCCGAGTTGGATACAAAAGAATCGGTCCCATAGTGCTTTTGCCATTTAATTTGACCAGTTTCCTTCTACTTAAAATGGAATATCTTATACTCAATATATTACAAAACCTGATTATAGCTTTCCATCTTGGGTGCATAACGGTTGTTCTATGTTATGAATATTATAATGTATCATACAAAATAGGTAAAAATATAATACAAGCATTAGTATCAATATTGGATTAATACATCAAAGAAAATTTATGGTCAATGTTCGATTGGAACTACAAAACTCATGGTGAATGATAGAAGACACAAAATTATAACAAAGGAAAAATAATAATAATTTTTGGTTACATGTTTTTATTGAACGTAAAAAAGGTGGATTTATAGAAAAAGCGTCAAATTTAAACGAAACTATGTTTGAATTTAGAGTTAGGTATGAAAAAAAAAATTAGGTTGTTGATAGTGTGGATGACATATGTTTTTATTTAGCTTATTTAGAAAGGGTTAAAAAAATGAAAGATGATGTTTGATGTACATAGTTGGTATACATTTTTTTAATTTTATTTTTTGGATATTTCTTGAAAAATGGAATAATTAGTTTTGACAAATCCTGTTTCTTGTAAAATTTAAATCATAATAGAGAAAATTAATATGATAACCTTGTTAAATTTTGGCGATTAAAATATATTAATGAGAAGGCATTATTTGTTTCCATAATCAAGTCAATTATGGGAAACAAATTAATATGGAGAAGGCAATTGATTTAAAGAATCAATCAAGAATTAGTGGGGTGAGAGAGGCATTAATTGTTCCCATAATCAAGTCAAATATGGGAAACAATTAACTGATTTGGAGAATCAATCAAGAATTTATATAGGTAGAAACCAAATTAATGCGCAAGATTGGTGGTGAATCAAATTAAGGAAATTCCTAAACATCTTCATCCTTATCTTCTAGAATTCTCTATTCTTCATATATATTTGAAGTCATTTGCTCACTTTTGTATCATCACAAGAAAATATATCTCTCAATATTATTCCTCAATAGATCCCTATTTTCTGTATCTATTATAGGGTGAGAATTAGTATTGAGGTTTTGTTGTAATTCTTCTCATTTTTGTAACCTCCTCTTGAAGTAAAGAAATAAAGAAGCTGTTGGGTCTCCGTGGACGTAGGATATTCATATCCGAACCACGTTAAATATTTTGTGTCTTCTCCTCATCTTCTATTTTTGTTCTTTTTGTTTGGTGATTATTTTTATTGAGTTAGTGGTTGATAACTAATCGACAAGCTAGATCCATTTTAGCATCGCTTTCGCATTTGTGCAATTTTTGCACAACAGTTTGGTATCGGAGCTAGTTGTCTTGTTTTAGATTAGTTACCAATGGCTAATTCATCTAGTAGTTGTATGAAAAATTATGGCGTCACCAAGTTTGTTAGAAGAAAAGTTTTTGGGACATGGAAGGTCAAAGTGAAGACTAATGACTATGTTCTCCCGCAACAACTTCATTCACTTAGAGGAAGAGATAAGATGCAGCAGCGCCTTAAAGGGGATATGCATAGATCCCACTTCTTGGGTTCTAGAAGAGGTGCTTGCTATTATTGTAAGAAGAAGGGACATTTCATACGAAATTGTTCATCCCTGAGAAAGAAGAAAGAGAAGAAAGAGAAAGCTTCAATTCAGGCAGCATTTAGATCAGATGCAGATAAATGTGATAATGACACGTCATTATTTTTAGCCACTATTTCATCTTTAGAGACTACAAGTTGGGTGATTGATTCTGGAGCCTCTTGTCATATGACGTCAGATAGGAGCTGTTTTGTCAGTTATGAGAAGATTGATGGCGAAGCAGTTCATTTGGAGAATGGCACATCATGTCATGTTGTGGGTGTTGGAAGTGTGAGGTTTAAGATGCATGATGGCGTTATTAGGACTATCACGGATGTTCGACATGTTCCGATACTGCAGAATAGTTTGTTATCAGTTGGAGCTTTGAGTAGACTTGGTATGAGGATAATAATAGTTGGAGAAAATTTAAGAGTGGCGAAGGGTTCCTTGGTAGTGATGAAAGGGGTGCGAGTTGATATTATTTATATGCTTCTTGGAGAGATAGTCTTGGAAAATTCAGTAGTTTCTACTGATTCTAGTTTCCAGATTCTACTCAGTTATGGCACCTTCGATTAGGTCATGTTGATGAGGAGAGCCTGGAAGTATTGAAGAAGCGTAGGTTAATTGTTGCTGATTCTCAATTAAAGCCTAGCTCTTGTGAAGATTGTTCTTTTGGAAAGAAGAAGCATGTTACATTTAATGTTGGAAGACCTAGAGCTACAGAGTTTCTAGAGTATTTTCATTCATATGTTTGGGGACCCACCCCAATTGCATCTTTAGGTGGAGCCAGTTTCTTCGTCATATTTGTGGATGATTTCTCGCGTATGGTTTGGGTCTATTTCATGAAGACTAGATCCGAAATATTTGCCCAATTTCAGAAGAGGAAGACCTTAGTTGAAAAGAAGTCAGGAAAGCGGCTGCAAGTTCTTAGAGTTAGCAATAATAGTGAATTTGCGTCACAAGAATTCACTAACTATTGTGCGTCCGAACATGTACTTAGAGATTTTTCTACGAAGTCAGATTCTTTTAAAGTGGCGGAGAGCATGTGTCGGATACTATGGGAAAGAGCTACGAGCTTGAGAATGATTGCTGGTCTAGAAGAGGGATTATGGGCAGAAGCGATATCTATGACTGTATTTCTCATCAACCGTACGCCTTCTATTGCCATAGATATGAAGATCCCAGAAGAAATATGGAAAAGAGAGCCTGTTGATTATTCATTCCTTAAAGTGTTTGGTTGTTCAACTTATTTAGAAGATGAGAGACTTGGTAAGTTGAAGTATAAAGGAAGCAAGCACATTTTGTTAGGCTATGGAGAAGGAATGAGGAAGTATAGGTTGTGGTGCAAAACAACCAAGAAAATTGTGACTAGCAGGCATTCAATATTTGATGAGAGGTCTTTATTGAAGCTGGAGCCTCTATCATGATGACATTAGCAGGACACAAAATTCCCAAACACATTTGGAGTCATCAGATTGTTTCCATATTCAGAGAGAAAGTGGTATTTCCGATGGTACCATGGTTGATGAGAAGATTTCAGAGGTTCAGACTCTAGGTGGAGCTCAGTTGCAAAAAATGCCTTTTAGTTCAGTTGGCCCTATTGGTAAGCATAGTTGTAGTGATGATTATTCATCTTATGCTTTGAATGATGCGGAGCTTGGTGTTGAGTTTGATAAGGTAGACTTGGTGAAGTCGAGTAAATTTTTTGAAAAGGAGGTTGAAGTAGATAATATTGAGTATGTCCTAACTCAATGTAGGATGGAGAAGGTGAAGTGCGCTATGATGTCTCCATTAGTCTCTCAGATTTCTGTATCTACAAGTTTGTCTCTTTCATCGGATTTTCTGAAGAATTTTGATATTTGTTCATATGCATTTTGCTTGTTGATGTGCATATTATCTTTCTTATGCTTGGGAAAGATTTGGAAGCTCTGTTTGGGCCATATTGCCTAAAGTAGTTCACATTGAGCTTGATGGCATGGACCCAACAATTTTGTTGATTTTTTGGTGATTGATGATATACTTAATCGAGGTGGAGTGTTAAATTTTGGCGATTAAAATATATTAATGAGAAGGCATTATTTGTTTCCATAATCAAGTCAATTATGGGAAACAAATTAATATGGAGAAGGCAATTGATTTAAAGAATCAATCAAGAATTGGTGGGTGAGAGAGACATTAATTGTTCCCATAATCAAGTCAAATATGGGAAACAATTAATTGATTTGGAGAATCAATCAAGAATTTATATAGGTGGAAACCAAATTAATGCGCAAGATTTGTGGTGAATCAAATCAAGGAAATTCCTAAACGTCTTCATCCTTATCTTCTAGAATTCTCTATTCTTCCTATATATATAAAGCAATTTGCTCACTTTTGTATCATCACAAGTAAATATATCTCTCCATATTATTCCTCAATAGATCCCTATTTTCTGTATCTATTATAGGGTGAGAATTAGTATTGAGGTTTTGTTGTAATTCTTCTCATTTTTGTAACCTCCTCTTGAAGTAAAGAAATAAAGAAGTTGTTGGGTCTCCGTGGACGTAGGATATTCATATCTGAACCACGTTAAATATTTTGTGTCTTCTCCTCCTCTTCTATTTTTGTTCTTTTTGTTTGGTGATTATTTTTATTGGGTTAGTGGTTGATAACTAATCGACAAGCTAGATCCATTTTAGCATCGCTTCTGCATTTGTGCAATTTTTGCACAACAAACCTCTAGCATTATCTAAAACTATTTTATTAAATATAACTTCTAAATTCATTCAAATATTTCTTGCTTTCTATGCGTTAGAAGACACTTTATAGTTTACTTTTTTTTATGTTATATAATATAGCTTACTATAGTAAATTTATTTCAATAATAATTATCCATTTTTTGGTGGTTCATTTAATTCTAATAATAAAGATGATCTTTTTTTTGTAATTACTTTCATTGACAACATTAATTTTATTACCAATGATGCAATAATGTCATTCGAGGTATTATTTAGATAAGAATTTTATGTTATGAAAATCTCTTATATCATTTTGTATTATTCGAATTAATTTTCTGTTTAAGTTGTTGTGTTTGTATGAATATTTGAGTGTGACAAAAATAATATTATTGTTTAAAAGTTTAAAATTACACAATGTTTATACTTTTACGTATGTTTTTTATATTATTTTACCTAACATGTAATTTTGAACATGATGTTTCAAAGCTACTATAATATTTTTCTAAATCGTAGATAATGAATGAAGTTAATTAAAAAGTGTATCGATTTAATTCTCGGATGGTTATTCCTTAAAAGTACCTTTCAAAGCATTTTTTTTAACCAATCATTAATGTCTTTATCATTTTTAAAAAATGTCATGTGTGCAACATATTTTCTTACTAGTTTAAACAAGAAATTTAATATGCTCAACTGAGTTGTACCTATTTTTTTATTCAACATGCACGCTTATTACAGTTGAGTCTATACGTTGTAGTTAGACAACTACTGATGTGGTTGTTGATTGGTGCAAATTGTACAAGTCAGGAGATAAGTTTGCAAACTAGCTCTAAGCGTGAAGTAGTTTCTAAAATTATAATACTTTCAAATTTTGGTTTATTAAATATTTCAAGCATTTTTATATTAACATGCACAAATATTTGTAGATTCTGCTGTTTCATACAGAGAAACCCATCTTGAAATTATAAATATTGATTTTATTTATAATTTAAGGCAGATTAGTTTTAATTCACATAAAATTCTTTCTGTGCCATCTTGTGTAAACAAAAAAGTCATTTTTAACGCCAGGTTAAAAGAAAAGGCTTCACTCAATAGATGGAAAAGTGTACGTACAACATCTAAATAACTTACATTTATGATACTTACAATATATAATTACCGTACAATGATACCATTTTAGAAATAAAAAAGAAATGGTTCAGTCTTCTAAACCCTCCACACAGCTCACGCAGCCAACTAAAATCCCCCAGATAAAAATAAAAAATAGCTCCCAAAAATAATAATATCAACACATCATCCTACGGCACTGCTGCATTTTACTCACATCGGACCACTGCAGTCGTTCCAGAACATCAAAAACTCCACAGCGAGAACTGGCCATCGTTCTCAACTTCATAGCACTCGGCCACAAACGTCTGCGGCGGCGGATCCATCAGCATCCCTCTCGCCATGTCATCAAAATAATAATCCATCCTCAACCCAGAACCATCGTCCTCCTCGTTCATAAACCGCATCATCTCATTTTCGAGCTGGGCCCCCTCCGCTTCACTTCTTTCGCACTCCACCCCTTCACCGCTGGGCCGGAACATTTCAGCAGCGGCTGCAGCCGCTCTCTGAATGTCAGCCGCGCTCGAGCTCTCGGCCACGGGAAGCACCCTGGGTGAGTCAGCAAAGTTAAGGCAGGCGGCCTTGCCGCGGAGGGCGAGGGCGGCGACGTCGTGGGCTCGGGCGGCCATTTCGGGGGTGGGGAAGGTGCCCAGCCAGATCCTGGACTTCTTGTTGGGCTCGCGGACCTCGCAGACCCACCTGTTGTTGTTGCGGCGTCGGACGCCTTTGTAGGTGGGGTGGCGCGTCTCCCGGAACTTGGTGCGTCCGGCGCGGCGTTTGGGGGGCTGGGAGGAGATGGTGGCGTATGAGTCGGAGTCGGAGTGGCTGGACCCCAAGTTCATTGACATGTCCATGCACGAATTTGGAAAGAAAAGAGAAGTGAAAGCACTCTGAGAGTGGGATTGGTTAAAGAGCGAGTGGTGAGGGGATTTATATACGTTTTGGGGTGGGACTTAACAAGGAAGTAAGCAGGCACTCCGCGGGAAAACAGAAGTGCCAGGTTGGATGCAACTAGTGATGGACGAGCGGACACGTGGAGCCGTACATCTTTAAACGGATAATTTCGATTTTGATTTCGTCGTGAATCTATCCTACCCATATATAAACTTAAATAAGTAACCCTTCATTATATATGCTTTCACGTTGTTTCTTTAAGTTACATTTCGATCATTTCATTATAATATACAACACAACACATGAGTTATACACTAGCAGTAGTAGCAATACTAATAATAATAATAATATATTTATATAGTTGAATATATGGCTTAAAAGTTATTTTCTTTCACATTTTTTCTCAAGTTGTTTTCTGAATTCTCCTTCATTTAAGCTTTAATTTTCATTTTAACTCTTTTATTTTATTTCTTTCTTCAAACATCAACATAATGTATTAATGGTGTTCCCCCTCAGCTTGCCTTCTTCATATCGACTTTCTTCCGCGTATTTATTATTTAAGCTAAAATTGCCTTATTTTTCATGAGTTAATCCATTTCACAGCTAAATACTAATTCAATCTACATTATCTTTCCACTTTATTTTTAGGCCTATTTTTAGTGATCATCCTAATTCTCCTCATATGTATTTTCATGCTTCGTTGTTTTATATCTCTTTAATTCTACAAAAAATAAATAAAGCAATATGTACAATTTTCGAAGCAATAAGGTAATCGATCTTTAGGAATTCACACTACAACAAAAGTAACCTATTACAACTACCACAAAATGACCGTTGTAATAAAGGTTTATTACAACATTTTTTTCTGAAAGTTGTAATAAACTTGTTTCCAACAACTCTTTCATTTTACCTATTGTAAAAGGTGCCTATTACAAGTTTTCTTTGTTGCTAGTTGTAATAGATGCATATTTAATAATTAATGATTAATTAGTAAATAATATTTAATAATTAATAAGCAATAATAAACAAATAAATAAATATCAAACATTTAATTAACTATTAAAATCTAATATTAAATTAATTATAACTAAGATGTAATAATTAGTTTTTTTGTAAAGGCGGAAAACTTGATAACATAAGCAGCAATACCCAACAGGAATTAACTTAAACCAAACTTCAGCAATGTATCACTTTTATTCATAAAAAGCTACTCTGTTTCTGCTCTTTAGTCCCCCATCAAGAATGATTTGAGCATGTCACTACAACCAAAAACACTTTTCGCAATAGGCAATATCTGTTGCTGTAGACCAATTGCAACAGACCCGCGCCTGTTGGTATAGCCAGAGTTGTAAAAAGTTTGCAACAATTTTCGCCTGTTGCAATAGCCTGTTGCGGTAGAATTTTTTGCAACAGGCTTTTGATGTTGCAACAAATCCTTTTGCAACAGTATATGCCAGTTGCAATAGATTTAGATATCTGTAAAAAAAAATACAGCTTACAGATACTACATATTAAATGTATTCGTTTCAGCAATAGTGGATGTCACAGAATGAAATAAACAAATAAATTTTTTATTTAACAACGTTTTAACAGTACAAAGATTGTTCACCAAACATTTCTATAGGTCCTAGTTCACACTAATGGAGATCATATACAATTAGACGTAGTTCAACCATTATGTACTGTATAACATTGCTTGTAACACTAGTCTTTTCATTTCTTCTATTTTCCATTACACAGCAGCCTCTCCTCTTCTTTCAGCCTCTTCTTCTCCATCTATAATACCAAAACGGAAAAAATACAATAAAAATAGTAATTACGCATATAAGCAAAGATTAGTGACCAATGAGTGAAAGACAAGTAAAGATTATGGTTAAAAAAATGAATGAGTGAAGGACAAGTAATATGAACACACTCATACGAACATACATATATCCATACATACAATTGTCTGTCCTAGTGCAAAATTTTGCAATATGGAATTTTATATTCACATACATCAAATTGATACCAAGATCCTTAGAAATGAAAAATAAATTGAAATAAGAACATTGGCCCTGACTATGTGCCGCTAGAATGGGGTGGAACACTATCTTGATTTAGTCCATTTGTTTTGGATTTGTCTATATCTTTAGACTATTTAGTCATATAATAACCAAAAGAGTTGTTAGCATATTAGAAAACACTTACAACTAAATGAACAATATATCATAGAACAAAATAAATGCCTAGCCTACATATTGACAGGTTACAAAATGAATGATATAAATTCTTTATTAGAAAACACTTACAATTGAAGTAGAAACAGACAAATCAGTAGAATATACCTTGATAGACAAGAAACCGAAGCTATTGCAAGGCTAGCAAAATGTGTTAAAGAAGGATACCAGGGATATGGAGATTATTGTGTCTGAAAGAACAATAATTGTCGAAGATGGAGTGCAAAGGAATCCTTTCAAGAGGCTTCAAACATGGTTTCTGTGACGGCCCGCCCCGCACCAACCGACGTTTTACTCCAATTGTGCGCTGTACACATGTCCAATTGGTATGGGACGGTCGCCAAAGAAGAGAAAGAAAGAAGAGGAACCAAATAAAGAACCTGTAATATGTCTCACAGCGCATGGAATAAAATATAATAGCCAACATATACTTGACATAAAACAGATGAGACAGTGCATAAGCTGAAAACTTGAACTAACATCATCAGAGTAGCGGAAATATCAAATACAGCTTATTACAACTTCAAAAATACTGTCTCTAAGATAAGCAAAATAGGTATGCTACTAATGCCCAAAGTAGATACCAATCACGACACAGGGAGAATAACTATATATCATACGTGGAGCCTCCTGCTCGTCTTCAGTCCATCTACCAAGCGCACTACCAGCTATCCCTGTCTCTAGTCTGCTCGTGTGAGCACCCAGAGTAATAAGAAGAAACATAAAACTCTGGGTCAGACATCAGTCTGGTATGAGTGGTAGCAAGCATAAACAGAATAATAACAGGTATACTAAGTCATACCTGAACCTGGACCTGCAATCAAAGAGTTAGTACTACACGGTACAATACTCTAAGGTGTCACTAACATATGGTGTGTAAATATACGGGGGTGGGGATGTGTATGTCAAACAATCAAGCATAGCAACCATCCTCCCATCTCTCACTCAGTGCGTAAAGCATACGACATCCACTTCTTCGATCACTAGAGCACTTTACTAAAACGACAGAACTCGACTTTGTACGACTATGCACATTCCTACTACCACCAACGCCATACCTATGGGATCACGCCCAACGTTTCCATGACCCCACTCCATTGGTAGGTAGCTCCCTAGTCGCACCATATCCAAAGCCCGAGTTTGTCTCTCTACCTCCAACACCTAGTGATCCAAAGTCATAGACATCGACAACTCCTTAGCACACGTTCCGCAGCAAAGCCCAATCACGAAGTGAACTCATTGGTTCCCGTCTGGATCCTGAGCTCGAACTTCCACTTGAACTACCTTTGCATTTCAGGTTATGGACCTCCATTGGAACGGTTCGGATCCCTTTCATCATCATTGGGATCGTGGCCTTCATCGTCTCGGTTCGTGACTACCACCTCGGATCGGATCGGAGTACACCATAGATTCGTGGCCTCCAGTCCCATCCGGATCGGATCGGGTTCTCCATGGTACACTGGATCGGTTCGTGGCTTCCAGTCTCGCCTGGATCGGATCGGGTTCTCCACCACGCAACGGCTCGGGTCACGCCTCCTGGTCATAGTTCCAAGCGCCTCGCCCTCCTCCAAGTCTTTGATTCGTTGTCCTCAAGGTGATCAGATCGGATCGTGTCGTTATCACCCCAAGCGGGTCGGGTCGGAGTCTTCAATCACCAAGTCTTGAATCGCGACTTCTCGGATCGGTTCGGATCCTTCAGCTCGTGGCGTAGCTTGCCTCGCTATAACAATCGGTTCGGTTCGTGGTGAGGGGAAATGGGCGGTTCGGATCGGGTAGGGGGCGATCCGATCCGATTTCCTGCACCGATTCCTGCAAGTGTTTATACGCCTCTCGACGGCGTTTTCGACCATTCTAACTATTGAAACCAATCACAAAGCATACCAAAGAGTCATATCAACACATACAAGTGACCTCAAACACCAAAACAACCATATGATATGATAAAATGGATCAAACATAGCCAAAACCCCATGTTTTCCCTTAATCCCTCTTAATCATGTTTAAGCATATGATTAGCAAAACTTATCTAAATTAACTCAAACTCATATCAGAGGTCTAAAACATGATTTATGAATTTATAAACATTTTTCCAGAATTTATTTTCGTTTAAAAACGCTGATTAGCACTAATCACCCCAATTTAGCCAAAGTTAGTGCAAAAGCAAGCTAATCACTCACCTTAGCCACAAATAAAGCAAAATCCGAAATAAATCTCAGATTTGGTGAAGATAACAAAGTGTTGTAGCAGCTCTAATCCCGATTTGATGTTGATTTGCCTTGATTTGTCGTTGCTAATCCCTTTTCTTCAAGTTTGGAGTGGTTTGGAGTGATTTAGAGGTTGGAGGTCATTAATAGGGTTCTATGAAATGAAATGGTGGCTGGAAAAATGACTAAAAGGATATTTTCTAACCCTAATCAACCCTTATACAGCCCCAATCCCGAAATCCCCTTATGGGCCCAATTGCTAACTATCCGGTTTAGCCCAATTATGCAGTTTTTCACCCTCCAAACCTTGTTTCAGCCATATCTCCCAAACGGTAAGTCCGTTTGGCTATTATGACCACTCTACGGAAAGAGAAACCATCAAACGAATCTAATGGAAGTGGTTTCAGGTCAAAATTCCTTCCCTATCAAAAGTTATGGCCAAAACAGTACTGACTAGGGGCAAAATGGTCATTTAAAAATCGACAAAAATCATGAACAGGGGAAATGACTCAAATAAATGTTTCCCAAGGTTATATGACCATACGACTTCACACGGGAAAGAAATAAATATTCTACAATCCTATGATGTGTAGAATACGGGTCGTTACACTCTTCCCCCCTTAAGAAATTTCGCCCCCGAAATTCCCTAATCAAAACACACACAAGGGTCCCGCATGCCTATCAATCATAAAACAACCATCAAACATGTAAAACAAGCAAAACAAGTCTATCCTAGCATGCGGAATAACTAAATCGCAAAGTAAATCTTACCAGGCAAAGAGTTCTGGATAAGCCTTTCTAATGCTTTCCTCTGTCTCCCAAGCACAATCATTTTCGTCCTCGCCCCACTGAACTTTGACTAGCTTCACCGACTTTCTTCGAAGTTGCTTCGTATCATGCCCTACAATACGAATCGGCTTGCGGTTCTCAACCGCCTCAGGTTCTACCTCGAAGTCCTCTAACTGATCAGGTGAAATAGTCACATTTGAGTCGTGAACGAACTTCCTTAGTTGGGAAACGTGAAACACATCGTGAACTCCTGCCATTTTCTCTGGCAAGCCAACTCTATACGCCAAATTCCCAACTTCCTCGAGGACTTGGAAAGGACCCACAAATCTTGGTGCCAACTTGCCTCTCCTGCCAAATCGTATCACGCTTTTCAACGGAGAGATCTTGACAAACACCAAGTCACCAACGGAGAATTTCAAGTCTCTTCTTCTCTTATCAGCATAACTCTTCTGCCTATCCTGAGCAGCTTTCATTTGTTGCCGAATGATCTTGATCTTATCGGAAGTTTCTCTCACCACATCTGGTCCAAGCACAAACTTCTCGCCAGTCTCTATCCAACATGATGGTGAGTTGCACGGTCTTCCGTACAAAGCTTCATATGGAGCCATACCGATACTAGATTGGTAGCTATTATTATATGCAAACTCCACTAGATGCAAATGGTCATCCCATGCTCCACCGAAATCCAATATACAAGCCCTCAAGAGATCTTCCAATATCCGATTCACCCTCTCCGTCTGACCATCGGTTTGAGGATGATATGCGGTACTGAGATGTAATTCTGATCCTAAAGCCTCTTGTAAGCTCTTCCAAAATCCACTAGTAAACAACGGATCTCGGTCACTCACAATGCCTTTGGGTACTCCATGAAATCTCACTACCCATTTCATATATAGTTCTGCTAACTTAGCTGCAGTTCTATTCGACTTAACTGGTATAAATCTTGCACTCTTGGTCAGTCGATCCACAATTACCCAAATGCTATCATATCCCGATCTAGTCCTTGGTAACCCATCGATGAAATCCATCGAAACTTGTTCCCATTTCCATTCGGGAATTTCTAATGGTTGCATCAACCCACTAGGCTTCTTTTGCTCGGCTTTAACTAGCTGGCAATTCATGCACTTGGATATAAACTTCCCAACGTCTCTTTTCATCCCTTCCCAGTAGTAAGTCTGCTTCATGTCTCTATACATCTTATTACCACCGGGATGTATAGTCAGTTTTGAGTGATGACATTCTCTAAGCACTTCATCTCTCAAACCATTCACGTTGGGCACCACTAGTCTTCCATTCTTCCGAAGCCATCCATCTCGATCAAGCCCATACTTGTCCACCTCCCCATCGACATTCATTTCCAACTTGGAGATGACTTCCAATAAATTAGGGTCGTTCCTTTGACTGGAACCAATCCTCTCAATCAAAGTGGGTCTGATCGTCAAGCTAGATAGTATAACTGGATCCAATTCGCACCTTGGTCTGAAATCAAACCCCGCAATATACTCTAGCTGCTTCCATTCGAGAAACATTGCCCCTAAGCTGGCATGTCTCCTACTCAAGGCGTCGGCTACCGCATTACCCTTCCCAGGTGTATACGCGATATCAAAATCATACGAAGCCAAGAACTCTAACCATCTTTGCTGACGGAGATTCAGATCTTTCTGAGAGAAGAGATACTTTAACGATTTATGATCGGTAAACAACTCAAATCTTTCTCCCAAGAGGTAATGTCTCCACATCTTCATCGCAAATACAATCGCTGCTAATTCCAAATCATGGGTAGGATACTTCTTCTCATGTGGCTTTAGCTGTCGACTAGCATAAGCTACAACCCTACCTCCTTGCATCAATACCGCACCCAGTCCGGTACCACAAGCATCCGTATATACCGTCATCTCTTCATTTCCCTTAGGAATGACCAACACTGGCGCACGCGTTAACTTTTCCTTTAGACTCTTGAATGCTTTTTCACACCCTCCGTCCCAAACGAAGGCTTGATTCTTCTTAGTCAACTGAGTCAACGGTGCCGCTGTCTTGGAGAAGTCTTTGATAAACTTACGATAATATCCAGCTAACCCCAAGAAACTTCTTACATCCTTTGCATTCTTGGGTGCAGACCAATCTTGTACCGTAGCCACCTTTGCAGGGTCCACGGCAATACCATTCTCTGAAACAACATGGCCCAAGAATCTCACTTCCCTCCTCCAGAAGTGACACTTAGAAAACTTCGCTTTCAGTTGGTGTCTTCTCAACACCTCCAACACAATTCTCAAATGTTCCTTGTGTTCCTCTTCTGTCCTCGAGTAAACAAGGATATCGTCTACGAACACAAGAACAAACTTATTCAATTGGTCTCTGAATACTCTATTCATAAGATCCACGAAGTATGCTGGTGCATTGGTCAACCCAAATGGCATGACCAACCACTCATAAAACCCAGACGGCGTCCTAAATGCCGTTTTAGCTATACTATCAGCTGCTACACGGAGCTGATGAAATCCTGTCGCGAGGTCCAACTGGGAGAACACTCTCGCTCCTTCCAGTTGATCAAACAAATCATCTATCCGTGGTAGAGGATACTTATTCTTCCTCGTCACCTTATTTAACTCGCGATAGTCCACACACAATCGAAGGGAACCATCTGCCTTAGTAGCAAACACAACTGGTGCTCCCCACTCGGAAACACTTCTTCTAATAAATCCCTTCTTCAAAAGATCGCTAACTTGCACCTCGAGCTCTCGCTGTTCTCGTGGTGCCATACGACGAAGTGGCATCACTATAGGTCTGGCATCTTTCACTAAATCAATACGAAACTCAATCTCTCGGTGTGGTGGAAGTCCGGTCACTTCCTCGAAGATGTCCGGGTACTGGCCAACCACGGGCAAACCTGATAACTCATCATGCGGGATGTCGAGGGAATTTACAAAACTAGCCATTACCCCATCACAGGGTAGATTACCAAACACTACCCTCCGCCCATCATCCGCCCTAACTGTCACCAAAAAGCCCTCACAGTCTACCACCACCCCGTATCTTTGGAGCCAATCGACTCCCAAAATAATGCCATACCCAGTAAAGCCCAAAACAAAGCAATCACAAACAAACACACATCCATGACTCGATAAGACCACATTACGACAGATCATACTGAGGTTTGTTGAACCACCAATCGGGTTCGTCACAGCTAATGGTCTATCGACTAACTCGGGCTCCAATCCCAACCTATCTACCAGGTCACTAGATATGAAGGAATGGGAAGCCCCGGTATCGAACAAAACTCTAACAGGAAGATCATAAATGGAAAGAATACCTTGAATGACGACTCCCTTTCCTTTCTCCGCCGCAGTTGGGGCATTCGACGAAGAAGGAACAGCATTGATGGCATATGCTTTCACAAGCTGATTCTCCTTCAGGGGTTGCGGGCACTTATCCTTAAAATGTCCCTCTTGGCCACAGTTAAAGCACTTCTTTCCCACTGTCTTGGCCCTACATTCTCTCGCATAATGGCCCTTCTTTCCACATTTGAAGCACTCGACTTCTTTCCTGCTTTTCTTCTGGCCATCCTTAGCTTGGTTCTGCTTCCTCTTATTCTGAGAGTTATTCTTGCCTCCACCGCTTGCTTGCGGCTTTGGCTCTTCAGCAGATGCAGCAACAACCCCAGTCTTCGGCTTAGGGTAAAGACTTTCTGACCTCAAAGCTTTTCCCACGATCGACTCAAACGTCTCATCGATGTGATTAATCAGCCTCTCCCCTAAGTATTCATCCAAGCCAGTGATGAACCTCTCATTTTTCTTTTCGGGAGTATCGATTAGAGATAAACCATACTTCGACAAAGTGTCGAACTCAGCAACATAATCCGATACTGCCCTCCCATTCTGCTTAAGCTCCAAGAACTTCCTAAACAATTCCGACTTCTGAGCAGCTGGGATATACTTGTCGCTAAAGCGAGCTTTAAACTGATCCCAAGTAACTTGATCTTCTGGTGTGGCTGCCCTAATAGCATTCCACCAATTCATCGCTCGTCCTTGCAGCTGACGAGACGCTAGCCTTCTCTTCATCGCATCCTCGATACCCAAATCGTCGAAGATACGGTCACAACTATCCAACCAATCTTGAACATCCGTGGCCGACTCTGTTCCGTGAAACGGCTTTCCACCAAGATTAGTGTAATCCTTACTCAGCTTGGCGAAATCGACCCTAGGCGCTTGCACCGCTACACCTCCAGCATTGGCAACATTAGGAGCCTCCCTCTGAATATCCACAAGCATCTCTCTCATGAGGTTGGTAAACATAGCCCTCATGTCAGGGGGATTCCCATTATTGGCCCCTCTACCAGCACCTCTTCCTCGGCTCATCGTCAAATCTGTTAAAGAGAAAACGATTAACCATCTCCATAGTGGTGCCAGCGCAGTGCAATGCGACTTCACTCTTAAACATACTAATACTATATATAGATATAGCTTTTGAAAACCAAAATAATCACAAATACGCGCTCTCATATACGTACTATCTCTCCCTAGTGTCTTTCCCTAGGTGGATTACGCAACCTAGAGCTCTGATACCAAGTGTGACGGCCCGCCCCGCACCAACCGACGTTTTACTCCAATTGTGCGCTGTACACATGTCCAATTGGTATGGGACGGTCGCCAAAGAAGAGAAAGAAAGAAGAGGAACCAAATAAAGAACCTGTAATATGTCTCACAGCGCATGGAATAAAATATAATAGCCAACATATACTTGACATAAAACAGATGAGACAGTGCATAAGCTGAAAACTTGAACTAACATCATCAGAGTAGCGGAAATATCAAATACAGCTTATTACAACTTCAAAAATACTGTCTCTAAGATAAGCAAAATAGGTATGCTACTAATGCCCAAAGTAGATACCAATCACGACACAGGGAGAATAACTATATATCATACGTGGAGCCTCCTGCTCGTCTTCAGTCCATCTACCAAGCGCACTACCAGCTATCCCTGTCTCTAGTCTGCTCGTGTGAGCACCCAGAGTAATAAGAAGAAACATAAAACTCTGGGTCAGACATCAGTCTGGTATGAGTGGTAGCAAGCATAAACAGAATAATAACAGGTATACTAAGTCATACCTGAACCTGGACCTGCAATCAAAGAGTTAGTACTACACGGTACAATACTCTAAGGTGTCACTAACATATGGTGTGTAAATATACGGGGGTGGGGATGTGTATGTCAAACAATCAAGCATAGCAACCATCCTCCCATCTCTCACTCAGTGCGTAAAGCATACGACATCCACTTCTTCGATCACTAGAGCACTTTACTAAAACGACAGAACTCGACTTTGTACGACTATGCACATTCCTACTACCACCAACGCCATACCTATGGGATCACGCCCAGCGTTTCCATGACCCCACTCCATTGGTAGGTAGCTCCCTAGTCGCACCATATCCAAAGCCCGAGTTTGTCTCTCTACCTCCAACACCTAGTGATCCAAAGTCATAGACATCGACAACTCCTTAGCACACTTCCCGCAGCAAAGCCCAATCACGAAGTGAACTCATTGGTTCCCGTCTGGATCCTGAGCTCGAACTTCCACTTGAACTACCTTTGCATTTCAGGTTATAGACCTCCATTGGAACGGTTCGGATCCCTTTCATCATCATTGGGATCGTGGCCTTCATCGTCTCGGTTCGTGACTACCACCTCGGATCGGATCGGAGTACACCATAGATTCGTGGCCTCCAGTCCCATCCGGATCGGATCGGGTTCTCCATGGTACACTGGATCGGTTCGTGGCTTCCAGTCTCGCCTGGATCGGATCGGGTTCTCCACCACGCAACGGCTCGGGTCACGCCTCCTGGTCATAGTTCCAAGCGCCTCGCCCTCCTCCAAGTCTTTGATTCGTTGTCCTCAAGGTGATCAGATCGGATCATGTCGTTATCACCCCAAGCGGGTCGGGTCGGAGTCTTCAATCACCAAGTCTTGAATCGCGACTTCTCGGATCGGTTCGGATCCTTCAGCTCGTGGCGCAGCTTGCCTCGCTATAACAATCGGTTCGGTTCGTGGTGAGGGGAAATGGGCGGTTCGGATCGGGTAGGGGGCGATCCGATCCGATTTCCTGCACCGATTCCTACAAGTGTTTATACGCCTCTCGACGGCGTTTTCGACCATTCTAACTATTGAAACCAATCACAAAGCATACCAAAGAGTCATATCAACACATACAAGTGACCTCAAACACCAAAACAACCATATGATATGATAAAATGGATCAAACATAGCCAAAACCCCATGTTTTCCCTTAATCCCTCTTAATCATGTTTAAGCATATGATTAGCAAAACTTATCTAAATTAACTCAAACTCATATCAGAGGTCTAAAACATGATTTATGAATTTATAAACATTTTTCCAGAATTTATTTTCGTTTAAAAACGCTGATTAGCACTAATCACCCCAATTTAGCCAAAGTTAGTGCAAAAGCAAGCTAATCACTCACCTTAGCCACAAATAAAGCAAAATCCGAAATAAATCTCAGATTTGGTGAAGATAACAAAGTGTTGTAGCAGCTCTAATCCCGATTTGATGTTGATTTGCCTTGATTTGTCGTTGCTAATCCCTTTTCTTCAAGTTTGGAGTGGTTTGGAGTGATTTAGAGGTTGGAGGCCATTAATAGGGTTCTATGAAATGAAATGGTGGCTGGAAAAATGACTAAAAGGATATTTTCTAACCCTAATCAACCCTTATACAGCCCCAATCCCAAAATCCCCTTATGGGCCCAATTGCTAACTATCCGGTTTAGCCCAATTATGCAGTTTTTCACCCTCCAAACCTTGTTTCAGCCATATCTCCCAAACGGTAAGTCCGTTTGGCTATTATGACCACTCTACGGAAAGAGAAACCATCAAACGAATCTAATGGAAGTGGTTTCAGGTCAAAATTCCTTCCCTATCAAAAGTTATGGCCAAAACAGTACTGACTAGGGGCAAAATGGTCATTTAAAAATCGACAAAAATCATGAACAGGGGAAATGACTCAAATAAATGTTTCCCAAGGTTATATGACCATACGACTTCACACGGGAAATAAATAAATATTCTACAATCCTATGATGTGTAGAATACGGGTCGTTACAGTTTCACTTCACGCTCCAAATGATAACTGCATTGGACTTCCTCCTCCTCAAACTACGTGAATTAACATCGTTGCCATCTGAAGCAGTCATTTTCTATTTGGCGCTGAGACTGCAGTCATTTTCACGCTGTATTAGTTGTATCCTTTTTTAAGAAAATAATAATAATAATAAACAAAATATACAACTTATACTAAATCGTTTGCATTTTAGAAAGTACTGTATTCTATTTTATTCGAATTTTTGACCAGTATCGAACTATATTTGATTAAAGTTCTACCTGGGGCTGTATTTAACTTCATCAAATTTGTACACAATTTGAATATAGCTTCAAAACCTTTACTGGAAAAAAACCTTGGTAGACGAGGGGAACAACATTATGGAATCATCATAAACAAGTAAATCAGCGGCCCTCTCATACCGTATCAAAGCTCCGCATCCACAAATAACAAAAAAACAGCAATTTCTACTGGAATCATCAAAAAACCAACAAGCAGCATTGCTATTCACCCCAAATCGTACTCACTGCCATAAACTTAACTTCAATCTCGTGTATCCCTCGACCTGTAATCGGATCCATAACCAGTAACCACACTAACCCCAAATCTGTACAAATCGCGAGATGCCCGAAGCACATAATCACACGACGCAAAAGGAAGAGTGCTTGGAGCCTAATACGACTGGTGCTAATGAACAGGCGAAAGGAGAGCCGAACGAACGGAAAAGGACAGGCAAATTAGGCGTGGGGTAGGAGAGAAGCGGTAGTGAAGCAGAAGACCCAATAGCAAGGTTCGAAAGGAAGCTTGGAGTAGGATGTATAAAGCGAATGGTTAGAACAAATCTGAGGAGAAGATGGTGGCAAAAATTAGGGCTGAAGGGAGGATGTGGCGGCGGAACATTTTAGAGAGCAGAAACGAATTTGTTTTTTGGTTTAATTTCAAGCGAGATGCTAAGTGAGGATAGCGAAGCCACCCTCGATACACGTGAATAATTTGGTGCAGATTTTGGATTTTGAAGCCAAAATTTCAAATAAAGGAGCCAAAAATTCAAAGTTTTGAAGCCACACGAGTAGGGGACAGGTTGGAAAATAAGATATTTGCAACTATCATTAAAGTAAATTTACTAAAGAAATATAATAAATAGAAATTAAGCTTTAGTTATTAAACATAGGCATTTGAATTTTTCTGGAAAACAATAGACTCTCATTTCAAATGAATTTTTGAAAATATTGTATTTTATTTTTTCAAATAATAAGTAATCTGACGATAGGCATTTGAATTTCAAATTTATTGTCTTTCCTGCTTGGTCAAAGCACACAAATAATGAGAGATAGAAACTAGTTCTTAATTGTATTTTAATATTTAATTATTAGTAATATATATTTAATATAATTGAAAATTATTAGTAACTAAAAATAATATTATCACTTTATAATTAGTAATAATTTATTATTTTATAATTATTAATGATAACTATATATTACTAATTAATTCTTAAAAATACCTGTATCGAACACATATTATAAATTAAATCGTACAAGAAATTATCATTAATTATTAATTACTCCTTAATAGTAATATTAAATAATTATCGTTAATTAATTTATTATGAATTTATTGATTATTTAATTATTTATTAATATTTAAACATATTCATATTTCAAATTAAGTATGGATTATTATCCATTGATTTTGTATTATTATTTAATAATTATTTATTTATTTTATTATTTTTAAATGTTAATTATTATTGTTATTTAATTATCAGTTATAAATATCACTTTATAATACTTAAATTTTATTATTAATTAACAGTTATTAAATATTAATCTTAATTATAGTATAATTACTAGTAATTAATCATTTACTAGTAACTATTTAAAATTAATTATTAAAATTTATTCATGATCCCTGATACTTATTTTTAATAGTATATTTTTCGTAACTAGCCTTTTCAGTTGCAAAAAAATTCAATTGCTGCAACTGGAGAAAACAATTGCTAAAGATATTTATTTGCAACAGTCTTCAAAGCGCAGTTGCAAAAAATATGTTTGTTGCAACTGTTATAGAAGCACAGTTGCTAAAAGTATGTTTTTACAACAGGAAGAGAAAAGCAGTTGCTAAAAGTATGCTTTTTGCAACAGGAAGAATAGGCCTGTTGCTAAATCTCATCTATTGCAACTGCTAAAATAGATCTGTTGCCAAATATCATTTACTGCAACTGTCATTTGTCGCCTGTTGCAAATAGCTTGTTGCAATAGGGTATTTTTCTTGTAGTGTGTATTTTTTCACTGAGCAAACCCTAGCTTAGAAAGCTTAAGGTGAGACTCAACATAGTCAGCAAAGAAGGCATCCTCATCCACAGCATATCTCTTCAAAAGGACAGAAGACAGGATCAGTGAGAAGAGCCTTGTCTGATGGTAGCTGAAGAAGACCTTCCTTCTCACTGCTTAAAAGCTCCTTGAAGTATGAGTTGTCAAATATGAGAGGGTTTTGCCGTCCAAGGACCCTCAAAACCCGACCTTTCCATGTGGCACCTACCCAAAGTGTGGCCCCTAGATAAAGCTACGAAATCCTTGTCGCTTAGACCCATCTGTTCACCAAACACCGTTCTGAGGTGGTTGCAACCTTTGGTGGTATTAGGAAGGCGACCTTCCACAGGTGGCTCATCTTTGTCCTCTCTGCTAGGATGAAAAGGAACCTCAGGTCCTCCAGTTACCTCAACATCAACTACTCCAGCCAACTGATAGAAATTAGCACAAGAAAGGATGGGGAACTGCTCCTTGATAGGTTCAAGAAGTTTAACACAAATATCAAGTCCATTGTTGGCTCCATGAGCTAACTCGGCCTTGTGCCCCATTGTTCCAAATGGTTCTCCTGTTTTTGATTTCACATCATATGTCACAGCTGAATGCCACGCAATTCGTAGCATCAAAGGAGCGCAGTTCTTCTCCGCAATAAATCCACAAAGTTTCCTCTTACATTTTTCAATAGCTTGCTCATACTCTTCGCTAACTTTGGGATACGCCATTGCTTTTCTACTCGAATATGAAAGGAACCCTAATTGGACAGAACAGAGATGTAATACTTAGTAATTAATTGTAAACAAGCAATAATTAGTAACTAATTTTCGCTTGTTAATTCTAATTTATTAGCTAATTATAGTTGATAATTATATTTTTTATTTTAGAAATTTTGGGACACTACAACAAAAACACCATATTACAACTTTAATTTTACAACTGTGCGAAAAGTACAGTTGTAATAAATGCTTTTTTACAACTGTGCAAAACGCACTGTTGTAATAAATGTTTTTTACAACTGTGAAAAAAATCACTGTTGTAATAAACATATATATCACAACTTTTCTTTTTTGTCTGTTGTAATAACTAATATATATTAATTAATTTTTGATAATTAATAGTTAAATTAGAAAGTTGTTTAAACTTATTTTTAGTAACTCTTTTTTCTGTTTCTTGTATTGGAGACCTATTAAATATTAATACCAACTTATATTTAATAATTAGTAATATTAACATTTAAGAATAATTCAAATTTAATAATAAATTTACAAATTAACACCAATTACTATTAATTACTGTTAGATTAGATAAAAACAGCTTAATTGATGATTAATAAATAATAGTTACTTTTTAAAAATTAA
Source organism: Allium sativum (assembly GCA_030737875.1). NCBI lineage: Eukaryota > Viridiplantae > Streptophyta > Magnoliopsida > Asparagales > Amaryllidaceae > Allium > Allium sativum. Next base: position 700,644,165 of record CM060926.1, read on the forward strand.
TATCAAATATTTAATAGTATATAATCAATAACATTTACATAATAATTAACTTTTAATAGTTGGAATTCAATTATAACTTTGGAAAAAAAGGTAATAATTAATAATAACTATTTTTAGTCAGTAATATTTAATATTTTAGTAAAATCAATTCTCAAGAAATTCATATTATACTTATATTTAATATAAAATTTTACTTATTAATTCTAAATTATAATTTTTAATTCTCTAAGTTTTGGTGAAATTTTAATTGTAACCGATGGAAAACTGTCTTTTACAACTATGTCGCAACGGTGTATAAAAGTTGTAAAAGATTTTAGTCTATTACAACTTCTTAATAGACGACAATGGCTCCACCGTTGTAAAAAGTCTTTTACAACTGTTTTCCACCGTTGTAATATGGTCAATTTGTTGTAGTGGGAATTGTTTAAATAAATTTTGAAATATACATAAAATTTTGAAACTTTCATAAAATCGAAAAAACTAAAACTTTAGATAAATTTAAACTGAACAGGATCTTTTAAATTTAAGAAAACTCATGAACGTTAAAAAATTCAAATATAAAAATTATGTTACAAATTATTACTTCTATATTCATTTCAAGGATTTCTTTACTATTAGGGCATCTCCAACAAATTCTTGAAAATCAGAATTTCTGAAATCCGCACCCGTTTTTGCCTCCAACAGTGGTTGGAAATGTCTCTCTGATCTGAAATCGGGGAGAATAGTTCCGGAATCCCCAAACTTGTTACGAGGTTGTTGAACCACCGCACAGAGCTAAGCGCTTGTTCAACAAGCGCGTAAAGCACAACGGTTTTATTCCCTACACGCTTGTTGAACAACCGCGTAGAGCGTTTCCAACGTCTCAATTTGGTAACGGTTATTTTTTAACCTTAGAAATACACAACCCCTTTATTTTCATCCACACCAACTCATCTTCTACCCTATCTTCTTCCACATCAACTCATCTTCAACCACTTCTATTTAAAAAAGCGATTACTAATTTTGATGTCGATGCCGCTAGAATGAGCTTTGAAACTTTTGATTTACAAGATCTAGGCCAACCTTTTTGGTGGAATGCTAACTACTTCAAGTTGGAGTGCTAATTAAGACTATGATCTTTGCTACATCTACTGTTCACTTTCGCTAGATCCTGTCCGTGGTGCCGATCAAAGTGGGGAAACATTTTGGGGTAGAATCACTAATGCATACAACAGGAAGAACATGGATCAGAATAGAAGTGTAGCTTCCATCAAAGGTCGTTATTGTAAGATTAATCGTCAAACGCAATGCTTTGATTCACAAATGTTCAAGCTGAAGCAGAGTAACCCAAGCGGATTTGGAAGTGACACTCATATGGTAAAAAATGTGTATTAATTTTTTTTTTTTTGTACTTTACATTTTAGCGTTGTCGTAAAAGCTTCATATTATTGATGCAGAGACTGTCCGCAAACAAGTTATTTAAACAAATATATAAACCAGATAGTAAACAAGGACCTCATTTCTATCAGTTCATGCATGTGTATGACCTACTGGTTAATCGTGTGAAATGGAAATCTTCACTTCAGAAAATAGTCTAAGACGTCCAATCAAGCGGTAGTCGTGCGAAAGCTACAAGATTTGGAGACAGTTGTAGTCCTAGAGATTCGCAGGACAGTGCAACTATGGGTTTAGAAGAAGATGATCACCTTACTGCTGACCGATATGATAGGCTCGAAGGATCCAAGGCGGCAAAGAAAAAACAAGTGGCAGGAGAGAGTGAAGGTGAAATCATAAAACTATTAAAGGAGTCTAACGATATGTATATGAGCGCACTCCAGAGCAGAAGCATTCAACACCAAGAAAGGCTTGACGCAATTCATCAACTTGTTGAGACAAAACGACGAAAGGAAGAAGATTCAGTCATGTTTACGGATATTTCGCAGATGGATGACGTGCAACACGAGTATACGGAGTATCAGAGATTTGAGATAATGAGGCGAAGAAGAGAAGGAGGTGCGTGAATGTAGATAACTTGGATGTAAACTTTAGTTGGCTTTGTATGCGTCAGTTTGGTGTAAGATTGCATTTTGTTTATGTAGCGTAGGAATGGATTTTGAAATTTAGTTTGGTGTAAGCTGAATTTTGTTTACGTAATGGAGTTTGAAATTATGAAATGGTGTTTGAAATTTAAAATGGCGTTTGAAAATGGCATTTGAAAATGGCGTATTGATAATGGCGTTTGAAAATGACGTTTGAAAATAGCGTTTGAAATTTAAAATTCCAATTTAAAATTTAAAATTCTAGTTTAAAATTTAAAATTCTAATTTAAAATTTAAAATTCCTATTTAAAATTTAAAATGCCGTTTGAAATTTAAAATGGCGTTCTAAAACGACTTTTGAAAATGGCATTTGAAATTTAAAATTCCAATTTGAAATGGCGTTTGAATTTTAAAATGGAGTTTGAAATTCCATAGCGACCTTTTTAAATTTTAAACTGTACAAAACTTTCAATTTATATTATGAAATCTGAATTTTTCACATTCGTTGGAAAGATATAATTAAACAGATTCAAATGTTTTTGGTTTTACTGAAATTCGAATTATATTGAATCCCACACATTCAATTGAAATTTAAAATGTTATTTTCAATTACCGCCTCATTTTAAACTCCATTTTAAATTAAAACAAATCATACCAAAATCCATTTTTAATTAAAATAAATCATACCAAACTCCCTTTTTTAATTCAAACTCCATTTCAAACTCATTTTTAAAGTCAAACTCCCTTTCAAACTCCATTTCAAACTCCTTTTTAAAATTCAAACTCCCTTTCAAACTCCTTTTTAAAATTCAAAATCCATTTCAAAATCCTTTTAAAATTCCTTTTCAAACTCCTTTTCAAAATCCTTTTTAAAATTCAAAATCCATTTTAAAATCCTTTTTAAACTCCTTTTTAAAATTCAAACTCCTTTTCAAAATCCTTTTTAAACTCCTTTTTAAAACTCAAACTCCATTTCAAACTCCTTTTTAAAATCCTAAATCCATTTCAAAATTCTTTTCAAACTCTAAAATTCAAACTCCAATTCAAACTCCATTTTAAACTCCTTTTTAAAATTCAAACTCCCTTTCAAACTCCATTTCAAACTCCTTTTCAAACTCCTTTTTAAAATTCAAAATCCTTTTCAAAATCCTTTCTAAACTCCTTTTTAAAATTCAAACTCCAATTCAAACTCCATTTTAAACTCTTTTTTAAAATTCTAAATCCATTTCAAACTCCTTTTTAAAATTTAAAATCCATTTCGAACACCATTTCAAACTCCTTTTTAGAATTCAAACTACATTTCAAACATCATTTTAAATCACAGGACATAAAATACAATAACATACAACAATATCATCATCAACATACCGTTAGTCATAAAAAAACATACAACAATGTCATCATCAACAACGCATGTAATATAAAACCTGTCAGTCATAACAAAAACATACAACCATGACGCTGCATGAACCATCAGTCAATATGCATAGAAGCGCTACCTGCCCCATCGGAACTGTCATCACTAACGTCATCATGAACGTAATCCAAATCATTATCCATATGTGCTCCATCACCAGAACCCTGCTGCTGTAACTGAGTCTATAGGGAAGCAATCTGGGCCTCGTAACGAGATTGCTGTTGTGCCAAAGCTCCGTGTAAACTATGGTACATCAACTGTGTGTACTCCAACGTCATACGCTCAAAAGCAGCCAATATACGTCTATCATGGTCCATGTATAGCGAGTACTGTTAATGAGACAACTTGTTTTACACAAATGAAGTTTTTATAATGAAATCGTACATGTATAGCGAGTATTGTATTACTCTTACGTACCTGATGTGAATGATACAAATCGGCTGATGGTTCTCCGGGAGGGTCAACAGGTGGATACTGCAACGGAATCTCTACAATCTGACCCTGTACGTCACACGCCCTAAAAATGTGTGGCAGAGGGTCCAAAGCACCACTCTGTGTGAACTGAGACGATACAGGCGCAAAGGTAGGGGGATGCACCGGGAATCTGCCTGCTACTGAAGATGGCCCGATATGGTCGGAGTTCGAGCCCAATAGGTTTCAAAATCTCCGGGCACTGTAAAAGGCTCACCGTCCACCCAGCCTGCAGCCCACATACCCTTAATATATGCTAATCCTACCTGAATATCCCCAAACACCTGATCCCATGGGAGTGGATCGAAAGGAATGCGCTCTAACTCGTATAGCTGTAGCCAACACCGCTCCCCCAAATACCAAATGAAAGGGCATGTAGGCACCTAGAAGCATACCCTACGCTTCGAAAGACTATAACTGAAAATGAGCGGGTGCTCATCCTGAGGAGCCAGAAAATCTATGTATGTCTGCCATGGACGTCGAATAATGCCATCCCGCTCCCTCATATCAATCTGCGTGCGCACCTCCATAAGCTCGTTATGCACACCCTGTGCAGAACGAGCAAGATGCATACCAGGACCCCATCGTCGTAATCTCGGAAAGTATATGTACGGTGTACTGATGGCCTTATCAATAAGTCGGGGGTGCATGTTCGCCATGTACTCGTAATACCAAAATGGGAGAATATACCAGAAACCGTACAGCTGCTTGCAGCGCTGTATGGCGTAGAAATCCAAAGCTACATACAAATAGCCTAATATCGCTGTATCCCAATCAAACGAATGCAACTGCTCTATGTCTACAAGGCTAGCCAAAAAACCAAGTCTAATAGTCCCCCTGTTGTTGCTAAAAAAGGCGAAACTAAATAGGTATAATAGAAAGGCCTTGATAACGGGGATGTGCATAGCCATAGTGGTCCGATGTTTAGTGACATAGGCATACAGAGTTGTTAGGCTAACGGCTTCTGAAGAAAGGCATGAGGATCTAAACCCGGTAACTGCTCTGAAAAACTATCAAACTCCTCAAATGATACATCAAAGGGAATTGGGTGACGACCTGAACGACCAATCTCGATGCCCGTGAGGACGTAAAAATCCAAATGAGTAAGCCCTAACTCAAAATTAGCAAAGTGAAATGTGTGTGTAGTAGGCCACCATCGCTCACTAATAGCCTCTACAAGGCATCGGTCAACATGAGCAAACCTATGTAAATCTAAAAAGTCGCCAAATGGTGTATCACAGAGTCTAAGTGATATAGTCTCGGGTAACTGCTCAAAAAGTGTCGTACAACGTGACCAACTACCTCGCATAGCAATATGTCGAACCTAAACGTATGTAAATTTGTCGTGAACATGTAACATTAAACAACATTCGTGAATAGTAAAAAGGTTATATGTAACAAAGTTATAAAATTATACCTTAGGTGTCGCAACAGCAACAGACACTCGGTGTGTAAATGTCGCAGGCAGATCGTGCAATACTCTAAGGCTCGCAGTAGTCACGGTGGCATCTGGTGCGGCATGTACTAGTCCGACATTAGGATCTGTCGGAGGATGGCTGACCCGTCTACCAGACTTAACTTTACGTGGCGGCATTTCGTCGTAGATATTAATAAAAAAAAATTAAAAGGAGGGAAATTAAAAAATTTTATGAATTGAAAAATGAGCATTTCAAATATTCAAGCGGTTGTTGAACAACCGCGTAGGCTCTACGCGGTTGTTCAACAAACGCATTCTTTTTTTTGACGAGCCGTTTTTTTTAAAAAATCCACGTGTTTGTTGAACAACCGCGTAGTCACACGCGGTTGTTGAACAACTGCCTGGACCTAAAAACTGTTGTGATTCCCCAATTTCCGGAGTGTGGATAATCGAAATACGAAAACCCACACTCCGGAACAGTTGGAGATGCTCTTACTTTTTACTTTGTGCGTACTTGTTTTCTTCCTATTTAAGGAGCATAGCCCAACGTTTTCCTTAACTTAGAATTTTGGGTTCAATTCAAAATTCCCTCCACGTTGAATTCCCTTTACATATTTTCACTCCAACTTTACCATATTTCCCTCCAACCATGATTATTTTTTAGGGGTTGGCTATTTGCACCCCATTATTTTCTCTTCACCCCCCGAATAAAATTTTAAAATTTCATTTCCAAATTTGCCCTTTAACAGCCGATTAGATAGTTTATCTATTGTTGCAAAATGATTAAAAAATAATAATTCCAACTATGTATATGAGTGATCGATGCTAAATTGCAAACTATAATTAAATTTAAAATCAGCATTATATGTGATCTTTATAAAAAAATAAAAAATAAAAATATTGATTAAAAAAAACAATTATCAAAAATTTAAAAACTGTACTATCAACGATGTGTATCGTTATGCATTTTGAGATCGAGTATGTTAGCAATAACGGAAATTGTAAAGATCTAAACAGTAAATAAATAAATCATTAATATAGATGATTTTGTTCAAATAAATCAACGTTGAAATAATATGCAATAAGGGCATTTTTGGATTAAACGGGGTGAGAAGAGCAAATGATGGGGTGCATATTTTATTTTCAAATTAGTGGAGGTGAAGAGCAATTAGCAGGGTGTTAATAGACGCACCCTATTTTTTATTGCCCATTTCGCTCTTTCCACTTCCCCAAGTCGCCATTGTAAATACAACATTATCATATTCTTCCCTTCTTCTTTATTGTGCCTAATCCAAACAAAAAATCATTGCCTCTTACGCTATATCCAACCGAAATAATTTTTGCCTTGAAACCTATCGTCCAAGCTTGCAATGAGAAAAAAAATCTCAATCGTCCACGTCAAAAGAATAGTACTACCTGGAGCCTTCGTGACTCGACCTAGAATTTTTGGGTGAGTTGCGTTATGCTCGGGTCATTGATTTGGAAATTGATGCTTGTTGTTCAACATGGCTCAGGCTGTCGATTTGAAATTGGAGCTCGTTGTCTAACTCCTGCGTTGATGTCCGGATCCTGGCTGTTGCGCATTGAAACTTGAAATTCCCTTATCCAGATTTTTTTTACTAGTATTACATCTTGATTCCTGTGTGAAATAGCACAGGCGAGATAAAAAGTTTGAATTTTGCAGTTTATTTTCACGATTTTCAGCCTGGCCTTCATTGCATGATGTTGAGATATAGAGATCGAGTATAGGAAGGGATAATGTAGTGTTGTGGCTGTTGCGCCTTGAGTGTATGATTGTTGTGCCTTGAGTGTTTTTCATTTTATTCCGTCATCCATCATTCATTTATCTCCATTCCTTTCCCTCCTCGTCATTCCAATTGGACATTCCTGATGCATAAGGAAAAGAGAAAGAAGGCTCCTTCGGTCGTCTTATATCTGGCTACAAGCAGTGCTTCTCTGACTTTTTTGGCCAGCAATACAGTGATAACTTCCCTCTTATCAGAGTTTTGGAGATGGCATGTGCTACTGTTATGCTTGAGAAATCGGAGGCTACTATGTTGGATTTTGGACGTGCCTCTGCTACTTGTCTTCCAAAGTCAACTACACTAAGATGACCGGTAAAGTTAATCCACTCTCTGCCTTGTTCGATTACATATAATCTCTTCCTACTTGTATTATTATCATACCCAATCTCATTGCAATCTCTCATTTGTATCATCGGTCCTTCATGTGATCACCTCATTTCTGCTCTTTTGGCTGCTTTTATTATTGATAATCATTGGGTTAGAATAAATGTAGTTTGGGAAACAAATGTTGTCAAGGATTCAAATGATGGATTGGTTACAAACTGTGATACAGTTAATGTTTCAAATTGTGATGTAGAAACAAATTTTTATGTGTTATATGATTTATAATTTGTATTTTGGATATAAAGTTGCGATTCCTATCAATGAATGGATCATGATGCCTTTGAACTTACATCTATTTCTTGTGTTATTTATCTATTTATTGTCGCAAATATACAATATATATAGATTTTTATGCATGTAATTTGTGGATAAGTTACAACTGTAAAACAATAGTTGTAATAAAATATATCAAATAGTTGCAAAATTATAACAACAACGGTGCATAATAGTTGTAATAAAGTTTATTACAACGGTGGAAAAAAGTTGTAAAATATACATATCACAACAGTGTTGCAACAGTGGAAAAAAGTTGTAAAAGATTTTAGCCTATTACAACTTCTTGATATACGACGGTTGCCCCACTGTTGTAAAATGTATTTTACAACGGTTTTCCACTATTGTAATATGGTCATTTGTTATAATGTCAATTAAGGTCATCTTATTTGTTTTTTCTATGCTATACCTATGTGTGGAGTTTGATATCTACTAATTCATTTTTCTATACAAATTTTTTTAGTTGTAGCTTTTCATTGTTAGGTGTGATGGCTTAATGTATCTTATTAATGAAGCTTAATTCTAATAGAGACGAATGGTGCAAGTGCATAAGGTACCCAGTGTTATTTTTATTAGATGTTTACTAGATATATTGGTGAAGAATTCCATCTTTTTACTATAATACCTTTTTACGAAAGCATATATGTTAAATCGCATTGAATTTTACATTCTATGTATAGAGAATCAAAAGACTCTTTATTATTGAAATGAAAATTAAATTTCGTGATCTTCTTTCACAAATTTACCTTTTTCACATCATCTTCCTTCAATATGTCTATTTTTTTAAGATTAAACTTCCCTCTTATTCATAATTCCTTTATTTCGTCCACAGCAGTAGCTCAGCGGTTAAAGACTTTGCGATGTGATAGCAGAGGAAGGGTTCGAAACCCAGAATGGCATGCTAAGAGGTTACCATGTGCATATGATAGGATCAAGCACTTATGTGGTGCTCGCGGACCGGGGTAGCTGCACTAGTGAGGGTTTTACGACTCTGGACGGTTTCCCTCCCGAACAAATTCAAAAAAATCCTCTATTTTGCAACTAAATAATAATTCAAATGAACACCATGTTTTTTTCAGCTCTATTATTGTAGTGCCCTGAACTTCCCGGCCGGTCTATACCGAATAAGAAGGCGGACTGCTTTGAGAACACGACGCATTAGAACACGAACATGAGAACATCAACAATTTACATCAGAGTATAAGATATTAGAGTACGAAATAAATAATATACAGCGGAACTACAATATCAGAGATTAATAATTTACATTTAAATCCATAATATTTAGTGCAAAATCATCAACTACCACAACTGAAAGAAATACACGGATACAAAGCTTTTCGAATATAGCTCCAGTCGTAATCCAGGATCCTGTGAAAAGAAAGATCTGCGAAAATCAAAACTACTAGATGTCCATGTGCAAAATATGGGCACCCAGAGTTTAGGTGGAAATAATAAACACCGAGTCAGTCATGGAACTGGTGTGAGAATTAAAACAGTTATTAACTTGATTTTTATGTTGGGTAAATCGAGAGACCACGCCATATAACACGGAACAGATTCCCTTCCAAGAATACCATAAACAAACAACACAATGCTTTTTGAAAAAATGAAGCCATTATAAGACTCATATCCCATCACACAATGCAACACAAACCAGAGGATAGAATTTTAGCTCATAATGGCCAATATGCTTGTTATGCGAAATTTATCTTTTACTATTACTATAAGTGAAGAAATTAACTTCAAATATAAATATATCAATCATAGATGACATAGTACCCCATCCTACTATGTCGCCATATAGGTTTGCAACTAAAACCGAAAAGTCACATATTGGAAACTGGATTCCATTTATGAGTCGAGGCAACTGATGCATCCTCACCGGTTTCGGGCTATATCTAGCGGGATGCCCAGGATCAACACACGTAATACTTGGATCTTCAGGGCCGGTCCTCTCTTACTTTTGAGGATTAGTTATTCCTGAAAAATATGCTTCCCAGTCCTATCGGACCTATCACTCGAGCCTTTTAGTCGACTCAACATCCGAGGCGCCTCACAATCCATCATCTACATAAGTAAAATGTCTGTGCTCCATACCATGACAACACTTCTATCTAGAAAGAAACGCATGCACTCCTTGCAGTACTATCCTGTTTTTGACTCATACCGGGTGTGAGGCTCGCGAATCAACGCTATACACAAAGCTATTCTACTTAAAGCCGTGCTTTGGTCATCATCCACAAGGCCTTGCTTTTCAACAAAAGCCTTGATCGTTTGCATCTTAACATGCTACATTGTCAACTCATGCCATACAACTAATATCTATCAATATATAACCTCTAAGCTCGTACGTCTCAGAGAAGGGTGTTAAAAAAGAGAATAAATTCTCTGCCAACAAACAGATACATAATTAATAGAAATCAATCGATATAGAACAAAATACAATGTCAAACATAATCAATTTATAAGTTCGTTCTGGGTCTGAACGAAACCGGAGGCACCTTATTCCTCACTTTTATGTCCAATACAGGAGAGAGGTCCTCGCAGATCCGGTCGATCTCCAAGTATGTCTGGACGGCCATATGATGTGAAGATCAGTAATCATCTTGGGTGTACAACCCGATCAAGACATCAGTAATCATCCATATGATGTGAAGATCTCAGGTCTTCAACCACCATCTTCATATCTTCGACTTTTAATCATCATAACGGTTATCTAGAATGGGTTTAACTCGGTCTTTTCGAATTACTCGTGTATATTATGATTAAGTGCAATAAAAACACATCATACGCCTCATTCCAATCCAGAATATTCTTTTATTCAAATCTTCCTGGAAATCATTTCAAAATATTTTTAATATTTTTCTCAACTTAAACCAAATTAAGGTTTTTTAACTAGTCAGGATTAGCGAGCCTTGCCGATATAATCATTCATTTTATTAACCCAATCCCAACCTATTCATCCCATGGAGCAAAATTGGTGGTACTCCATATCTAACACCCACTGTGTTATCAATAAAATTAATTACCATTTCACGTTTAAAATCTAATTAAAGATTTGTTAAAACTCTAATCAGTTTTGATCTCAAAAATAATTATTTAATGATTATTCAAATTTAGGAATTAAATCCTGTCTTTACTTGGGTTAAAGAAATAATGTCATTTAAAGCACAATTAACGATAAACCCAAAAACATCTTCCGTTAAAATTGAACCTTCACAGAAATCATAACAGTATATGATCGATTTAATTTCCATATCGGACTAATACTATAGGTGGAATAACGGCAATGCCATTGAAATTACATATATAAAGGTCTTCCTTTGCAGAAGCTCATTTTGATTATCACTAAATCGAGTTCGACTCAATTCAAATTTAATATATTAAATTGGAAAAACTTTACTTTAGCAATTTCCTTAAATCTTAGTTAAAAGATTTATAAACTCCAAATAATATCTTCTCGGTTAATTGGGTTTCAGAACTAGTTTCATTTAAAACACATTTCACAACAAACCCAAAATCAACTACCATTTAATAATAAATACAAGGCTTGAATAAAAATCATGTCTACTTATATTCAATATCAAATTTTGAAACCAACAGATATTTTATTTGGAATAACGATATCTATATCTTCCAAATTCCTCAACGATATCTGTATAATCACGGAATCCAATATCGAATTATTCCGGAGATTATTTCCATTCAAATCCTTTTCAATTCATACATTGGAAAAATTCTGGTCATATTAAAACCATATCAATTCTTTATTCTAGTTGTTAACCATTTCATTCAGATAAAAATATCTTTTATCTTTTCAAACTTGGAGTTTTTCAATATTTTTGTGTCCATCCAAAATCGGACATCAAAGTCGTATTTTGATTCTTCACTGAATATTATTTTAAAATATTCATTATTTCTGAATTGGAATCAGATTCAATCAATTACCTTACAGTTTTATTTATATGGATTCCATATGTCACATGTATTCAGAAATAGTTATAATCAACTATTAAATATTCAATTCACATCCAGAGTGCATCTACAGCTGTATAAGCATTACATAATTAAATAACACTTACTACAGTCTGTCAATCAATCGATTGACGTACAACTAAACACAAGGGAGATGTGTGAAGTTATTATCATCCCCAGACCCATGTGGGGTTTTCAACCAACAAACAACATATCATTATTTGTATACTTGGGCGATGTGTAAAATTATCGCCCCAATACCCGTGTGGAGTTTACATCACAATCCATGTGAATTTATTATTATTTGGGAGAAGAGTGGGTACTGTCATCCCAGAATAATTCTTAACATAAATGTTTTATTTGACAACATACATACATATATATATATAGTTTATTAATAATAACATTAAAACTGTAAACATCCATCAACCACCAAACAGCATTGCAATCACAGATTATATATATATATATATATATATATATTTAGTTACAAAAATAGATAACCGTACAAAATTTTGAGTGAGGGAGTTCTCACCGTTTCCACTCCGTCATTCTTCAATTGATGATTTTATAAAACGATTTCGTAAGAATCGAGCTATAGAAATTTGCGAATCAGAGAAACTGACAAGTCACAAACGAAGTCGAAATGGGCCGAAACTTGGCTGGGAAAGATCCTGGATGGGCCTAGCTTGTTGATCGTGGTTTCCACCGATCAACAACATAAAAACAAGATTTGGACGTCTGTCCTAAAAATTCAGTCCTGAACCAGCAAGGATTTAGTTCAATTTGGTGCTATTTCAGATGTCTGAATTTTTTTGACTAGACATCTGAATTAAAATTTAGGCATCTAAATTAAAAATTTCAGACTTCTGAATTCTGTTACTCATGTTTTTATAATTATTCGTAGCAGATCAGATATCTAACCCAAAATATTCGGACGTCTGAATCCTGAACCAAAGCACAATTTGCCTAAATAACAAGCTCAAAGTGATATCAAACAACGCCCGAAGGTCTATGATGTTATCTACATGCAAATGAGGCTTCTAAAACTCCCAGAGGTAGCTCATAACACCAAACTCACATCCACAAACATTCATATAAGAGATTTGCAATGATTTTTGATTATAAATTCCAAAACGACTTAAATTCTCTGACTAAAGCAATCAAATACAATACAAGCGAGTTGTGAAGACTTAGAAATTTGTCGGGGTGGCAACAGAGCTTTACAGTATCACCAAATTAACTCATAGCATATGAACTAGATTGTGTGGACAATTCCAATGACAAATTTTCAGTTCAATGGAACATAAACTAATGAACCAGAAACTGTATACTTATCTAACCAATTCATATGCATATGTAAACCCAAATGAATTCTAAATTACACTCTTACAAACTAAGAACTTATGGCATAGATGTGGGTTCATGAATAACTCACAAAGCTCTCACATTTCGTGGTTAGAATTGATTCAATGACAAGCTACAACAACCTCTCTTCCAATATTACTCACGAATCTTCAATATAAACATGAATACACAAATTTCCTAGAAATTAGGTCATAGGAAATCTTAGAAATCGAAAGGAAAACAATTAGGAGAAGATGGAGATGGAGAAGCTTACTCCTGTTGTCTCTTTGATTTTCCCCTTGATTTGGGCTTGGATTTGCAAAACCTAGCTTAGGAATTTTAATTTCCCTTTCCACTCTCCATTTTCTATTTTTTTTTGGTAAGTGTTGAATGAATGAGGGAGAGGGGTTGATTTGGGGCACTTAAGTGAAGTGGGCTAAGTGGCTAACCAAGCTCTAACCAAAGTCCCAACTTTCACAAACCCGAAACATATCGATGCTTATAGTTTTCGAGCACGCAAACGACATTTTGAACTCAATGGAAGTGGTTTCGAGTCCAAATTCGTCCGTATGCAAAAAGTGATATTTTGGTCTTACACCCTATGAAAGAGGCCAAATTTCTCCAACTCCAAAGGTATAGATGTTTACAGTTTTCGAACATGTAAACGACATCTTGAACCCAATGGAAGTGGTTTCGTTGAAAATGGAGGTTGTTTGCAAAATAGCGATTTTAAGGGCTATATATAATATTAATACATATATTTATATATATTCCATAGCGACTATTCTAAATTTTAATTTAGACATAACTTACAATTTATAAAGTGAAATCTCAATTTCTTACATTCATTAAAAAGTTATAATACAAAATATTCCAACGTTTATTTTTTTATCAAATTCTGATTTATATTGAATTCTGTACACTCATTCGAAGTTTAAAATCAAAGTTTCAAACTACCGCACCATTTCAAGCTCGTTTTAATTAAATTTTAATTTTATACGTTCTAACTTCGATTTAAATAAATTTTAAGTCGTTTATTCTCAAAATAATTCATCTAAAATATTTAGTTTCTATGAAAATCAATTAAAAATAAATTTTAAATTGGTTCCAAAAATACGGGTTGTTGGAGTTATCCTATATCTTTTCGTTTCCACAAGAAAAAAAATGAAGCAATATATGCTATTTTTGTTTAATAGGATAATTAATCTTTGGAAATTCCATTAGGATCATCCTATTTACTTTCCTTTACTATATCTGGGTGGAATTTAATGTCTACTAACTGATTTTTATTTTGAAAAAAAAATCAATTGTAGGTGTGATGGCTTAATATACCGGACTGAAGGAACACTAATCTAATAAAAAAATAGACGTAAGTGTATTAAGTAAAGTATTAAATAATATATTTTTAGAGTTTTTATTGTTGAACGATTCAATTATTTCTATATTATTAGAGTTTTTATTGTTGAACGATTCAATTATTTCTATAATATTTTTTAGTTAGGTTTATTTCTTAATTTTTATTAGATTTTAAATTTGAATCGGTGGATGAATCGGAAGACTCTTTGCTGTTGAATGGTAAATTTCATTTAGTGATCTTCTTATTATATTTTAAGTTTATCTTATGAAACCAATTCTTAGGATGAACATGTATAAGAGTTTATGCATATGTATAAAATGAAGCATTTTAAATTTTATGACTTCTTTCTTTATGTTTTATAATCCTTTCTTCTTTCATTTTCAATAACGATAATCAAAGTAGTAGTTTACTTATAATTTTGTTTATTTAATAATGATTAGACATATGTAATAATTGTGATTCGTGTGGAACTTGATAAAAATCATATATCTCACTCCATATTTGTCTATATTATCATTGAAAACGTACATATATCTTAGTCTTTTTTATGATTATACAATCTTTTTATCTTCTTAACAATTATTTCACATGGTTTAGATGTATTATTTAGTATATTTAACAATGAACTAATTTGGTATAACCATATCACAAACGTCTTTGAGATTATGCTTGGTTTATTTATAAACTCAGACTTGCCATTTCATTTTTTTCTTTAATAATATGTTTTATGTTTTGAAATTTGTTTTACACATATTTCTTCCAGTTGTTTATTACATACATATCTTAAGGTGACATAGGCCCTATAATTATTCCAATAATTTATTTGCACAATTAAATGGTTATCTTCTTGAAACATCCCCTTAAGTAATGTATTAGTTTCACAAATTTTACTCATTTTGTTAGCAAAATCAGTATTTATTACTAAAATTTTCACTTATTGTTCACAAAAATAAAGTATCTGTTTTCATAAATTCAATGCTTGATTTATATGTTCTTGTAACGACCTGGCATTTTGACCGCTCCAAGTCGGTAATTAAACCAACTCGAACTGTTCAAGACGACAGATTGTTTTGGCTTATCCAATTTAAAACAGAACAGACACAGAATCACAGAGTACAATAAATTGCAGCGGAATAAAATTTCTGTATAAATATCAGAGTTGTATACAAAATTTGCACAGCGGAAGAAATATAATTGTATACATGAATTTTTGACTGAATAAAATTTTACACTTTGTTGTCGAGCGTAGCGCGCACGAGCGTCTTCACGTCCTCTCCGGTTTTGCGAGCTGATATCTATAACCTGGAACACTTGGGGCCTGATCCGAGTGTTCCATGCAAAATACACAAAACACCCGAGGCAGGATTAAACTTATTTCACGTTAGCACACTTCGATAAGCACAGAATATAATCAGTTTAATCCTAATAAATTTTAGATATTTCGAGTATAATACCCATGTACCGCTGACACAAATTCAGTACTTCGTTGACAAAGCATGGTCGCAAAACAAGACAGTAAGGTCATGACATGAGAACCATGTACCCAAGTGTATAATGTTAAGAAAGGAGTGCAGGTGTGACAAGTGCTTAAATGGCCACTGGATCGGTAATCAACACATAAGTTGTGAAGCTACAAAATGGCATGCATGGTACAACGGTGACGGTTTACACGAGCAAATGCATATATAGTAGCAGGGTTATATTCATGGGGTGTCGAAAAAAAAATACAAACATCAACGGGTGCAACGATCACTATTAGAAATGAAATTGGGCAAGACAACAAGCCAACCATTTATGAGTCACATGTAGAGCCATTGGTATGCATGTGCAGTATGGTCCTAATCATTTTCTAAGGAGTAACAGGTCTTAAGGAAACCAATATCAAAATAATGACCCAATTTAGCAAGGAAAGGCTTCTGTACAAAAGGGCACACTATACTTGTACAAGTAATACTAGTAGTGCATGGGTCAGGTCACGTTATGGCCATGAAAGGAAAATAGCTTTCAACCTGAACAACAGGTTATACATGGCGCAAATAGGTATAGTTTTGGCTATTGCTAGGAGAAAACCAATGAGTATGTAGACTATTCAAATGCAACAAATATGCTTATCTCAATGTCCAAAAATGCAACATGCTGGTAATATTTTATGCATGAGTGGGTATGAATAATCATGGTACCAAAAATAAAAATCATTAACATGCTTAAAGCAACTAATCACTACATGCAATTAAAATGAATTAAATCAATGCATGCAAATGGAATGAATTGGAATTAATTGCATGCAAATGAATAAAATAAATCACCGTATGCTTTGCATTTTCCATAACAATAATAAGATGGCTAAATGCACATAAATGAATTGAGTTAATGCATGCAAATGAATTAAATAATTTACTGCATGCGTGAGTGACAACATGGGTCATATTCAACCAGGACAAAATTTAGTATATTCAATGAAATGCCATAGCCATTATCAATATGAACTGGCAAGGCAAGGGGCAGTGAGGAGCTGTATGTACACGCATGGGGCACAAACCTTTTTCTAAGGTAAAATCATGTCTAAGAGGGAAGAAATCATGGTACTACATCAACATTGGTACCCAGGTGTTGTATCCAAACAGGGACTAGAGTAGGCCATGGATCCTATGCTGGACAAAAGGTTTGCATGCACAGTAAAACAACTAAAGGGGAATACACATACAGATCTTCGCAAACAGTGCACATGACAAGATATATGAGGCCGAGGTCAAGAACAACAGCAACAACATATTTAAAACGGATTATACTTGGTGAAATCAAAGTCGCAACTTGAGAAAAAGTTTAATCTGTAAGAAGCTTACATTTGGTCGATGAGGCTGAAGAACAACGTTGTTCGGAAGCGGCAGAATACTAGCAATGGTGCTGAGTCGATGTGAGAGGAAAAGACAGCAACCGCCATCGCTGAAATTGGAGAAACGCAGCAGCTAAAGACCATTGCATGATGGAGGCTTCGGAAACGATGTTGGTAGCGAGCTCAGAGGCCCAGGGAGGAGCTGACTACATCGGGTTTGGACCTTAAGAGGAGAGAAGCGCAGGCGAAGGGCTCGCCTGAGGTCTACTGGCGGCGGACGCGGTCTTGATCGTGGGCGGCACAGCTTGAGAGGCAGGGTTTGGAAGGCCGACGGTGAAGTGACGGAGGTGCTGCGGTGGGTTTGACATCCGATTTTGGGAGAGGCGAGGCTTTGAGGGAGGATGAAGTCATGATTTTTGAATTGAAAGAAAAATGGATTTGGGGATTTTTTTTTTATTCCTTTGGCTGAGCGAATGAGGAAATGAAACGAGAGAGAAAATATAAATAAAGGTTAAAGGCGGTGGGCAAAAGAAACGTGGTGAACAAACACGATGAACCAGGACAGGTGTAGACCGATACATAAAAGGCAAGACAAGTGGCCATAATTATTTATTTTTATTTTTATTTTTAGTATAGTTTGAAGGAAATATTGGGATGAACACGGTAGGAGATTTTGAACAGATGAAAAAGATTTGAACGAAGGAACATGGTAGAACGAATGTTACAAATGACCATACCACGTTGTTTAACGCAATCAACCCGTTATAAATTCAACCGCTATTAACGATAAATTAAATTGCAAATTCTCATTTCAACGTTTAAAATAAATTAAATTTCTTCTTAAATTAAATACAAGATTTTTCCTATTTCGAATATTCAAATAAACCGAAAACGTTAATAACGTTCGTTTTTAACAAACGTTCATATTGAAATTTGAATTTAAAAAAAGAATTTATTTTAAAGCAAAACTATGTTCAAAATAGTTACAAGTACAAATATTACGTCGAAATCTTAACACAAATAATTATTTTAACGGTAAAACTTAAATTTAGATCTATATTTTAGACGTAAAAATTCTAGGCCGTTACAATCTCCCCCACTTAAAGCTTTTCGTCCTCGAAAAGGAGAGTTGTAAATTTTTATACTTAAGTAGAATAAAAGGTATCAAAAACAAAATACTTATCATCTTTGGCAAACTTGAAAATTATCAATAGTTCAAAGGAATACAAAACTTCATATAATTGAATTTGTAAACTTATATATCAAAACTTAAATTATATTGAAACTGGATAAAGGAAATTTGTACTATATTCCGAAATCAAAATTTGCAAAAACATTTAAAAACTCCAAACGATTTCTTCGAACTTAGAATCCCATTTTCATTTTAAATCATTGAAGTACTATACATTTCTTCCATATAGAATCATACTTCACCTCGGGATTTCAAAACCAAATCGCTTCCAAAAACTTCAAACATATTATGATAAAATCAATATCAATATATATGTTCCATTTCCTCGAGAAGTTTCTCCCCATGACAAGGTTACTCGGGAACGACCTATCGCACGAAATAGTGTGTATATATATATATATATATATGACGTCTCTCCTTTCCCTGGAGCCGACCATCATAAGGACTCAAAAATCCGAAATCACACACATCCTTTCTTTAGTCACGGGTTACCCAATTCCATGGTTCATATGAAATCATTTCATATCCCGAAGGTATAAATCATTTCATAACAATAATTCGCAAATACTTTCAATCATAATATTGTTGTTTTTCAAAACATTTCAAATATCGGGATTCAAGTCGTCAAATCTTCTTTTATTTATAAACCACTTTCCCATATCCAAAATAACTTGGAAATCAATTCAATCAATACGATTTTCTTAATAACTTCTCAAATCAAGTAAGCTTTAAATTTTCACATCAAAAGCTCTTTATAAAAATCGTATAAGTTCATTAGATCAAATATCATTTAAATAGCTTCAAAACCTTTCCAAGATAAAAAATGTTCAAGAGATTCAAATCAATATCTTAGTGATCATTTACAAGTCATATAGTCGAATGACCCTTCCTATCACCCAAAATTCTTTCCACAAAATATAGGACTTCTTATTCAGTCTTATTTCAAATATCATGTCTTGTTGAAAAGGTTACATTATCAACTAGTCGAAAGAAAACTCTTGAAACATTTCTATAAAAAATACCATCACGCTTCCGCTACGCACTCTGATTAAGCATATGTATGTTTCAAACTAGTATTGTCCAAACATTTATTCCAAAACCTTAGAGTTTTGATTTCAAAATCTTAAGTTCCAAACACTTCCAGTTTAAAGCTCATTTGTTGAGTTCTGTTGACAAAATGCCTTGGATAAATCAAAATTATCTAGTTTGAATTCAATGTTGGTTTTGATTAATCGCATGGCGCAAAGGAGTACATATTCATGGATCAAGTCAAATTCCATGTACTCAAACAGAAGTTCGATGGAAAAAAAAAATGAGCACCAAAGAATGATGGTTCGAGTCCAAATAATTAGCCAAATTCAAGAGAAGAAGTATGGAAGTTGCTACTCAAGGACAAAACAAGAAAGTCGCAAGCACGCAAAGATACGAACATCAGTAGCTCAACTATGATATACTCGATTTTTTTTCTATTTTTCTTTTGTATCTTAACCGATTACGTGTTAAGTAACTTCCATTCATACAGTTTCAACAGTTTCAAGTGGGGTAATTAAGTCTTCTCCCCACTTATATTATTTGTTATAATTCGATTGTCAACATTTGAATTATGGAGGATAAGCTCATTTATGCGTACTTACAAAATTTATTCTTTGACTGAAATTCAATTCTAAAATATCTTTTTCAGTTATCCACAAATGGCTTGATTTGCGCTTATTTCTCATTATCCTAAGTTAAGTATGCGTTTATCTTAACTACCTTATGTTATATCCATTTAACATTCGCAACCATTTGTCGAAACAGTTTAAGTATTTCTCGACGTCTTAACTGAAATTATACATCTTCCTCACCTTCGAAACTTGGAAATGAACACCAATGATCTTGCAACAACCACTAGATTCATTTTTAAGTGACTACAGCGTGAATCTATATTTTTCTAGTATATAACAGACTTTGTATATACGTTGATCAGGCGTACATGCAAAATCCTTACATACTTGACATTCCAATCTTGACGCCAACAAATACTCGCACTATTTTCATTACACTTCAATTTCTTTTCAAATCTTTAGTTTCCACTCTTATAAAATCTTTCATATACAAATTTCGAGAACTGTCATATCAAACATTTTGAAATTTCATTTTAATTCAAGGTCATTTTTGTTTCTAAATTGATTTGCATTCTGCTATGCAGTTTTGGTATTTGTTCAAATCAATATTTTACACAACATGTTGGTATTGGAGCAATTTGTGCAATTATTCGCAACAATAACGCATAGAAATCGGTCCTCATGCTAGGGTTCTAATGTAAATAAAACCAATTGCAAAGTTCTATTTTTTAATGCCATTGTTTTTTGTTTTATTTCATAATATTTCCTCTTGATTGTGTCATTAATTATGGTCAAGTAAAATTGTATGCAATTTCAAATTTATAGGTTAAATATAGGATACACATACATGTCGAATGCACCCTCTTGATTTCATATGCTATAGGAAGACCTACTTCTTGTCACAAACAACGATAAACTATGACAAGTAGTTGTATCTTCAATACTGTTTCTTACATATTCAGTACGATGATCCGATATACCTCCAATGGCAATATATCTTTTGATTCTTTGAGAAATAGGATGAAATCAGAGAGAGAGAGAGAATGATGTGAAATCAAGCACAACCCTCCGATATTATGTGGTTTGCAAATCGGTGAAGAATTGAAGTGAAATAGTATCGTTTTGCTAGAAGATTAGAAGAATATGCAGTGGATTTCTTTGGCAAATGTTCGGAGAAGAAGGAATAAGATAAAATGAGAATTCTTAATATCAAAATTCGTTTTCACTTGACCTTTATATAGTGGTTGAAGAGGTGTGTCTTTTGGTGAAGATATGGAGAGAAATGTCTATTCATTTAAAATTTGAAGTTCTGTAAATGGCTAGTATGTCGACATACTAGGATACCCAATGTTGATGTACTACTGGTGCAAAATGAACTGCAACACTGAAATGTGTTACAAATTTTCATCATTTGAAATTACATTATATTTGTTGATTTTGGTGATTCGATTGACGTCAATGATTGAGGAGCTTTAAGTATAATTTTCATAGGATCTTTAACAAGATATTCTAAGGTTCAATTAACTCCACATCACTTCAAACACCTCCGTCCTTCAAAATTCTTCGCTAATAGGTTTTGGTCTTCAATTTCTCTGATTATTCTTATGATATAATTCTTCTATTACTCTGATTAACCTTCTTCTATAATTCTTCTTTTGCAATCTTTTTTTCTCTATAAATGTTTCCATAATATACCTAATGTAAATGCACAGCTCAAAGATACGTTAGTAGTAATGTTTATATGGTTGTTTTCATCAAAATCAATACCTAGGATATTAATAATATATACAATTATATATATAACATAAAGGAAAAACTAAGATATGAAAAAGCATAAGATAACATCCACAAGAAAAGGAAACAAACCAAGACTGAAAAACAATCAACCACGAAATAGGAAGATTAATTAAACTGGAATACATATTACATTGTTAAGAATATTGGAATTGCAGTTTAATCTAAAAATATCAATATTAGACTTAATACTTTTAAGAAATTTTTTAATTCAGAAAACCTATTAAGCTTATTGCTAACCGGCTTTTTGGTCCGGTTCCCAGGAGCGCATCAGACACGCTCAACTCAATGCATCGCATGAGGCTAAGACCGAGAGGGATGCTTAGGAGCGAAAGAGATAGGAACGAGAAGGGACCGCGCCTCTCATAACCTCGCAGCACCCAAGACCCATTTTCGAGCCGAGGCCTCAAATCCGGAAGGAATCGCGAGTCCCGAAAAACACCCGAATCTGCAGTCCTCGTGCCCCCGGAAAGAGGATTTCGCACCCAGGCAGGGTGCGAAATTTCGCATCCAACGAGTGCGAAATTTCGCACCCATCAGGTGCAAAATTTTACACCCAGCTTTGGTGCGAAAATTTTGCAAGTGCAGGTGACAGGTTCGAAAATCTGCATATTGTCCCCCTTTCTTACAAACTCCTATCTAATCCTACCTACCCCCACTCCTATAAATAGCCCATAGCCTCACACTTCAATGGTTATTGGATTTTATTCACTTGGGACCTTCCTACAGCTTCATGAGCCTCATTAATGGCATCTCCTATTTGAGAAAGAAGGAGAATTAAACATTCTTTTTCCCAAATACTTAGCACATGGCAATTATGAAAGTGAATTGAATGAGCGTGGCTCTACTTCGTAATTCTTGAGTGATTAATAATATTCCAACGCCCTTTCAAAGTGGATGTAGGCCTCTACCAGGACCGAACAACTATAAATCCTTTGTGTCAGTTACTACTTTCTTCTACTTAGTCTTGTGACCATAATAACAATTCCTAGTAATATGAATCTTTGGTGTTTTCGACATTTTTTGTTGTCAATATTTGGTTCTTTCATTGAGAATACTCGGATTTCGCGCCTTTATCGCACATTGTCATCTCAACCTTCGACGAGTTTGAGGTTCCTTGCTTAACCTGCTGCCGAGTCCGCTCACGATGACAAGGCGACCAAAGAACGCGATGGTTGGCTCCTCAGCCGCAGCCGAGGCCGGGACATCCCAACAACCTCAACCCACGGACGTCCCGGCCGCTAATGAAGATTTCCCTCCTATTGTGGACCTCGAAGAGCTCGCAACACATGCTCAAATCCGTGCGCTTAATGGAAAATATGAGAATGTAGCGGTCGAGCTTAATCAAGCATTAAGGAATAACATTGACCTTATGCGACAACTTCAAGAAAGTCAACGCATCGTCGCTCGACTTCAACTACCTCGCAAAAACGCTTGACCTCGACAAACTGCCTCGGCAACCCCCTCTTACAAGTCGGGGGGCCCACATCAAAGAAAGAGGTTTAGCCTCATCAACAATGTCGCTGCTCATACCAATGCCCTCGACAACGATAACGGTAATGGATACGGCAACGGCGACCGAAATATGGTCACGTATAGCGAGGGGGCACAACACCGAGACCACTCTCGTTTGATCATCAATGACGGACCAGGTCCTACAAACCATCCTCTTCCTCGACACAACCCGATGGTGGATAATCAGGATGATGGGCCTGCTATTCTAATGACCCGCATTCCTCTAGAACAGGAACCACATCACCCTGCCCCACCTCACCATCCACACCAGGACCCAATTATAGATATCGAGGACAAAGGGAGACGATCCGGACGTCCATCATAGAAGGCGCCCTCGCAACAAAACTCCAGAACCTTGTCAAAATCCATGGATCCCGATGGCGGATCCCCATCCAACTTACCTTCCCGACATGGTACGAAGGATCATGAGAGAAATGCGAGGAGGCACACATGGCTCATAGGAGGCTCACATTAGGCGTAACCCCTTCACTAGAAGATTGAATGAGGCCGAATGGCCACGGCGCTTTAGCATGCCGCAAATGCCACTCTACAATAGCACTACCGATCCTTGCGCCTTCCTAAATCGATATGAATTGAAAATGGACTCGAGTCGGTGTAATGACCCACCAAATGCAAATGCTTCCTGGTCTTCCTATCCGGAACTGCTTTACTTTAGTTCTCTCACCTCCCAGTTGATTCCATTAACAACTTCGGGCAGCTAGCAACAGAACTAGTCAAGCAATTCAGGGTTCATATCCCGACTCCGAAGAATGCCATCACTCTGTCCAACCTAAACCAAGGGCCTGCCGAGTTGCACAAAAGCTACCTTTCCCGATTCAACACAGCTGTCGCAAAGGTCGAAGACCCGGATCCTCGCGCCGTACTCTTTAAGTCAGCAAAAGGCGTCCTCCCTACTTCAAAGTTTGGGGCATGGATTGATCTGAAGCAACCAAAGAGCCTCGAAGCCTTCTGTGAGAAGGCAGATCAGTACTTATGCCAAGAGGAGGCAAGATGGAACCGGCTCTCCGCCACCAGTCGTCCCAATGACCCCCAAGCGGACACCACAAATAACAAACTTAGAGGAAGGCAAGTCAGGGGAGCCCCCCAATCCAAACAGGGGGCCAGACCCCTACAGGAAAAAACCAAACAAAGGTAGGCCGGGTGGCCGAAACAGCGGGCAAACCCCAGCAGAGACAAGAAGACCCGGCCCTTACCGTGCCTCCGAGACTTACACCCCATTAAATGAAAACTTAGAAACACTGTACTTGGAAACATGCAACACTTTGCCGTACAAGAAGCTATGTGTCAGGGAATGAACTAACCACGAGAAGAACACTGGGAGGTAATGTCGATACCACGACGTATACGGGCACGACACCAACGAGTGTCGCCAGCTTAGGGATGCAATCGAGAAGCTTATCCATGAGAAATGACCTGAACAAGATGTCCAAGAACCCTTTCCTCCCAAACCGAACTCTCAGCCTTCAGCGTTGGATCCTCTGGTGCTCGCCGAGGAGGCTCTGGGTCTATCTAATCCGAAGCGAGGGATTGTGATCAACACTATATGTAGCCGACCTTACCCTACACACAACAGCTTCCGGAAAGTGGAGGAGTATGTGAGTTCCACAAAATATGCTACTTATGAAGCCTGCTCCGCTCTCAGCGAATCCGCCCCAGCCAAGCTACAAAAGACCATGCGGGATGACATCGTTTTCCACAAAAGAGATTCTACTGGGAGGATATCCCGACCACCGATCCACTAGTTATTACAGCTCAGATCGGTGCCGCTTCTGTTAGAAATGTATTAATTGACTTAGGCAGCTCGGTCAATATCATCTTCATAACCGCTTACGACCAAACTATATTGGAAACAAACGATTTAAAGCCATGTCGCGCCGCGATCCACGGCTTCAACGGGGACTCTAGTTCCCTCATAGGTATGATCGAGCTACCTGTGGATTGGGCGAAGGGGCCTTGAGCCGAGTCCGGACTCTTACTTTTGTGGTTATAGACATCGATTCCCCCTACAATGTTTTTCTAGGGTGCCCTTTTCTATTGAATTTCGGGGATGCATGGCGCCATGGTCTCTCATAATGAAATTCCTTGGAACAGTCAAAGGTGACCAAGTGTGTGCCAGAGAATGTTATGCAATATAATGGAAGAATGCACACAACAAGGAAAAGGGTAAAGCCGTGCCCACACCTTCTTGCGCCAAGAACACCTCAGCATAACAATCAGCGGTATTTGGGCCCTGGCTCAGGTGCCACTGCCGTCTTTCCGATGACCTCGACCCGTGGAAGGACGAAGAGCCCGAATATGTGAAGGCTACCCCGGTCGAATCCACAGAGGTTGTTCCCGTCAACCTCGACGACCCGACAAGGGTGTTGAAGGTAGGATCGCAACTCCACTCCGCCGTCAAAGAAGATCTTATAGATTTCCTGAAGTCAAACTTGGATGTGTTCGCATTGACTCTCTCCGACATGGAAGGCATCGATCCCGTTGTTTCTTGTCACTTTCTAAGCCTAGATCCTACGATGCATCTGGTCAAGCAGAAACGGCGCTTCTTGGGACCCGAGAGGTCCAAAGCACTCAAGAAAGAGGTAGACTGCCTACTCAACAACAACTTCATTCGCAAAGCTGACTATCCTGAGTGGGTCTCCAATCCGGTCCTAGTCAAGAAAGCCAACGGTAAATGTCGAACGTGCATTGACTTCTCCGATTTAAACAAGGCATGTCCCAAGGACAGATTCCAGCTCCCGAAGATCGACAGACTGGTCGACTCAACTGTCGGGTACCAGATACTATCTTTCATGGATTCATATTCAGACTACAATCAAATCCCAATGGATCTTCATGACCAAGATCATACTTCCTTTATAACTGACCTCAGACTTTACTACTACCGTGTCATGCCTTTCGGCCTCAAGAACACCGGCACCACTTATCAACGAATGGTTAGTCGTCTCTTTAAACATCAAATCGAGAGATCCATGGAGGTATATGTGGACAATATGCTGGTAAAATCTAAGATATCAAGCAACCACATCCACGGCCTCTCCGAAATGTTTGATGTCCTCCTCCAGTGCGGCATAAAACTCAACCCCTGAAATGCTCCTTCGAAGTCGCCTCGGAAAAATTCTTGGGTTTCATTGTCGCTTCTCGGGGCATAGAAGCCAACCCAAAAAAGATCCAAGCCATTCGGGACATCCAAATCCCGTAGGGCATCAGGTATGTCCAAAGTCTGAACGGAAAGGCCACTGCTTTAAGTCGGTTCATCTCCAAGGCCACTGATAAGTGCATTCCTTTCTTTGACTTACTTCGGAAAGGGAAACGCAACTTCGAGTGGACCCTCGAATGCATCCCAGCATTCAAAGAACTTCTAGACCACTAAGAGCGACCACTATCTTGTCTAAGCCCACAGACCATGAGGACTTATACATTTATCTAGCTGTTTCTGCGTAGGCAATCAGCTAGGCACTAATACACGTTGAAGATCGCATCCAATGGCCCGTCTACTATATCAGCGAGCGATTGACGAGAGCAGAAGAGAATTATCCGAAGCTGGAAAAGCTGACATTTTGCTTATTGATTTCCTCTCGAAAGCTCCGACCGTAGTTCCAGTATCACCCCATAAAAGTTTTCACCGACTAGCTGCTACGTCCGGTCTTACAACGACCTGAGGCATCCGGCTAACTATTGAAATGGAGCATGGAGCTAAGCCAATTTGAGATAACGTTCATCCCTCGGAGAGCCATCCTCAGCCAAGCTCTCGCGGATTTCATAGTGGAATTAACTGCACGAGAAGAGACTCCTATGGAAAATGCCGAAGCTCCCAGTACCCAACAGGAGTTGTTCGTGGATGGATCCTCTAATAGGAAATGCTCCAGGGCCACAGTCATCCTCATCAACCCTAAAGAATACCTGATCTATTACACGTTAAGACTGGATTTCCTTGCTACCAACAATGACGCGGTGTGGTCCTGATCGTCGGGCTCAGAATCGCGATCGAACTCAAGCTGGAGACCGTCCAAATATTCTCCGACTCTCAGCCTATTGTCTGTCAAGTGCAAAGAGAGTATCAAGCGAAAGAGGGATGGCTCGCCGTATACCTAGGCCGGTTTCAGGAGCAACTCGCTCACTTCGACCTTTTTGCCATCACCCATGTCCCCCAAGAGAAAAATGAAAGAGCAGATTCCCTTGCCAAGAGTGCCGAAGATCCGCAACTTAATGGGGTTCGTCCCAGTTGAAGTGCTCAACTCTCCGAGCATCAAGCAAGGACCAACCAAGATGGTCATGGGTACCGAATCCGAGCCCGAGTCATGGATGACACAGATCAGGGATTACCTACAGCACGGGACCCTACCAAAGCATCACAAAGAAAGGCGGGTTCTCACTCGCCAATCAGCTCGGTACCTTCTTATGGGTGGAGTACTTTACCGTAGGTTTTTTTTTGATCCCTTGCTCCATTGCATAGCTCATGGCGATGCCCTCCGAGTGCTGAGCAACGTGCATGAAGGCGAATGCGGCGACTACACTGGGGGGGGGGGGCAAACCCTGGCTAGAAAAATACTCAGATATGGTTATTATTGGTCCACTCTTGATCAAGACGCCATGGACTACGCTCGTAAGTGCGATAAGTGCGAGCGCTTCTCCAAAATCCCAAGAACCCCGCCTACCGAATTGTCTCAAATGGTCAGCCTGTGGCCGTTCGCCATATGGGGAATCGACATCATCGGAACTCTACCAATGGCTAGATGCGGGGCACGATACGCCATCATCGCAAAGGACTATTTCACCAAGTAGGCAGAAGCTGAAGCTCTCGCCACTATTACCACGAAGAAGATGATCAACTTTGTTATCTGCAACATCATTACCCACTATGAGGTTCCCAAAGCTATCATCTCTGTCAGCGGTACTCAGTTTGAGAGCGCCGAGTTCAAAGCCTTCGGTCAGCGTCATGACATCGATAAAAGATTTTCAGCAGTGGCTTATCCTCAAGCCAATGGGCAAGTCGAGGCGGTTAATAAGGTCAACAAATCCATCATCGAGAAACGTCTGGAAACGACTGGGGGCATGTGGGCAGACTAGCTTCATCTGGCCCTGTGGGCCTACCGGACCACCCACAAGATAGCAACCGATCATATACTCTTTTCACCCTCGCATACGCATCTAAAGCCGTCATTCCCAACGAGCTCAAGCTTTAATCCCATCAGGTCACTTACTTCAAGCCAAGGACAAACCAAGACCTACTTTTGGGATCACTCGACTTGCTGGAAGAAAAGAGAAATGAGGCCGATCTCGGAGCCGCCACCCAACAACAGTGAGTTGCCTGATACTTCAATTCCAGGGTTTGACATAAGGACCTCAACATCGGCGACCTCGTCCTAAAGCGAGTTTTTCCCCCATCAACAGGCCTTACACCTTGTTGGGAAGGCCCGTACTCCATACAATGGAAGTTTAGCGATGGAACCTTCAAACTCGCCACCGTTGACGGAGCTGAACTCCCAAGGGCATGGAACAGCGAATACCTCCGCCGCTACTTCACATAACTTAATTTACGGTTGTTTATACTTTCCAACAATGCTTTGTTTTTCAGAAATTTAAGAAATTATAAAGGTTACACTGCCAAACTTATTAGTAGAAATGATATTCAGTTTCCTATCTCCTTATTGTTTACTTCTCATGTGATGTGTCTTGTTAGTTATGACAACCAGCATAAATCAAACATGCGATCGCGGTATCAGCACCCCGGGGATGGGAGCCAGTGTTGCCATCCCAACCTTGAGACAACATCGAGGCTGAAGCACTTGGCTACGTCCGGAACCCCGAGCACGGGAGCCGGGATACTCGAATCGCCGGCCCGCGGCGCGACCGAGTATAAACAACCACTAAATCGAACCTCGGCCCCATGCCGAGGCCGAGGATAAATCGTTCTACATCCAAGTCCAACCTTAAATCGTTTCTTCCGCCCTTAGCTCTCAAGGCTTAGGGTTAGCCGATGGCTACGATCGGACCTTACGAGCTGATGATCCAGGCTCACCTCGTCGGCGAATAAATGACGCCGACGGCTCGCCCCAACCCGATGAACGACAGGAAAGCCACCCACCTAGTAGACTGCACAACGCGATGCCCTACACCTTCGCTATACTTGGGATTAAGCCCGAGCAACCCAAAACAGCAGGCACACATCCTAGTTTCACAAACTACGGGTTTCCCGAGCTAAGGGAAACTTACTGAAACCAGTTCTATATTACACCCCTCTGAAATAATTGACCCAGAGCGCGGTACCCAATCGTTTTTATGGCAAGTGCAATGATAAGTATGCTTATGCAAGTACATGACGCTGGAAAACATAAAAAGAACATCTGAATACTTGACAGAAAATGCGATCTTTACTACTTCATATTTCAATTTTTCCACACGCGTATTTAACAGACTGTGTGTATAACATATTCTTTTCTAATGAAAGGGTGTACGTAAGAACCACATCATGTCTCGAAAAACCAAAAGCGAGGGCTATACTCACGTAAACTATTGGCCTATACTACCAAAATAACGGTAACTTCTACTTAAGCTACTAACACTAATCATGTTTTTTCCTCTTGTGCTTGTTCTTTTTCGTAGATTCAGCAGTCGACTGTTCATCCTTTGCACCGGGCCTCTTCTTGCCAGACCCGCTCTTTCCATTTTGTCCCTCTGGGAAGTCGCTGATTCATGAGAAGTTGAGAGGAGTCTCTCCCCCGTCCCATCGCCGCAAGAGACCACGGTAATATCAATAAGGGTGGCATGCGGCGTAGGCTTAGGGTACTCCCAGTAGCGAGGCCGACCACAGCGTCGCCTGTCTCCGGAACCGCCTTGCCTTCCTGCTCAACCCTCTCCTTGGCCTCTTTGGCAGTTCGCCGCGCAGTGAGTTTCTGGGACTTGTGTGGCGTGGCATCATCAGCCTTCATTTTCTCGAGGGGCTCAGTAGTCCTTTGTTGTGCTTCCTCATCCTCCCTCTTCTTCCGGGCCTCATCGTCAGCCCTCTTCTTCTCGGCCTCCTCGTCGGCCTTTCTCTTCGCGGCCATGTCAACGGCTTTATTCTCAACGTCCTCCCTGGTCTTCATTAGGACCTCCTTCCTGGCGGCCTTGTCATGTTCTTGCTTCTCCTCCACTTCTTCGCTCTTAGCCACCATTTTAGCTTTCTGAGCTTCCACCAAAGCTACCATCGAAGACACGTCGGCTTCCACTGGGCCTCTGGAAGGAGCACTCTGTCTATCCACAATCTCTCCCTCCTCAATTAGGATTTCACACATGCTAGGAGTTATCTCAATCCTCGAGAAAGTGTCAAGCCGAGCACCACCCTCTTCAAGCTGCATCTCTGCAAGCTCTGGTCTAGACTTAGTCGTTTGTGGGATTGTTGAGGTAGGGTCAGGCTTTGACGGGCCAGAAGGAGCTACACAGGAAAAATGCAACCTTTTTAGTTCGCAAATTCGGTAATCACGTCATCCTTGGGGATGCAGGATAAAGGGAATTTATCTATGGTCAGGGACGGTGTAGAGAGGGAAGGAAAGGCACTCGTAATAGCAAGGTAAAACTGGTGTCCCAAAACACCGGATAGTCGGGCTTGTACATAGTAGAGGCTTGGACTAAAGCTCCGGGGCCACTCACCATAGCAGACTCGGGGGTCGAGGCCGGTAAGAACTTCCCTCTACAAATGTAGTCGCCCCGGGCGTACTTTCAGCAACGATGAACTTCCCTTTCTCTGCGGTAAGACTGGACAACCTATCTCTCAGCATCCTCTAGCAACAGTCTCCTTCCCTCCTCTAGCTTCTCGTGCTCCTCAGCGGTCAAAAGGTCGATCACAAGCTAGAGCTCATCCAAAGTGCTCACATCCACTCGATGCAAATGAGCCTCACATGGGATTGAACTCTCCCAAGTTCGAGCCAACTCACAGGAGTAGTCTTTGACCCATGTAAGCCAATGGAATTTCATAATCTTAACATACATATTCTGGATGCTTTCCTCAAAGGATGATCCTATGCGGAGTTCTGCATTCTCCAGCTGTCCCCTCAACTGCTCTACCTCCCTCATATATTCGGCCTTCCACCCATCAGTCATGTTCAGCACATCCCAGTTACTATCCTCGACATCTTCCTTCGCCTTCCTCATCTACTCAAGCTGCCTCCTATGCTCGACCACCTCGGCATTTTCAGCGCGCAACCTTCCATTCTACTCTCTCAAAGCAACATTGTCATTTTGGAGCTGAGTAACTTTCCCAATCTTCCTTTCCATGTCAACGCATGTTTTAGACCACCCATCCTTATCCCTCTTAAGGGTTGTATTCTCGATGGTCAAGAGACTTACTGTATCATTAAAGGTCTCGCGGTCATGCGCAGGCTCCGTCTATAGAATCGCATGGGCTTGCTTCAGCTCCACTGCAGTAACACGATTGAAAGTTAGAATTTGAAAACGCAGAGGATAACAGGCAAGTAACCATGACACAACAGACAGGCTTGCCTATCTCAGTTTCCAAGTTGGAAATTGAGGTCCTCTCACAATCAATGGTCAATTGCCGATTAAGAAGCTTCAGATTCTTCTTCCTGATCAGCTCCAAAAGGTGAAAAGAATACTTGATGAGCTCGTTGGTCTGATGGTACGCATCCTATACATGCATCCATACCTCCCCGAACCTCCTATTGGGGGATGGGCAGAGATCAAGGAGAAAGAACAGCTCATCAAAGTAATGCCGAGGGAAATGATGTTTTAAAACGCCCTCCGCTCCTCCATAGAAAGCTCTTGAACCTGAGGCCCAGTCAAGTCTTGTATCTCCATCACGATCTCCGTCTCTGGCCTTGGTTGGCCAGGCGATGAATCCTCTCCCGAACCGGTTGAACGGGAGCCAAAAGGGTAGTATGCGGGGGAGCTGTCGCAGGCAAAGGCCAGGAGCTGCCTACGTTAAGTCAAGAATCTCCCGCAGACATGTGAATGGGAGGAGAAGGCGGAGGGGTTAGAGATCTCCGAGATCGATCCCTACCCCGATGTTCACTACCTTGTCCTTGTGGGGGTGAGAAATCATACAAACTTGTCGGTCTCCTGAAGCTTTCGAAGGAAGAGCTCCGGGGGCGTCGGTGGTCCACATGTCCGTAACCTCATCCACCAAGTCCTCTAGTCATGTCACCTGCCAAGGGAAGAGGTCAAAGTTAGTCAAGTCACACACACGGACAAACATCTACGCTATGCAGTGTATATGAGTGTATGCCCTGAGTGTTCTCTCAACAGAAAAAATTGTGGTTCACATGAAGAAGTTAACCCTCCGCAACAAGGGTTAGCTCTTCCATGCTCATTGAATTCGGCCACAAATTCAAATCCAGGTCGAGTTTATTTACTTCATCAAACTGGCCCGCATCCTTGAGAGAAGCGACGGACCCGGAGTGGGCCGTAGGAGAATGTGGTCTATCCAATGCTCCTTCCCCCTCTCTCGATGGAGGCAGGATATGAGCGCTCGACAACCCCTTGTCTCTGGTAGCCTCCTCCTGACGGTGGGCCTCGCCTCCGTGCACATCTCCTTGCGATTGGGAAGTCTTTTGCAGTTCCCGTTCAGCAGGGGGCATCTTCCTCTTTTGCCCAACGGCGGTTGAACTAGTAGCCACTATCTCCTTTGGTGAACTGCTTGCAATTGCGGGCCTAATCATAGCCCAATCACTAGGAAGCAACCCGGCGCATCGAAATCGCTCATATCTTGTCACAGTCGGTATTGCAGAGTTTCTCTGGTATCGCTCGTAGAGCATTAAGGCGTTGCCAATACTCTTCATCGGTAAGTGCCTCCGGATTCCCTGTCTTGATCTGATCAAGAGGAAAATGAGATAGGAGATCCAGGAATTTATAGCAAGGAATAAAGTTAGAGGAATACTTACTCCCTTCTATCCATCTCCTCGCAAACCCGGGAGGGCAGCAGACAAAGAACCAATCGTACTTAATCACTGACAGCCTAGGCCACTTCCCAAAAAAATTTGGTGGTAGGCACCTGTTAGCCTACTTTGTGACCAGTCTACCCAAAGCAAAGATCATGTTAACACACTTTTTGGCAAATGCTGTCACATATGGAATCTCTGGATAACATCACTCTCCGGCATTGGAAGCATCATCAGAAGACACAAGGCAGTTTGGTTAAAATCACAACATCAGTATAAACTGGACCAAAACCCCTATCAAATGACCTCATTTGGATCTAAACACATCAAATACTTATAGCCCTCTGAATTAGCTTCAAGTAAAGCTTTCATTTGCTCCAATCGGCCTTACGGTTTGGAAGTTATGTCTGTTTCCGTGAACGCATGCAGAAATATGAAAAACATGGATTTTGGCATTTTTGAAGACCGGTTCGTGAGCACCCCCTGGGGACGGATCGTGACCACCCCCTAGGGGCGGATCGTTACCACCCCTGGGGTCGGATCTTGACCACCCCATAGGGGCGGATCGTGACCACCCCTGGGTGCGGATCGTGACCACCCCATGGGGTCGGATCGTGACCACCCCCTGGGGTCAGATCGTGACCACCCCCTGGGGTCGGTTCGTGACCATACATGCTGACCATCACCATTACGACCATTACCAGCTCACCACCCCGGCTCACGAACCGTGACCACGAACCGCGACCAGGAGCCGCTACTACGCATGTAGATTTAGACTTATTCTCGAGGCTATGATTGCTCTACTTTCCCGGATCGGGTTCCACGTGTCCTACCACGACCTGGTCAACATATGGGCTCTCCTACAGCTATAAATGCACCTCCAAAGAGCATTTTCAAGGGACGTTTGGCACCTCCTTGTCCATGGCTGCCATGACCAATACTTCTCCATGAATAACCACCATCTTCCTCAATAAAATCAATGAATTCAGTGAGAATTATTCATTAGATTTAAGTGATTGAGAGACAATATTTATTGTATTTGTAATCTATGAGTGGAATGAGAGAATATGAAGTGGACGTAGGCTCAATAACGCCGAACCACTATAAAAATCTTGTTGTCTTGCTTTTTTCTCTATTTTTCGATTATTTCTTCATATGCTATGCTCTAAATACGACGATTTGGGTGTTAGGACCACCTTTTGGTCTAACAGCATCACTCCTATAAACCATTGAATGGGTACGATATTGCTCGTTCTCCTTAGGCGGAACGATTATTGGATATATTCTCCGATTGGTTCCCATTGCAAGAACTCGTGGTAGAGAACATAGGTACCCAAGAGTGAAGCATAAGCATTCGGGTGCAATTACGACGATGCAAGGCGAAAATAGTATAACATGTTCGAATGAAGTCATTGGCTGGGGGAACGCATCCGTCAAAGCAAGCTTGTCTGTTCCAGGCAGTGAGACCCTCGGGCGGCACATGAGCTCTGCCATCCCTTCCTGGCGCGTGGGCTTCACCTACCGGTATATTGAAACGCGCCGCCATTTTTCTAACTGTTGTGGCGTTCATGCGCGATGGTACCGACCAGATTCTCCAAGATAACTACGTCAGGAAGCATATTCGGGGCCACCGGAGGCGCAGGCACATCCTCACTTATAATATCCACATTCTCAACCTCCTTCGTTACAACCGGGGAATATTGCCTCTCAATTTGTTTCCCGTGCTCAGATGCTCTAGGCGACCTGGCTGTGTGAGGAGTCGATCCTTCGGTAGTCTCAAGCTTGCTGCTAGATGAGCTACCATAAGGGGTAGAGTTAGATGTGTGCGGCGAGGGCAGGGAAGCCTCGGCCTCCGAGGTCTTTCCAGTCTTCGATCTTGTTTGCATTGCTAACTATACTTCAACAAATCAGTGTTAGTACTGGCAGTAAACTGACCTATACCCCTCATATTGGCGATAACTAACATGTTTGTGTAGTGCTATGCAAAGAAGAGTAACACAAAGACAAGTCTGAAACAGTCCAACAGCTCAAGCCCTAGTCCGAATTTATGTTCAATCTTATGTGAAAAGTTCAAAACCATGCCTGTGCAACCACTAGTGTATACATGAGTGCTAAACATGCAGTCGTACAATTGATATGTAAATCTGAAGATGGGCAGTCGGGAGGTCAAAGTCCTAGGTGAGAGAGAAAGGCACCAACCCGTTTCAGAATCCAGAGCCACAGGCCTCGAAGTCCGAATTTTCGAACTCCTCCTGGTTCGAAATTTCAAACCCTTGGGTTTGAAATTTCGAACCCATCAGGATTTGAAATATCGAATCCATCAGGGTTTAAAATCTCGAACCCCACAGGGTTCGAAGCTTCGAGCCCCTCCGGGTTCGAAATTTCGAGCCCTACCGGGTTCGAAATTTCAAGCCCTACTGGGTTCAAAGACTCGAACCTGTCAGGGTTTGAGAATTCGAACCTATGGAGGTTCGAGACATCGAACCCAACAGGGTTCGAGCTTCTCGGCCTTCTCCAAAGGCTCGACAACTCCGCCTCTCGCGGCGGCGCCATGGCGCTTCGACCCCCTTCCTCCTCGCTTTCTCGACCCCAGGTCGCCTTCTCTAGTTCGGGTTCAAAATTTATGTTTCGAAGTTCTCGGGTTCGAAGCTTTACAACAATGGCAGTCAGGGAAGAAATAACCAAAGGAAGAAAGTGAGGGGGGAGGCTTATTTATAAAAGGAAATTTTGTCCCTTCATATTCCAGGGTCGGTTCGAGAATTTCGAGCCTATCGGGTTCAAAATTTCGAACTACCAGGGGTTCGAAATTTCGAACATCCAGGGGTTCGAAATTTCAAACCTCATGGGGTTAGAATTTCGAACCTCCAGAGGTTCGAAGACTCGAACCCCTTGGGCTCGAAATCTCGAACACCCAGGGGTTCGAAGGTTTACATCCAAAAAAAATCGCACCCCATGGTTAGAGGCACCGTGCCACACTCTCTCGTATACGTACTCCCTGCATGTGCACCAACTCCCGTGCATCCACGGAGGCGACGTGCTACGGGTACTTAGCGACTTGAGCACGGCGCTGCCCCAAACGACGGCTCATTCGCACCACATGTGCGAATGAGCCCAACAGCTCATGCTTATTCTCCTTTTGACTTACAGGAAGAATCAACAACTCAGCTATCATCTCAACCAACACAAAGAACATCATTTCACGATAAGACATAGGGGAAAATATTAACCGGCTTTTTGGTTCGGTTACCAAGAGCGCATTAGACACGCTCAACTCAACCCATCGCGTGGAGCTAAGACCGAGAGGGACGCTTAGGAGCGAAAGAGATAGGATCGAGAATGGACCGCGCCGCTCATAACCTTGCAGCACCTAAGACCCATTTCCGAGCCGAGGACTCAAATCCGGGAGGAATCGCGAGTCACAAAAAACACCCGAATCTACAGTCCTCTTGCACCCGGAAAGCAGATTTTGCACCCAGCCAGGGTGCGAAATTTCGCACCCGGCATGTGCGAAATTTCGAACCCTGCTCCGGGTGTGGAAATTCTACTAGTGTAGGTGACAGGTGCGAAAATCTGCATGTGGTCCCCCTTTCTCACCTAATCCTACCTAATGCTATCTAACCCCACTCTTATAAATAGCCCGTAGCCTCACACATCAAAGGTTGTTGGATTGTCTTCATTTGGGACCTTCCTAGAGCTTCATGAGCCCCATTAATGGCATCTCCTATTTGAGGAAGAAGGAGAGTTAAACATTCTTTTTCTCAAATACTTAGCACATGGCAATTATGAAAGTGAATGTAATATGCGTGGCTCTACTTTGTAATTCTTGAGTGATTAATAATATTCCAACGCCTTTTCAAAGTTTACGTAGGCCTCTACCGAGACCGAACCACTATAAATCCTTTGTGTCATTTACTTCTTTCTTCTACTTAGTCCTACGACCATAATAACAGTTCTTAGTAATAGGAATCTTCGGTGTTTTCAACATTTTTTGCCATCAACACTTATAACTATGATTCGAAATCCAATTGACAATAAAAAGAGAAATTCTATAAAATAAATTATCTATACAAACCTCACAATTATTAAAAGCATATTGATTCCTTTCATACTAGATAAACCAATAGGCAATAAGGAAGATAATATCACATAAATATATATGATTGACAGTTGGCACCCAAAAAAGGGACAACACCCAAATAGATATTATGTAGAGAATAAAATGAATAAATGTAAATGAAATTGAGAGAGAATGTAATCACATGCAAATTTATAGTGGTTCGGCGTTAACGAGCCTACGTTCACTTCACAATCTCTTGATTATATTAAAACTTTGGGTACAAAAGATGGTTTAATGAATAAACCCAAGTGTAATGCTGTAGTAATAATAAAATAACAAGAGATTGGCCAAAATCCTTTTTTAAGCTTTGGAGGGCTATTTATAGATACTTCATTTCTCGAGTCGACTAGGACATGTGGCATCCATCTCGGGACCGTAAGAATGGCTGAAAAAGCTTCCTTCTTGCGTAAAAAGGCCTGACCCGGCTAGATATGGACAGGTGGAAATTGATCCAAAGTTCTAGGAGTAGAATAACGGTTAAATCAGAGTAGGAGCAAGTCCTAGGAAGACATTAATATGCTGGGCCGAGTCACTTGACAAAGTCAAACTGGGAGTTGTTAGAACTGAGTCTTCATCATTAGACTGTCATAACATGTATGTATAACTTCTAGTTCGGGTCGACCTAGGTCTTAGTCGATCAAAGATATTCCGAATCAATTCTTCACAAATTCTTGACACTTGTCTCACATGATGGCGGCTGGGGTCAGACAAGTTGCTTGGTCAAGCCGAAGGTCTTCGAGCCTGAGCTTATGGATGCTTCCATGTTTGGTTATACAATGTTCTAGGGCGAACTAGACCGTAGTCAAGCCGGATGTTGATCGAACTTGCATGGTGGTCTCTTCATAAGGATTTGGATTGACTTTCAAATATGTGCACGGTCTTGATGGCCTTGCCAAAAGGTTAGTCAATACTTTTCCCTCTAAAGTACATCGCGTTGTAGACGGGATGTGCTTTGTAATTTGCTGAGCAACAATTCAATAGAATTTATCCAGTCAGTGAATGTTGATGATGAATCGTTGGCTACCACGTATGATAACACACATAGGTCGTTGCTAAGCTTTATTTTGCATTAGCCAAGCACGTGGTCAAGTCAGATCGAAGAATCTCGTACGAGTCAATACGGGACGTTGTTGAACTTGACTGTCGGAACCATGTGTTATCAATTGGTCATAAAGTTTCCTGGGTCAACATCAAACCGGGTACGATACTTCTCCAGCAGTGGACCCCCATCGGCGCTGCACCCGGACTCGCTGATGGCCTCGCCCTCGGCTCGGAGCACGGCTTGCCTTCGGCTCGGAGTATGCTTTGTCCTATAGTTAATACTTACCAATCAAGATACGATAGATAGTCTGATCATATCGACAGCTAATTGACAACGACTGAGATTCTTCCTAGAGCCATAACACCTATTTATTGATGTTATTCAATATGAGGAGCTATTGAAAAGATTTGACATGCTGGATATGACAGTATATGAGATAATGATTGTCCCATAGCAGCCTCTTCTCCCAGAGTTCTGATGGTGTATTGATTTCACCAAAGCAGCTGATGTTTTCCATGAACGAGTAGTAATCACTTGGTTTACATGACTTAAACCTATCCGATGGGTGGGGTCCCAGACGGCATTAATATGGAACCATCCAGGTAGTATTCTGGAGACTCGGATGATCATAGCAACGATGACTCGCAATGACAAGATACTAGAAAGTGACTAAAGATTATTACAAATCTACAATTCACTTGTATGGTATAATGAAAGATATATATCCTACGATCTATACCTAGGAGAACTTAGCTGACCTTTCCAATGCATAACTGCTATCCACAACATTAATGAATATTGATTTCCATTATAAAGGGGTCACATCAACACACTTTGGTGCCCAGAGTTAGGTACCAGTTGAACTGCCGCAAGCCATGATCAGACATATGGATCTTTGCACAAGTGATAACAACTTGATTGCTCATCAGTCACCATATGACCTTGTTCAAGAGACGAGAGCTTGAGATTAACGCAAATATGAATCAACCATTAGCTCTCCACTTCATTTGCCGGCCACGCTATTGCATTTAAGATTATCTGATCAAGGTCTCGACCAACCAGCTCCAATAGAATTCAGAGCCTGCATTGCACCCTACTGCCTATTGCTAAATATCCCAACCGAAGATGGAGTGGGAATGGTCTATGGTGACCAAGTTATTGGAGAAGCTGACTATTTGGCTAGAATATGCTACACAATATAGATGGCGTGAAACCTAAAGACACTTCCCCTCCAGATGAAATGGAGTGTGAAGGAGGTGTCGATATTGTGAATAAAGGGAGCATCACTAAAGGAATTGCCCGTTGATCTGCCCGAAGACATGGACCCCAAAGAGGATGATGATCCAGATGTAGAAGGGTGACATCTAATGATGCAACTGCGCATGTTCCGATTGTTGACGCCGACCTAACTAAGGTCTTGAAATTGGATCTCATTTAGACCTCTTCCGAACGAGGGAACTGACAAGCTTTTTGCAGGCGAGCCTGGATGTGTTCACTTGGACCTATGCTGATACTCGCGGGATTGTACCATAGGTTATGAGTCACTTATCAAGTATAAAACTGAAGTGTGCCCTTGTCAAGCAAATAAGGTGTATGAGAGCATCTGTCTTGAAGTGAGATGCCACACATCCCGCTTGGATATAAAATCCCATCCTTGTCAAGAATGCTAATGGAAAAGGGCGCACATGCATTGATTTGGACAAAGTTCGCCCGAAAGGAAGATTCCCTTCACTCAGAATTGACCGGCTTGTGGATTCAATAGCTGGACATGAACGCCTCCCTGATATGGACATGTGCGCAAGTTACAACCAGATTTTTATGCATGTTCCTGATCATGAATAAACATGTTTTTTCATGGACCTTGAAATGTACTATTATATGGAGCTGCCTTTCAGACTGAAGAATGCCGAGCAACATACATCCACTTATTGAAATGTATGGTCCGCAGCCGTAATGAAAGGACCATGGAAGTCCATATAGATGATGCAATTTTGGAGTCCAAGCGATCAACCTACTACATTTCAAGTCTTACAGAGATGTTCAACATCTGAAATGAAGCTACACCCTTTGAATTGCTCGTTTGGCATTACGTCGGGAAAGCTTCCTAGCTATATAGTTAGCTCACACGGAATAGAAATCAACCCTGATCAGATTGCAATGATCATAAACATCCATAAACAACAAAGAATTAAAGTTGTCTGACACTTGACAGGAAAGTTGGCACCACTTACACGTAATGAGGAAAAGGTCCAGGAACTAGTCTATAATGTGAGCAAGAAGGCCGTCGTGGTAGAGCGCAACTACGCAAAAATTGAAAGAGTCATCTATAACTTGCTAATTGCTCTGAAAAAGCTCCCCCGCTACTTCCTGGTTCATCCTATT
This sequence comes from Allium sativum, assembly GCA_030737875.1. Taxonomy (NCBI): domain Eukaryota; kingdom Viridiplantae; phylum Streptophyta; class Magnoliopsida; order Asparagales; family Amaryllidaceae; genus Allium; species Allium sativum. Next base: position 700,685,004 of record CM060926.1, read on the forward strand.
GTGATACACACTCATTAGCCGCTACGACAGGGCCCGTAGCGACCTGAGCATCTGGAAAGTTGCTCGAACGGAACATAGAGCTAAACCAGTTTGATCTCAATTCCCTCCTAAAGAGGCCCGTACGGGGGCAAGCATTAGCCAACTTCATCACTGAATGTACTGTTCCCGAAAAGGATATGTTAGATGAAGAAAATGTCCCCTCGGAATGAAAGACGAAATCAAGCATCTGGAAACTGTATACAGATGGTGCAAGAAATGATCGATGATCCAACGCCAGAGTTTTGCAGATAACCCCCGAAGGATGGCTTGAAAGGTATTCCAGTCGAAGAAACCACAACTCGCAGCTTACCTAGAACCAGTAGAAGAGATGTTGGGTGGATTGGAACGTTACAACATGCCTCATATTCCGCACATAGAAGGTCAGAAGCATATAATCTGACCAAGTTAGAAGGTTCCGACAATCCATAAAAGATAGAGATGATCCCAATTAAGACACTACGAACTCCGACCATTAATCATATGGAAGTTGATCCAGTGTTGGATACTACACCCGAATGAGAATCATCGACAACCTCCGTAAGAAACTTCCTGCAGCACGGAATACTTTCGGCAACGAGAATGAATGGCGTACCATCGTTTGTTATGCCTCAAGATATGAAGTGCAAGGCGACATGGCTTATTTCCCTCGGAAGGTTGTCCCGAGATAGAAATCAACGATTCTCATTGCTGAATTTACCGCCCTGAATGGTTTGATAGAATCACTAGTCAACTTCCCGCTAGATGGGAAATGTACATGAATGAAACATCTAACGAGTGAAGCTTTAGAATTAGAAAGTGAAGATTCACACTTCCACTCCTTTCATCAATTATTTTCCAAGTAACTCGTTCCACGGATGCTGGGGGCAATTAGAGATTTGAGCATGAATCGCTGAAGATTACGTCATCTAAATTCAAAGCTGATACATCAAGAGTTTGCATGGCCAATTGCCTTAGTCTTGCCTAAAAGATAGCAAGTTGAAAGTTTAGAATGCTCACTCCCGAAAGATGATTGTTTGCGCACCAACCCTTGTCCTGATATGGAATCAAAGGCCTATCAGCAAATCTATGAGATATGACTATCCCACCAGCCGCAATATCCTATTTTCTAGCATAGAAAGTGCAAAAGTTTCTATAAGTGTAAATCCATTGTTCTCATGCCAATTGCCATCCTAACACCAATGTGATGGTGTGCTTCCATTAGTGGTGCAGTCGCGACTTCCTGACACTCTATCCTTACCCTCAGCATGGAGGCATAAAGGCGATTCAAAGCAGATGCGACCTCGTTAACAGGAAGCAGACCCCGATCAAGATCTATTCACTCTTGGGACTGCCGCCCCACAATAATTTGAAAAGATATTCATCATTAGCTTAAGATTCTGGAAACCATCCCATGGCAGAGATAGGATAAGGAAGAGTTAACCGGCAAAGAGCATGCAATTCCAATTCCCTCTCAGAATGATATTCATTCCTCTAAAAGGACTACTTTTTAACCATAAATCTTACATTTACATTCTTTATGAGTTGCCGCTGTAATTAACTCAGAAAAATTTATATATGGATTGTGTAGGTACCTCAGATCTGGTACCGATCAGACTTTTAACACGCGCGTGTAGAGTTATGGAGCACTGCTGTAACGGGCCCGACTGGACTGCTCGTTTGCAAAGCCGCGCCCTCGCGTCTAACGAAAGTTGTATAACTCAAAGTGGATCTGAGATGACCATCTGATCCCTGGCTCACACGTGGAAGACCACAAGAAAATTGTACATAAATCATTGAATTGAAAAGTTAGAGTCCAACTCCAGATGGACGCGGTGTGACCATCTATATGGCTCGATCCTTTCCTCGATGCCACCAGATTACATGAACCCTGATAGTGGGGGCAGCAGAGCCCATTGATATTCTTATTTTCAAATCATGAAATTTGCTTTTACATGCCTCTTGAGTTATTGACATGACTAACTCATATGATATGAATGATGCAGGTACCTGAAGTTTGGTGCCAACTACTCCTCCCATAGATTGTTTGGAGGAACACAAAGCCTTGGCAAACGTTTCCCAACTGTTTGACTGACTGATGTTGTCCACAGAGCTTGGATAGAAATATAAACCTAGGATCAGTGTGACCGGACCACTTGTCCGAAAAGCTCCATTTGCTAGAGTGAAGCGTGGAGCATGGACCAGAACCGATATCGAGAACGACATCCGAAACGGCAGAGTCCCACTCTTTGAACTAGAGTGTAGAAGGAACGCCGGGGCGAATGATATGACCATTCGCCTGAACCACTCTAACTCTCATGATTCGAGAGAGAGTATAAAGGAACAGAGTGAATGTCCATAAGGCGTAAAGGTGCACCATGACTTAAACCGCCTCGAAATACACTCCACCCCGCTGAAGGATCGGGAGAGTATAAAGGCGCTAGAGACTTAGCCCCCCATAACTTCTGCTCCGCTGAAGGATCGGTGAGAAGACTAAGAACCAAGCTCGAACTCTAACCCGTTGAAGGATCGGGAGAGTATAAAGGTGCTAGACACTTAGTGCCACAAGAACTCTTACCCCGCTGAAGGATCGGGAGAGTATAAAGGCATGATGACACATGCCACTCAAGGGCTCCTATCCTGTTACACGACTGGGAAAAAGAATGAAAGCGGAGCCCGAATCCTCCATGTTCGGACATGGGGGCAACACAGTTATGGTCCTAATCAATCCTCAACAAGCCCTAGCCAAGCACTAAGTTAATGATTGATTGGGGCCATACCCATACATAAATACTACTTTGGTGCATTTTCATTTATAGTTACATTGATAACTTATAATGTTTCACGGACTATTTTCTTATTTGCTTATGGAATGCTCGCAGGTGCAGGATAATGTGAAAGAAACAAAATTTCATTTACCAAGTGCAGGTTCGTAGAACAAAGCTAAACAAAATGCGAGGGCCGCACTCGCAACAATAATAACAGACCAGTAGGAAGCAACTAAAGGTGGACGTGCAGGAGGCTGACACCAATGCCCAATGCTAAACTTCCTACACAATTCAAGACGACGATCGAAAGGAAGCCTTGAGAATGAATTATTCAATGACATATCATGCGACTTAATATTCGCGACTGGGAAGAACCCGGTGAAGCCCTAGGATTTTTGGATTTCTATCCGGCCTTAATATGATCCTGAGCGGTCGTTGGTTTTCCAGTCATAATATGATCTGGCACAATCGTGGCATTCAGGATTAAAGATTTCCCCAACTATCCAGAATACACCATCCTTCGTCTAAATTTGAAAGGGAATGGATCCGACTATCTGTCTTATGTCGTTACCCCAGAACTGGGGGAATAACCACTGAAAATATTCACAAACGTCATAGCTTACGTGCTTGTATTTAACTTATGTTGTGATCTTTACAGGCCCCTTGAGGTCCACGAAACGGATGCAGAGAGAATGCCCATTTGCTAGTCCAAACTTACTTCCAGACTGGAAAGTTCAGATAAGGCTGGGCATATCCTATGCACCAATTAGAGCCTGGATAGGAGACAAGACATTAGCATGGACCGAGTACCAACATATCGATTTTCACCCAACTCTGACTCATGATGCGAAGAGGGAGTATGAAATACATGGATTCGAAGTCTACTACTCAGAACAAAACCCCCATGGATGGGGGCACGAAATATGAGCCTTAGGTAGCATAGTTTTACCACCCGATGTCTATATTCAGAATTGAATGATAGAAGCCTGATTGACGGCTACTACTCATGTGGAACCAAGAAGCCCGAGGCCGGCCTTTACCTATTTCAAGACTTCACGCTAGAGGTGCCAGCGCCGAATCAGAAGGCCAAGCAGAAATCATCAATTCGCTGGAAATGATAAAATCGAAATTTAAGCAATAACGAACTTGGCACAGTCAGATAACAACCATCAGCTCGGGTTGAACACGAGCCAACCAACTGGCATGCAGCATGCGGATCCGATTCAGAACATCATAGACGGAAACATGGTCAATAGAACGACTACCTACAACATCCTAGATGAGAATGCAAGAATTGTAACAACCCGAATGGATACTCGAGCGATATTTCACACTCAGCTCCAAGCAAGAACGCGACAATTCGAAGATCAGGAACCCGGTCGGGTCGAATAACTCGAACTATGACCCGGGGGCAATATCGAAGCAGAAACAAGAACTCAGCAAAGACCCCCTTTGTTATCTCAGATTCAATGCTAGGTGCACCAGCCGTGATTCTGACAACATGCAGCAATTCTTTGATGGCAACCTGCTTGCTAGTTTGATTCAGCGCCTCTCGAGAGGTGTCACTTCTCAAGATGATATGGATAACGACAATCACAACCCTTACATATAGGACATCAGGATCCCCTGTTATTCCCCCAGATTTTAAATTTTATCTGTAACGAGATTTTCTCAGAAGCTTTGATGAATTCAACCCTGAGGTGGACATACTTCCATGACAAGAAGGTGTTAACGTCGAGAAGAAGGACCAAGATGCTTTTCCGACTAAAGAATGGAGCACCTTCCAATTCCTGAAACGATAAGGACAAAGGAAAAGCCCTGGAAAACAATGATAAGAATGTGCAATTCCAAAGAGAATCTATACCACTAATGGACCTCATGATCTTGTTTGTCAAGTTCAATTGAACCGAGCATGAGAAAGAGACTCAACGAGACTGTGACGACCATTTTAGACTATGCTAAAGCATAAACGGAGGGGCCCAACTGACTTCATAACAACATTTATCCACTCGCATTTAGCAAGCTTACTTAACTCCACAACTGATCCAATGGGAGTAACCGAATTTGCTGACGTTCGATGAGGCAATCCTTACTATCCGACCAAAGAGTAGAGATCAAACATTTGTGTATACAACACCAACTTTTGCTGATTAGAGAGAAAGCACTAAATGTCTTGGGTCGACTAAGATTGTTGAACCTATAACTTTTACGCGATGCAATGACTGGAAGTATAACACCCTGAAGATTGGATGCTCGATTGACTTAATTTAACTCCCATCGTTGCTGGGGGAGTAAACCCTAACTTCGCTTATCCTCCGATGGCACTAAGGGCACAATCGTCGATGCGCGGGCTAACCATGAAGACGACCCTGGATAGGAGCAAGATTCAAGACATGTACAATACACCTCTGGAGTATGACCCGACTCTTCTTTTCCGACCAAGCGAGCTAGCTTGCGGATCAAATGTGAACTTAAAGACTCTTACTACACCAGATGGAAGGTGTGACGAACTTATCCACTGCCTTACGACAGTGACGATAATACGAGCATTAGTTAACATGATTTCAATTGCATCTCTTACTGACGTGCATGTGAGTATTGAATTACGAAACGATCCAGAGCGATTGTGGATTCCTTAAAATACGACCTGATACAACCGTGGATTCTTTATTTTTTTGGCATGATCCAGAGTGATTGTGGCTTTCGGGATCTTTATTATTATGATTTGATGCTATCGCGGAGCCCTATATTAATATCCCGATGCCGAGATAGTTTAAAGCCGAGTACAGATGACAGATTCACATGTTGATTCTGATGTGCTTTATCCTAGCAGTTCAGATAACAGCTCGGAGCCTGAAGATAATTGAACTACACCATTATTTGGGTGGCTACTTCATACATCGACTCGTACATAAGAGAAAGTACGACTCGACAACATGGTTGGCTTAAGTAAAATGACGACGGTGTCCAACAACGACCTGTGCATGTAGAATCATACTCGAGAGCCAACGATCTAATGTGATTTTTGATGAATGAATCATACCTCTTGATTCGACAAGGATTAAACCATTACTTGATCATCTCAAATACTTCTTCCATAAAACTTATCTTGACTAGCTCCAATGGAAGCAATGCAACAAAAGGATAAATGACGTTCCAAAGAGATTTAGCTCAACACATTCAAAGCACATCTCATCTGCGATAAGATGTACTTTGGGGGGCAAAATGTTAGCCTGCTTTGTGACCAGGCTACCCAAAGCAAATACCATGTTAACACACTTTTTGACAAATGCTGTCACATATGGAATCTCTGGATAACATCACTCTCCAGCATTGGAAGCATCATCAGAAGACACATGGAAGTTTGGTTAAAATCACAACATCAGTATAACTGGACCAAAACCCCTAACAAATGACCTCATTTGGATCTAAACACATCAAATACTTGTAGCCCTCTGAATTAGCTTCAAGTAAAGCTTTCATTTGGTCAATCGGCCTTACGGTTTGGAAGTTATGTCTGTTTCCGTGAACGCATGCAGAAATATGAAAAACATGGATTTTGGCATTTTTGAAGAACGGTTCGTGAGCACCCCCTGGGGACGGATCATGACCACCCCCTGGGGTCGGATCGTGACCACCCCATGTGGGCAGATCGTGACCACCCCCTAGGGTCGGATCGTGACCACCCCATGGGGTCGGATCGTGACCACCCTCGGGGTCGGATCGTGACCACCCCCTGGGGTCGGTTCGTGACCATATATGCTGACCATCACCATCACGACCATTATCAGCTCACCACCCCGGCTCACGAACCGTGGCCACGAAACGCGACCAGGACCCGCTACTACGCATGTAGTTTTGACCAATTCTCGAGACTATGATTGCTCCTACTTTCCCGGATCGGGTTCCATGTGTCCTACCACGATCGGATCAACGTATGGGCTCTCCTACAGCTATAAATACACCACCAGAGGGCATTTTCAGGGGAGTTTTGGCACCTTTATGTCCATGGCTGCCATGACCAATACTTCTCCATGAATAACCACCATCTTCCTCAATAAAATCAATGAATTCAGAGAGAATTATTCATTAGATTCAAGTGATTGAGAGACAATATTTATTGTAATTGTAATCTATGAGTGGAATGAGAGAATATGAAGTGGACGTAGGCTCGTTAACGCTGAACCACTGTAAAAATCTTGTTGTCTTGCTTTTTTCTCTATTTTTTGATTATTTCTTCATATGCTATGCTCTAAATACGACGATTTGGGTGTTAGGACCACTTTTTGGTCTAACAACATCGCTCCTATAAACCATTGGAAGCGTGCGACATTGCTCGTTCTCCTTAGGCGGAACAAGTATTGGATATCTTCTCCGGTTGGTTCCCGTTGCAAGAACTCGTGGTAGAGAACATAGGTACCCAAGAGTGAAGCATAAGCATTCGAGTGCAATTACGACGGTGCAAGGCGAAAATAGTATAACATGTTCGAATGAAGTCGTTGGCTGGGGGCACGCATCCGGCAAAGCAAGTCTGTCTGTTCCAGGCAGTGAGACCCTCGGGCGGCACATGAGCTCTGCCATCCCTTCCTGGCGCATGGGCTTCACCCACCGGTATATTGAAATGTGCCGCCATTTTTCTAACTTCTGTGGCGTCCATGCGCGATGGTATCGACCAGGTTCTCCAAGATAACCACGTTAGGCAGCATATCCGGGGCCACCGGAGGCGCAGGCACATCCTCACTTATAATATCTACATTCTCAGCCTCCTTAGTTACAACCGGGGAACACTGCCTCTCAATTTGTTCCCCGTGCTCAGATGCTCTAGGCGAGCTGGCTGTGTGAGAAGGAGTCGATCCTTCGGTAGTCTCAAGCTTGCTTCCAGACGAGCTACCATAAGGGGTAGAGCCAGATGTGTGCGGCGAGGGCAGGGAAGCCTCGGCCTCCGAGGTCTTTCCAGTCTTCGATCTTGTTTGCATTGCTAACTATACTTCAACACATCAGTGTTAGTACTGGCAGTAAACTGACCTGTACCCCTCATATTGGTGATAACTAACATGTTTGTGTAGTGCTATGCAAAGAAGAGTAACACAAACTTAAGTCTGAAACTGTCCAACAGCTCAAGTCCTAGTCCGAATTTATGTTCTATCCTATGTGAAAAGTTCAAAATCATGCTGGTGCAACCACTAGTGTATACGTGTGTGCTAAACACACGGTCGTACGATTGATATGTAAATCTAAAGATGGGCAGTCGGGAGGTCAAAGTCCAAGGCGAGATAGAAAGGCACCAACCCATTTCAGAATCCAGAGCCCCAGGCCTCGAAGTCCGAATTTTCGAACTCCTCCAGGTTCGAAATTTCAAACCCATAAGGATTTGAAATCTCGAATCCCTCAGGGTTTGAAATCTCGAATCCCATAGGGTTCGAAGCTTCGAGCCCCTCCGGGTTCGAAATTTCGAGCCTTACCGGGTTCGAAGCTTCGAACCCCTCCGGGTTCGAAGACTCGAACCTGTCAGGGTTCGAGAATTCTAACCTATGGAGGTTCGAGACATCGAACCCAACATGGTTTGAGCTTCCATGCCTTCTCCAGATGCTCGACAACTCCGCCTCTCACGGCGGCGTCATGGCGCTTTGACCCCCTTCCTCCTCGCTTTCTCGACCCCAGGTCTTCTCTAGTTCGGGTTCGAAATTTTTGTTTCGAAGTTCTCGGGTTCGAAGCTTTACAACAATGGCAGTCAAGGAAGAAATAACAGAAGGAAGAAAGTGAGGGGGAAGATTATTTATAAAAGGAAAATTTGTCCTTTCATATTCCAGGGTCGGTTCGAGAATTTCGAGCCTATAGGGTTCGAAATTTCGAACTGCCAGGGGTTCGAAATTTCAAACCTCCAGGGGTTCGAAATTTCAAACCTCCTGGGGTTGGAATTTCGAACCACCAGAGGTTCGAAGATTCGAACCCCTTGGGCTCGAAATCTCGAACCCCCAGGGGTTCGAAGGTTTACATCCCAAAAAAAATTCACACCCCATGGTTTGATGCACCGCGCCACACTCTCTCGTATACGTACTCTCTGCATGCGCACCGACTTCCGTACATCCACGGAGGCGACTTGCTACGGGTACTTAGCGACTTGAGCATGGCGCTGTCCCCAACGACGGCTCATTCACACCACCAGTGCGAATGAGCCCAACAACTAAGGATTATTGTAACAACCCGTATTTTCAATAACCTGTTATAACATAAATCGAGGCAGAATCTAATGTAAAAATCTGAATCAAGGGAAACGGGCTATGCCATTGCGTTCGTCTCGGAAAAATACGCGAAATAGAGTCCGAGTTTTCGAAAATCGGAGTCCGTATGACCCAGTTAAGGCCCGTTGAAGTTTTCAGAAATTTCCATGTTAAAAACAGATTTAAATTTTAAATTAAAAACAAGGATTAAGGCTAACTGGCGCAGGCGGGAAAATTCCCGCCAGGACCTGCATGTCGACAGGCCTGTCGACAGGGTCCCCAGGGTGTCGATAGCCCTGTCGACAGCCCTGTCGACAGGGGGTGGCTGGGCTGTTTGGCCTGGTGCACCATTTCTGGTTTGGGCTTGATTGGGTGGCTTGGTTCTAGAGAATTCCGAAATCTGACGGACCTAAACTAACCTAGGGTTAATCCTATGGCTAAAAACACTCTAATCTTCTATAAATAAGCCCCTAATCCTACCCTAAAACCTCATTATTCAATCTAGCAACCAAACTATGTCAAATTGATTTCTCAAATGGCCTCCACTTAAAAACCCTAGCCTCCAATCTCTTCATAAATCATTCCTATGAAGATTATGATGTTCATACAAACATTTCTAAGTTGTATGAATGATCATTAGCTTGCATACATCATCAAGTTGCATGTTTTATTTGCTAAGCTAAAGTTTTTGGGATTTTTGTTAATTGGAGCTTTGTTTTGGGTTTTTATATGCTTGCATAAAGGGCTTCTCAATCTTTATTAGTGGATTTGTGTCATCATAATATTTGTAAGCCCTCTTACCTTCATTTTAGAAACTTTAAAGTTAATATGTGATGAAAGTTGGGATTTATGCATGTTTAATAAGTTATGCATGCTTATGCGAGTTCACTATGCTATGATATGCATGTTTAATAAGTTATGCATGCTTATGCGAGTTCACTATGCTATGTTATGCATGTTTAATAAGCTATGCATGTTTATGCAAGTTCACTATGCCATGATTTGCAAGTTTAACAAGTTATGCATGCTTATGCGAGTTCACTATGCCATGATTTGCAAGTTTAACAAGTTATGCATGCTTATGCGAGTTCACTATGCCATGATTTGCAAGTTTAACAAGTTATGCATGCTTATGCGAGTTCACTATGCCATGATTTGCAAGTTTAACAAGTTATGCATGCTTATGCGAGTTCACTATGCCATGATTTGCAAGTTTAACAAGTTATGCATGTTTATGCAAGTTCACTATGCCATGATTTGCAAGTTTAACAAGTTATGCATGTTTATGCAAGTTCACTATGCTAAGTTATGCAAGTCCAACATGTTATGCATGTTTACTATGATATGAAAGATTTATCATGTATGTTGTGCCAAGTTCCCTCTTCCTATCCTTTATGCGTTATGACGAATATGTAAGCGATGGAATGACGTTGGGGGGTTTGGGTAAAAACTTAAATACATGAAAATATAAGATTGGGAATTTACCTATTAAGTTAGGTCTACCCCTTGGGAATTTACCTATTAAGTTAGGTCTACCCAAGTATTTGTTAAACTTGTAATGATGTTTTGAAAGTGGACATGACACTTAGAAAACATAAGTGCGGCCAACTCGAGGTTGGGTTGAGTTTGTAGCATAAATCTACCCGGAACCGACCGGCTTAACTAGTGGCTACAAGCAATAGGACCCAATGTGGGTAGTTGGTCATGTTGCACGTGAGACCCGAGGTTAGACTAAGTTGTGGTGTAAACCTACCCGGACCCGCCCGGCCTAACTAGTAACCACAACAAGGTCTAATGTGAGAGGTTGGGTGCATTGAATTAATTAATGCCTCATGATTAAGGTTAAGTCATGGCCCACTAATACTTAACCAATTTTGGGGAATACAAGGGATTAAATGGGGTTAAGTGGTGAACTGTTGGTTACACTTAACTAATTTAATCCATGATTAGTGAGGGTTTAAACCACACTTAACCCTCTTAGAAAACCCTAGCAACGTGGTCTGTTCCAGCAGTAATCCCAGTTGGGTATCATTCACAACCCTAGAGGACTAGGCTAGGGCGGGGGCACGATTACTGGACGGATGTAAGCGACCAAAGCGACGGATGAGTGGTACAGCGGTGCGGGTCCAGGCGGGCTACGGACGTGCACGTAGTCCGGTGTTGGACAAACTCGAGGCACGGGTACCAGTAGGTTTAGACTGTGCATTATTGCTTAAGTGTCTGGGGTTGGCACCCGAGGGCTTGATACACCCGAAGGTGGACCCGGCACAGTCTGACTACAACCATATGTGGGCCGTATGGGCACCAACACTTAACGTGTTAGGTTTATAGGGAGCCGATCGACTAGACCGTTGGGCTGGACCTTGTATTAAGGTCACTTCATGTTTTTGGGCCAAAGTTTTGGGCTAAGGGATCAATACCTGTTATGTTGGTTTGCTAGTACACTGTGGTGCAAAACTTAATCTTCTTTATGTGATGACACCTTTATCTATTGCCAGTATGTTCATCTCAGTTTCCATCATGATGTTAGCTTTATTAGTTTATAGACTGATCGTAGTAGGGCTTACCAGTCTTTTTGACTGACCTGTTTTCTTTCGCTTCTTTTCTTCCGTTCCCCCCCCCAGGTTCTCAGGGAGGGAATAGTGGTGCTTAGCTTGGATCGCTTGCTTGTTTGCTGGATAGCTCATGTATGCCTGGACATTGAGCTCGCTATGGTTTATCATTTTCATTTTGGGGATAGCACTATGTATTTCAGTATTTCTGTTTATGATGTACTAGACATGTTTATTTTGGCAGTTGACTTTATGATGTACTAAACTTGTTTTGAGATGGTTTGAGATATTCCGCTGTTTACTCTGTTTTACATATGTATTTATCTTCTTGTTCTGCCTCGATATATCATTATGCATGCTTACCCAGTTATAACGCCCCCCAGAAGCTAGTGCCCCCGAAAGAGTGACCCTAGCGGAGGTGGGGTGTTACAAATTTGGTATCAGAGCATATGGTTTACAAGAAAGAACAAAAAGTTTTTAAAAGACTTTTGAAAAACTATTTTCAAAACAAGTATAAAGTATTTTCCAAAGAAAAGTCTAGTATTTTAAAAGGCTATTCCCCAAAAAGCCATTAGCGTTATCCTTCGTTCCCTGGACCTAATCTTATCTTATCTTTCGTTTCAGTATGGCTGAGAATCTTGCCATCCCGGATGGAGTAAACGTACCACTCTGGTATAGGAGACTTCTAGAAGCTAGGGCGGTAGCTGGCCCCGCAAACCCTACCCCCACTCCTCCTCCTGTAGTTGAGAATCCTCCCCCTAATGTCCCTCCTCCGGTGGTTCCTGTTCCTCCCCCTCCAGTTGCTGAGGCTCCTCTTCCTCCTCCTCCCCCTCAGCATCCTCAGGTTGAGTTCACGAAGGTTTGTAAAGACTTCAAGGCGATGGGAGGCAAGAATTTCCTAGGCACGGAATCTTTTGTTGAAGCTAGGAATTGGCTGAAAGACACTGAGGACTTGTTTGCTATTTTTGGGATTGATGACGAGAGGAAGATCTTATTGACAGTGTGGCTTTTGAAGGACGAAGCAGCCTATTGGTGGGAGGTCACCAATGGGACAAGGCCCGTCGAGACTTGGGCCGATTTGAGGACTAGATTTGTGGCCAAGTTTTTATCTGCTGCTGAGGCGAATTTACAGATGGAGAAGTTCATTGCATTAAGGCAAGGTGATATGTCGGTCAAGGAGTATGTGAACAGGTTTAATCAGCTGGCCCGTTTTGGTTTAGATATGGTAAACACTCCTGAGAAGAAGGCTCTTCGATTCGCTAGAGGGTTGAATGAGCCGCTGCAGGGCTTGGCGATGTCACATATTCCGCATGGAGCTACTTTCGAGAGTTTGGTCGATATGGCTCTACTTCAGGGTGATGGAAAGAAAGAGGTCAAGTCGAGTGAGACTCAAGCAAAGAAGACTGATTCTCAGGGTAAAGGCAATCAAGGGGGTCAAAGCAGTCAGGGGAATCAGAGCAAGAACAAGAAGAAAGGCAAGGGAAAGTGCAATTACTGTGGTGCGCCTGGACACTTTGCTAAGGATTGTAGGAAGAAGAAAAGGAAGCTTAGTGGTGGATGTTTTTCCTGTGGTGAGACTGGACACTTCAGCAAGGAATGTCCGAAGAAGAAAGGGCAGGATGGACCTTCAGGAGGGCAAGTTCATGCTCTCAATACCGCTCCAGTTCCCGATCGAGGTAGTGTTTCTGTTGAGAACCTTGTTTATATTTCCGATCTTCCAGTTCGTACCTTGTTTGATTCTGGTGCATCACATAGCTTTATTTCATCTAATCTTGTCGATAGTTTGCACCTTAGTACTAGCTTAGTGGATGATCCCGTTTGTGTTTCGAATCCCATTGGGGGTTCTGCTCATCTATCTATGATATGTGAGGATCTAAGGATCTCTATACTCAGTGTAGAGTTCTTGTGTAGTGCATATGTTCTTGGTTTCAGGGGATACGGATTGATATTGGGCATGGATTGGCTGTCCAGATATGGAGCCATTCTTGATTATGAGCATAGGGTTGTGAGGCTAGTGACTCGCCTTGGCAACACCCTAGAGATTTCATGCAATCCGAAGGATCCCATCATGTTGTGCTATCTTGAATCTCTCGACTCGTCAGAGGAAGCCCTTCAGTCTGTAAGGGTGGTCCGAGATTATCCAGATGTTTTTGAAGAAGTTAAGGGGTTTCCCCCTAAACGAGAGATTGATTTTCGCATTTATCTGGTGGATAATGCTAAGCCTGTTTCTTTGCCCGTTCGGCACATGGCTCCGCGTGAGAGACGGGAGCTCAGCAAGCAAGTAAAGGAGTTACTTGAGAAGAACTTCATCAGACGAAGTATATCCGAATGGGGAGCGCCTGTGGTGTTTGCAACTAAGGCAGATGGTTCTCTTCGACTTTGTGTGGACTATAGAGAGTTGAATAAGCTGACTAAGAAGAACAGACACCCATTACCGAGGATCGATGATCTCTTTGACCAGCTTGTCGGTGCTTCTGTTTTCTCTCAGCTTGATCTTGCTACTGGATTTCATCAGCTCAGAGTGGCTGAGGATAGTATAGACAAGACTGCATTCAGAACTCCAGATGGATTCTTTGAATGGCTTGTTATGCCGTTCGGTTTGACGAATGCACCCGCATATTTCGTGGACTTGATGAGTAGGGTGTTCGGAGAGTTCTTGAACAAATTTGTCGTAGTCTTTGTGGATGATATTTTGATCTTCTCCAAGGATGAAGAAGAGCACGCGAGGCATCTTGTAGAGGTGATGGATACACTTAGAGCACATCAGTTAAAGGCCAAGTTCTCCAAGTGTCACTTTTGGAGAAGGGAAGTTAGATTCCTTGGGCATATCGTATCCAAGCAAGGCTTAGCGGTGGACCCCGCTAAGGTGGTTGCAGTTCAGGATTGGAAGACTCCAAGGAATGCAACCGAAGTGAGAAGTTTTCTAGGTCTTGCAGGGTTTTACCGGAAGTTCATCAAGGACTTCGCGAAGATATCCGCTCCTCTTACTAAGTTGACGAAGAAGAACTTAGTTTTTGCTTGGGATATGGATTGTGAGCTTGCTTTTCAGAGACTCAAGAGAGCCCTTACCTCAGCACCAGTTCTAGCTTTACCCGATGGTGGTAAGATGTTTACCGTGTACACTGATGCTTGTGGCACGGGATTGGGCGCCGTTCTGATGCAAGAAGGCAGAGCTATATGTTTTGGTGGTAGGCAACTTAAGGTGCATGAGAAGAATTATCCCACTCATGATCTAGAGCTGGCAGCGATAGTATATGCACTCAAGGCTTGGCGTCATTATCTTCTGGGAGAGAGATTTGAGCTATATACTGATCATAAGTCTTTGAAGTATCTCTTTTCGCAGAAGGATCTGAACTTGAGGCAGCAAAGGTGGATGGAATTCTTGGCGTCCTACGATTTTGATATAGCCTATACCCCTGGTAAAGGGAATGTTGTAGCGGATGCGTTGAGTAGAAAAAGGTTGACACTAAGTCCTCTATTTGTTGAGATGAAGAATTTAGAGTTCTTGGCAACCTTTGATTTCTCGTTGGCAGTTGAGTCGATGACCGGTTCTTTATCATCTCTTGAGCTCAGGCCTACCCTTCTGGATCAAGTTGGGGCTTCGCAGAAGGAAGACCCTCAGATAGTTGAGATTATGGATAAGCTGATTCGAGGAGAGACGTCTAGCCATCTCGCTCGATATTCTATTGATGACAAGGGTTGGCTAAGGAGAGATGGAAGGTTATGTGTCCCCATGATAGAAGATTTAGTAAGAAAAGTTCTGGAGGAAGCGCATCGCTCTAAGTTGACTATACATCCAGGCGGGGATAAGATGTACCAAGATATGAGGCGTATTTTCTTTTGGCCTGGGATGAAGAAGGATGTGGCGGAGTTTGTCTCTAGATGTATCATTTGCCAGCAAGTTAAGGCCGAGTCAAAGAAGCCCGGTGGGCTATTGCATCCTCTAGAGGTCCCGCTTTGGAAGTGGGAGAGTATCTCCATGGACTTTATTGATGGGCTTCCAAGGTCAAGAAAAGGGAATACGAGCATTTGGGTTATTTTGGATAGACTTACGAAGAGTGCTCATTTTATTCCGATGAGGAGCAAGAGGACAGCGTCTTGGCTAGCGTCTGTATATCTTCGTGAGATTGTGAGACTTCATGGAGTCCCTTCTAGTATTGTCAGTGACCGCGACCCAATCTTTACAAGTCAGTTCTGGAATAGCTTGCAGGAGGCCTTGGGCACGAGGTTGAATCTGAGTACGGCTTATCACCCACAAACGGACGGTCAGACAGAAAGGGTGAATAGAGTACTTGAGGACTTGTTGAGGCTTTGCATTCTGGATTTTGGTGGTACTTGGGAAGACCACCTTCCTCTTGTAGAATTTGCTTATAATAACAGTTATCAGGCGAGCATTGGGATGGCACCATTTGAGGCTTTATATGGGAGACCGTGCAAGTCACCTACATGTTGGTGGGAGACTACAGATAAGCTTATACTTGGGCCTGATATGATCAGAGATACATCCGAGAAGGTTGAGTTGATTAGAAGACGGATGAAGGCGGCCCAAGACCGACAGAAATCCTATGCTGATAAGCGAAGATCTGATTTGGAGTTTGATGTAGGGGATATGGTTTTCGTGAAGGTTTCTCCTTTGCGGAATGTAGTCCGATTTGGAGCCGTTGGGAAGTTAGCCCCGAGATTTGTTGGACCATTCCCCATTGTTGAGAGGATCGGGCAGATGGCTTATAGAGTGAAGTTGCCCGAGAAGCTTGCCGGAGTGCACAATGTTTTTCATGTCTCGCATCTCCGGAAGTGTCTGCATAAATCAGCGGAGATTGTGGAGCCAAGTGTTTTGGAAGATGTGGAAGTGGAGAAAGAAGCTACCTTGAGGAGAGCTCCGATTCGTATCTTGGGGACGGAGACCAAGAAGCTAAGGAATCGAGAGGTCAAGTTGGTGAAGGTCCAATGGGGTGAAGCCGAAGAAGACGCAACTTGGGAAACCGAGGAGAAGATGCGTGGGCTTTATCCATTCCTTTTTGAGGGTACACTCTCAATCTCTTTCCTTTTTTTAGCATATCTTTCTCTTAGCTACCCATATTTATCTAGTTTAGCGTGTTAATCTTGTCATGAGAACCTTAGGTAGAAACCCTTTGGATGAAACATGTGTTTGAGACATGTTATGTTTGATGGTTGCAAGTGTTTGCAAGTGGTTACTCGTGGATGCATGATACACATTAGGCACTAGATCGGCTCGCACACTCCTCATATTGCATATGCATGAGTGTTTATGCTTATTCATGGATGAAAATTGCGTGTTATCACATGGATGTTGCATATGGGTGTATGTTATGTGCACACATATAGATATTATACATTATGTTAGGAATTGCATACATATGGATACATTTCACTAACATATTTTGCATTGATCTTTGCATTAGATAAGTACATATACACACACTTTTGCATATGTTCATACAGCATTTAGAATCTTTTAAGGACAATGATTGCTCGTGGATGATGCTTTGAGTAGATGGATGATTGGATGGTAGGATACGTTCTTCCTAACTTGAAGATTTCGGGGACGAAATCCTTTAAGGAGGGGAGAATGTAACAACCCGTATTTTCAATAACCTGTTATAACATAAATCGAGGCAGAATCTAATGTAAAAATCTGAATCAAGGGAAACGGGCTATGCCATTGCGTTCGTCTCGGAAAAATACGCGAAATAGAGTCCGAGTTTTCGAAAATCGGAGTCCGTATGACCCAGTTAAGGCCCGTTGAAGTTTTCAGAAATTTCCATGTTAAAAACAGATTTAAATTTTAAATTAAAAACAAGGATTAAGGCTAACTGGCGCAGGCGGGAAAATTCCCGCCAGGACCCGCATGTCGACAGGCCTGTCGACAGGGTCCCCAGGGTGTCGACAGCCCTGTCGACAGGGGGTGGCCGGGCTGTTTGGCCTGGTGCACCATTTCTGGTTTGGGCTTGATTGGGTGGCTTGGTTCTAGAGAATTCCGAAATCTGACGGACCTAAACTAACCTAGGGTTAATCCTAGGGCTAAAAACACTCTAATCTTCTATAAATAAGCCCCTAATCCTACCCTAAAACCTCATTATTCAATCTAGCAACCAAACTATGTCAAATTGATTTCTCAAATGGCCTCCACTTAAAAACCCTAGCCTCCAATCTCTTCATAAATCATTCCTATGAAGATTATGATGTTCATACAAACATTTCTAAGTTGTATGAATGATCATTAGCTTGCATACATCATCAAGTTGCAAGTTTTATTTGCTAAGCTAAAGTTTTTGGGATTTTTGTTAATTGGAGCTTTGTTTTGGGTTTTTATATGCTTGCATAAAGGGCTTCTCAATCTTTATTAGTGGATTTGTGTCTTCATAATATTTGTAAGCCCTCTTACCTTCATTTTAGAAACTCTAAAGTTAATATGTGATGAAAGTTGGGATTTATGCATGTTTAATAAGTTATGCATGCTTATGCGAGTTCACTATGCTATGATATGCATGTTTAATAAGTTATGCATGCTTATGCGAGTTCACTATGCTATGTTATGCATGTTTAATAAGCTATGCATGTTTATGCAAGTTCACTATGCCATGATTTGCAAGTTTAACAAGTTATGCATGCTTATGCGAGTTCACTATGCCATGATTTGCAAGTTTAACAAGTTATGCATGCTTATGCGAGTTCACTATGCCATGATTTGCAAGTTTAACAAGTTATGCATGCTTATGCGAGTTCACTATGCCATGATTTGCAAGTTTAACAAGTTATGCATGCTTATGCGAGTTCACTATGCCATGATTTGCAAGTTTAACAAGTTATGCATGTTTATGCAAGTTCACTATGCCATGATTTGCAAGTTTAACAAGTTATGCATGTTTATGCAAGTTCACTATGCTAAGTTATGCAAGTCCAACATGTTATGCATGTTTACTATGATATGAAAGATTTATCATGTATGTTGTGCCAAGTTCCCTCTTCCTATCCTTTATGCGTTATGACGAATATGTAAGCGATGGAATGACGTTGGGGGGTTTGGGTAAAAACTTAAATACATGAAAATATAAGATTGGGAATTTACCTATTAAGTTAGGTCTACCCCTTGGGAATTTACCTATTAAGTTAGGTCTACCCAAGTATTTGTTAAACTTGTAATGATGTTTTGAAAGTGGACATGACACTTAGAAAACATAAGTGCGGCCAACTCGAGGTTGGGTTGAGTTTGTAGCATAAATCTACCCGGAACCGACCGGCTTAACTAGTGGCTACAAGCAATAGGACCCAATGTGGGTAGTTGGTCATGTTGCACGTGAGACCCGAGGTTAGACTAAGTTGTGGTGTAAACCTACCCGGACCCGCCCGGCCTAACTAGTAACCACAACAAGGTCTAATGTGAGAGGTTGGGTGCATTGAATTAATTAATGCCTCATGATTAAGGTTAAGTCATGGCCCACTAATACTTAACCAATTTTGGGGAATACAAGGGATTAAATGGGGTTAAGTGGTGAACTGTTGGTTACACTTAACTAATTTAATCCATGATTAGTGAGGGTTTAAACCACACTTAACCCTCTTAGAAAACCCTAGCAACGTGGTCTGTTCCAGCAGTAATCCCAGTTGGGTATCATTCACAACCCTAGAGGACTAGGCTAGGGCGGGGGCACGATTACTGGACGGATGTAAGCGACCAAAGCGACGGATGAGTGGTACAGCGGTGCGGGTCCAGGCGGGCTACGGACGTGCACGTAGTCCGGTGTTGGACAAACTCGAGGCACGGGTACCAGTAGGTTTAGACTGTGCATTATTGCTTAAGTGTCTGGGGTTGGCACCCGAGGGCTTGGTACACCCGAAGGTGGACCCGGCACAGTCTGACTACAACCATATGTGGGCCGTATGGGCACCAACACTTAACGTGTTAGGTTTATAGGGAGCCGATCGACTAGACCGTTGGGCTGGACCTTGTATTAAGGTCACTTCATGTTTTTGGGCCAAAGTTTTGGGCTAAGGGATCAATACCTGTTATGTTGGTTTGCTAGTACACTGTGGTGCAAAACTTAATCTTCTTTATGTGATGACACCTTTATCTATTGCCAGTATGTTCATCTCAGTTTCCATCATGATGTTAGCTTTATTAGTTTATAGACTGATCGTAGTAGGGCTTACCAGTCTTTTTGACTGACCTGTTTTCTTTCGCTTCTTTTCTTCCGTCCCCCCCCCCCAGGTTCTCAGGGAGGGAATAGTGGTGCTTAGCTTGGATCGCTTGCTTGTTTGCTGGATAGCTCATGTATGCCTGGACATTGAGCTCGCTATGGTTTATCATTTTCATTTTGGGGATAGCACTATGTATTTCAGTATTTCTGTTTATGATGTACTAGACATGTTTATTTTGGCAGTTGACTTTATGATGTACTAAACTTGTTTTGAGATGGTTTGAGATATTCCGCTGTTTACTCTGTTTTACATATGTATTTATCTTCTTGTTCTGCCTCGATATATCATTATGCATGCTTACCCAGTTATAACGCCCCCCAGAAGCTAGTGCCCCCGAAAGAGTGACCCTAGCGGAGGTGGGGTGTTACAAATATTCTCATTTTGACTTACAGGAAGAATCAACAACTAAGCTATCATCTCAACCAACACAAAGAACATCATTTCACGATAAGACGTAGGGGAAAATATTAACCGTCTTTTATGTCCGGTTACCAAGAGCGCATCATACACGCTCAACTCAACGCATCGCGTGGAGCTAAGACTGAGAGGGACACTTAGGAGCGAAAGAGATAGGATCGAGAAAGGACTGCGCCGCTCATAGCTTCGCAGCACCTAAGACCCATTTCCGAGCCGAGGCCTCAAATCCGGGAGGAATCGCGAGTCACGAAAAACACCCGAATCTGCAGTCCTCTTGCGCCCGGAAAGCAGATTTTGCACCCAGCCAGGGTGCGAAATTTCGCACCCGGCAGGTGCGAAATTTCGCACCCCGCAGGTGCGAAATTTCACATCCAATGGCTGCAAAATTTCGCACCCTGCTCCGGGTGTGGAAATTCTGCTAGTGCAGATGACAGGTGCGAAAATCTGCATGCGGTCCCCCTTTCTCACCTACTCCTACCTAATGCTACCTACCCCCACTCATATAAATAGCCCATGGCCTCATACTTCAAAGGTTGTTGGATTGTCTTCATTTGGGACCTTCCTAAAGCTTCATGAGCCTCATTAATGGCATCTCCTATTGGAGGAAGAAGGAGAGTTAAACATTCTTTTTCTCAAATACTTAGCACATGGCAATTATGAAAGTGAATGTAATAAGCGTGGCTCTACTTTGTATTTCTTGAGTGGTTAATAATATTCCAATGCCTTTTCAAAGTTTACATAGGCCTCTACCGAGACCGAACCACTATAAATCCTTTGTGTCATTTACTTCTTTCTTCTACTTAGTCCTGCGACCAAAATAACAATTCTTAGTAATAGGAATCTTCAGTGTTTTTAACGTTTTTTGTCGTCAACACTTATAACTATGATTCTAAATCCAATTGACAATTAAAAGAGAAATTCCATAAAATAAATTATCTATACAAACCTCACAATTATTAAAAGCATATTGATTCCTTTCATACCAGATAAACCGATAGGCAATAAGGAAGATAGTATCACATAAATATATATGATTGACAGTTGACACCAAAAAAGGGACAACACACAAATAGATATTATGTAGAGAATAAAATGAATAAATTTAAATGAAAATGAGAGAGAATGCAATCACATGCAAATTTATAGTGGTTCGGCGTTAACGAGCCTACGTACACTTCACAATCACTTGATTATATTAAAACTTTGAGTACAAATGATGGTTTAATGAATAAACCCAAGTGTAATGCTGTAGTAATAATAAAATAAAAAGAGATTGGCCAAAATCCTTCTTTTAAGCTTTGGAGGGCTATTTATAGATAATTCATTTCTCGGGTCGACTAGGACATGTAGCATCCATCCCGGGACCGTAAGAATGGCTGAAAAATCTTCCTTCTTGCGTAAAAAGGCCTGACCCGGCTAGATATGGATAGGTGGCAATTGATCCAAAGTTCTAGGAGTTGAATGACGGTTAAATCAGAGTAGGAGCAAGTCCTAGGAAGACTTTAATATGCTGGACCGAGCCCACTCGACAAAGTCAAACTGGGAGTTGTTAGAACCGAGTCTTCATCGTTAGACTGTCATCACATGTATGTATAGCTTCTAGTTCGGGTCGACCTAGGTCTTAGTCGATCGAAGATATTCTGAATCAATTCTTCACAAATTCTCGACACTTGTCTCACATGATGGCGGCTGGGGTCGACAAGTTGCTTGGTCAAGCCGAAGGTCTTCGAGCCTGAGCTTATGGATGCTTCCATGTTTGGTTATACAATGTTCTAGGTCGAACTAGACCGTAGTCAAGCCGGATGTTGATCGAACTTGCATGGTGGTCTCTTCATAAGGATTTGACTTGACTTTCAGATATGTGCACAGTCTTGGTAGCCTTGCCAAAAGGTTAGTCAATACTTTTCCCTCTAATGTACGTCGCGTTGTAGACGGGATGTGCTTTGTAATTTGTTGAGCAACAATTCAATAGAATTTATTCAGTCAGTGAATGTTGATGATGAATCGTTGGCTACCACGTATGATAACACACGTGGGTAGTTGCTAAGCGTTATTTTGTGTTAGTCAAGCACGTGGTCAAGTCAGATCGAAGATTCTCGTACGAGTCAATACGGGATGTTGTTGAACATGACTGTCGGATCCATGTGTTATCAATTGGTCATAAAGTATCCTGGGTCAACATCAAACCGAGTACGATACTTCTATTTGAGGTCGACCTTCACGGGGTCGAAGATATCCCGGGTCAATGTGTCGAGCTGGCCCTTCTGTGCACTGTCACTTTAGAAGAACATGAAGAGTCACTTTGTTTACTATATAAGGTTGCCCCGTGCCCATTATTTTACTTTTAGTTTTACTGTTATTCGAGCTGACCTCTTTCCGAAATTCACAAGCCAATCGAATCAAACAAAACTTGATAATTTCTTTTCAGACTTGAAACTAGGTTGGCTTCTATTCATTAAATTCATATTTTTTTCGTAATTCCATACGATTTTACCCATGAATCCGATCTTTTCTCTTTCCTTTTTATTTTAAACCAAACCCGAGTTAATCTATGGCCGGAGTTGGAGGAAGGACTACAAAGCAGTACTCATGGGTGATGCTCATGGAGCAGCAATAATGGGGTGTTGTCGAATTTGAAAATCAATATTTGATATTAGGGAGGAATGGCCGTAGCTCGAGACTTTGGGTTTGTTGACATGGAGAAGACGATGGAAGGGTAATCCTTCCAGGTGGTCCCACGCAGTATAGTTTGAAAAGGAGGAGATAGAGGAATCGAGTCGAACGGGCAAGTCATCAACCACAGGTTTTGCATAGAGGTGGGATGGTGGATAAAATGGAGTGAAATTAGACATGGTTCAGTTCGGTCAGGCGTCGTTTGAACTAAAGGTCTTGAGGTAGAAACGAAAGCGTAACGTATGATAAAAGGGCGGTCCGGGTCGACCAAACACCTTATCGACCCGAGAATATTGACCTGGAGGGAGTGGCATGTGTTAGAGGCAGTAGGTGGGAGCTTGGGTTAATCATCCGGCTTGAGAGTCTTTCACACATGCTAGAGTTGATCACACCAGGGTCGTTCATGCCCAGGAACTCCGACCCTAGGGATGTCGACCCAGGGTCATTGGACCCGAACCTTATGACCAAACTTCAAAGCAATCTTGCTTAGTTCCAAACCATCATATATACCAACGATTAATGAACTAACTTCACTTGCATAACTAGATAGTTAGAATAGTGCCTTGGACATATGAACTGAACTTATATGGACTTACGCATATTATTATCTTCATTGTTTTGTTTCTGCAATTATCTCTGTATACTTCCTCTACATGCACTTTTTCACTGGTACACATTGGGGGGTGGTTTTAATTCTCTAACCAATGGTCTCTCTTGAATAGAATAGCCAACATGACTGGAAGATATAGCACTAGAGGATTTGGAGTTGGTGGGGGAAAAGTACTTCTACCAAATCCCGTTGTGGAACCAGACTCCTCAATGGAGTTGGATCATGAGTATGAAATCCAACCTCGTGACCCGGGCAAAAACGCTTTGTCATCCGAAGAAGAGGAAGTTGTGGAAAAAGTGGTGGACGAAGATGGAGCTCCCGATACCCTCCCAGATGTTGTAATTTTAGATACTCCCAATGAATCCTGGCCTTATTCCATGGATAAGGGAAAACGGAATAGGTTGAGTGCAAAACACAACATCCCCTAGGGATAGATTCAGATTCCATGAAAAAAGGAATTTCCTCACCAACCGCCTAAGGGTTTCATGGAAGTGAGTCGACAGATGTGCACGGTCGGGATTATTCCTCTCTTTCATCCATTTATTGTCGAATTTTTTAGAGGCATGAGACTGGCGCATATGCAGCTTCATCCCATCGCATATGCCAACTAGATATTGCTATATGTCTTGTATATGGGGCATCTTTATCATGCCCCACCCTTCGATAATGTGGTCTTCTTTTTCAATTTCAAACATAGGGTGGACCCAACTCCGTCATTTTTATTTTTTGAGGCCACTCGTGGCCGAAAAATTATCGAAGATGTGCCGAGCACGCTAAGGGACATAAGACCCTATTGGTTCCACACTTTCCAGCAACCAGGATATAACCGGAGAAGGCTCAAATGAAAAAAGCATCGAATCCCAGCTTACCGTTATATTGGTTGCACAAAAACGTATGTCATATATGTTATTTTTTATTGGTAGAAATTCGGCTAAACCCATCGCCCAAGCATACCACGAACAACTGGATATTCTATGAATTGTTCCAAAGAAAGACCGAACTGTCAAGAAATGCCTTACCGATGTATTTCTACATCATTACAACCTTCTTGATGTTGACCGAACATTGGGAGTTGGCATAGGTCGGGTCCCACCAGTTGTCAAACAGCTAGTGAATATGCTCCCAATCGGGGAGTCTTCGGTTTCGGTTGTCGATGTTCCCCTAGTCGGAGGGTAAGTGACTCTACCCTTAGTCTGAGGATTTTCATTCATCGCAACCCAATCTCTGGCCAAGATCAAGAAGGTCATTAAAAGAAGGGTTATTAAGGAAGTGGATCTTCCTGGGTGCGGTCGACATCCAGAAGAAGAGGCGAAGGAGAAGTTGCCCAAAAAGACGGTCGAGGAAGGACATAGGACTCCTTCTCCAGAGAAATCCATAGCAGAGAAATTTCTCGTCATTCAAAAGGAAGGTGTGGAAAAGCCAGCACGCACCTCATTTCCGCAAAGTCAGCTAGAGCGTCGATCGACTCAAGAAGGCGGATCACTCTCCTCGGAAGATCCATTTAAGGGTTTGGCAAATTTTCCCCTTCCATTTGTGCAATACCACTTTGTAGACATATATTCGCAATCGTTCTTTCCATCCCCTAAAAGAGAAAATGTTGCGACCACGGCCGAAGAAGTTAAGCCGACAAGTAAAGGGTTGACTACTTGTTTATCGGGGGGATACACACACAATCGCACTGCACGTCACGGCACTTGTCTGTCGCATCAATTCCCAGTTCTAATATTGGCTTATTTTGGGAACCATGTCTCATCGAGGGTACGATCCTAAGAAAATCCGTAGCAGCCTCTCTAAGCCTTATTCTGATCCAAAGAGATTATAAAGATGATCGCGACAGAGAGGATTGAGATAAGGAAATAAGATGCCATCAACAGAAGTATGGTCCTTACTCGCGTTCTCTCTCTATGGTCCACTATGATTTTGACAAACATAAGAGCTACCATAGTCCCCACGAGGGGGCTAAATCAGTTGCCAAGACCACTCTCCCTCAAATAGAGTAGCTACTATAGGACAAGCCTCATAAGAAACATTTGGGTCCTAAAGACAAGACTATGGAGAAGAATAATGCGGTGGTCATTCCAAGCAAGCATAATTCTACTGGGATGTCTCTTTCAAAACCCATCATTCTCGATGCTTTTACTGTGGAAAGGATAAAGATCTTGCAAGAAAATTTCCCCAAGTATCACTTCAGGCATCTTACTTTGTCCTAATCACCAGCCGGTATCTGAAAACTAATGCAATAGTGTCAAGAAAGAGATAGATTTTATTTATGGGTTGTTCCAAGAAACATGCAAGTACGCTCGAAAGTTGTCTGAGACCATCCGCAACCTCTAGTTGGACTTAGATAATCAGGAGCAATGTGGGATCGTGACAAGTCGGCTTTAGATTCCATCAAAAAATAATCATAAAGGCGACCATCAAATTGAAAGCGGTAGAATGGGAGGCCGAAAAGTACAATAAAATGTACAATGAGCTTCAGCATCGTTTCCATACTGAACTTGATATTACTACCAAGGATATAATAGCCCCCAAGGAAGAGCGCAGAAGTGCTATAACTAAGAATACCAATCTAAGATTCTCTTGCACTTGCGCTCAACATGAGAAGATCTCCCTTTAGAAGGGAAATTTCGATCTGGCTAAATTGGTCGAGGTTGAGGAAAGAGAAAGAAAGGCTGAGTAAAATGCTAATACTTTCCTAGAGTTTGCTTCCAACTCTATGGTGTAATATGATTTTGAGAAAGCTATATTAAAGAAGCGGCTTGTTGGGGGCAAACAGGAAATGGATGATGTCGGGCCTCTGATCCTGTCTTTCTTTGCTCAAGTCCCACGACATCGCGATATATTTTTGGTGGACGACTTCCCACCACTCTACCCGATGTTTAGAGTGAACTGGTCAAGGAGGAGAAGCGTAGGCTAAAGACTAAAGTTGTGGATGGGGGGGAATTAAAGTAATTATCCTTGAGGAACGACGAGCCTGAGCATTTGATGGAGAGTAGAAGACTGCAGAAGGAGGCTGAGGATGTCGCAAAGCGTCAGGCTAAGGGAAGAGACATAATTATTAATGGTTATGGCTCTTCCTCTGCAGTTCCTAAGTCTGGGTACAATCCTGACTTCCCTATTCTAAAGATGCTGAAGCCGCTGACACCAAACACCGAAATGCCCAAGGCCTCGGGACATACCAGCGGTGGCTCTACGGAAGGTATCTCTATGACTTCGCAAAAAATCGAGAGAGTTTATCAGTCTTTAGTTGGATCATCATTGTTCTCAAAGGACTAATTGTTCTTGCTTTTCTGCTATAAGTACCCGTACGCCTCAGACCTCATCCAAGCCCATCGAAGGTTGCTGAAGAGCCCCAATTTCCCCTTTCCTATGTTCCCAATAAAGATGAAAGAATGGTTGACACACTAAAGGTATTAGACAGTAAAGTCTCTCAAGGCGATTATGAAGAAGACATCAACTTTACTGATGAGACTGGGCAGAAAGGACCCTAAAGCATGGCTGAAATACAACAGTAGCATGTGAGGAAGCTTGTCGAGCTAAAAAAGAATACTACATCTGGCACCTTGATGATTCCTCCTCTCCAAATGGTATCTCCTCCTAGTGAGGTATTGCCAATCGAGAGGACCACTCCTCCTTCTACATGGTAGCGTCACAAGAAGAAACATGATGCGCCCACATCAGGACACTCTGATTCCTCTGGTAGTAAGCCCAATAAAAGAAAAAATGTTACCATTTTGGTAGCCCTGAACGAGGAGAAGGAGACAAAGAATATGACGACAACTGAAGGAAGCATAATTGACTTGTCTTTTGTAGTTTCTTTTAGGCTCTTTAGATGTTGTTGCAAGTGCATCCCTCACGTTTTTGTCTCGTTATCCTATATAAACCTACATTATGTAAATATAACAATGTTTCTGTTAATATAAACAATGTTATCTGTCTACAAGTTTATGTATTGCTTTCCATTCAGTGTACTCACAATTTGATTGTTCCTAAGTCAAGTAATAAATAACAAGTTACAAAATAAGTCATTGGCATACTAGTGCCAAGCGTCATAGTCTGGAGGTATAGTTTATATTCCCCCAATTTACTTTTAACCACGAGTCTCGTCCGAATCGTGTGAAGAGTTAATTTATGATCTTCTACCCTTTCCCCAACATTGGTGGGGATCTGGATAAGTCAATTTGGACGTCTATTCCTTAAGCGCTTATACTCCTTCCCCTAGTCAGTGGGAAATGGAGTTGGTTTAGACGCCATTTTATCGACCTTTATAATATCTCCTTAGTCATCAGGACTTAGAGATAGGGTTCAAGTGGTCGTTAGTCTTGGTTCACCTATCACACTATCCTTAGTTTACACTTCCTACCAAGCTCTGAGGAATGAAGTTAGACGGGCTATGCGGTCGGGTTACACCTTCCCTAGCATCATCCCCCAAGCGTCAAGAGCAAAGATCACCATCAGGATGGTCTGATCCCATTCCCATAGTTTGTACTCGTCCCGTCGAATCGTGGGAAAGAGTTGAAAATATCTTTTAACCGTCGTTCCGCAACTTTGGTTCACAAAGCGGGAATCATCGTGTCGAGCGTCGATGTCTGGATCAAGTTTAGTTTAGTTAACCCAAGTCTAATTGGTCGCGGAGTTGGGTCAGCTCATCGAAACGTGAGCCAATGAACATCGATGGGGAGTTCGTTATCCCCTTCTTCAATCTATGACATAAGTCGATCGAATCACAAAACACAACTTAATTAGTAAACACTATATTAGACATGGAAAAGAGCTTTTATTTTTAAACAATAGTAATTGGTGAGACACACCTTATTACAAAGCTAAGAATAAACAAAAAAAATATAATAAAAGCTTAAGAAAGATAATGTCACATATGCTCGACATTCCATGCTCTTGGGAGTTGATCGCCATCAACGTTTGTTAGCCTTAAGGTTCTGTTAATAAGCCTTTGTTGGATAACATAAGGTCCTTCCCACTTCAGTCCCATGTGAACTGGGGCTAGGAAGACACTTTTCAAAACAAGGTTGCCAAAGTCGAAGGTTTTGAGTTGAACCTTCTTAATATAGTATCGAGCGACTCGTCGCCTATATGGTACGGCATGGAAGTTGGATCCTTCTCTTATCTCGTCAGTCATGTCCAATAATTCCAGGAGAATCGCTTTGTATGTCAACGGATCATAATATGTCATCATGTGAGAAGGAACTTCGAGTTCTATTGGGATGACTACTTCAGAGCCGTAGGACAAGGCAAATGGAGTGTGGCCGGTGGCAGTCTCATGGGTGATACGATAATCCCATAAAACTAAAGGAAGTTGATCGACTCATTTGCCTTTGGCCTGCTCCCAATCATTTCTTTAAGATGGACTTGATGATCTTGTTTATAGCCTCGACTTGCCTATTGGATTACATGTGCGCAACCACCATGTACTTCTTCTCGATGTGGTATAGTTGACTGCAGTCTCTAATTTCTGAGCTATCAAATTGGGTCCCATTATCAAATATGTGTGTCCTAGAAAGCCCAAATCGGCAAGTGATATTTCTGGCGATGAAGTTGATCACCTGATTCGCCGTGATTGTGGCCGATGGTTTAGCATCTACCTACTTCATAAAGTAATCCACTCTTACAATCGCATAATTCGCTCTACCCTTAGAGATCAGAAGGCTTCGAATGATGTCCATTCCCCATACAGCGAATGACCAAGGATTAACCATCTGGGAGAGCTGTGTCGGCGGAGCTCTTGGAATCTAGGAAAATCCCCTGACATTTGTTGCATCGTTTGGAATAATTAGCTGCATCCCGCCTAACGGTGGGCCATAAGTAGTCGTACCACAGCCCCTTCTTTTCCATAGTTTACCCCGAAGTTTGAGCACTGTATTCGTCATCGTGTACTCCCCGCAACACTCGTTTGGCATCGTCGTCGGCCACATACCATAGCATTGGAACTGAGAACCCTCTTCTATAAAGCTTATCTCCCATGATGAATATCTCGAGTCTTTGCGTATGAGAGCTCGCTTTTCATTCTTTCATTTCGAGTGGATTCCATTCTGAAGGAAGTTCATGATTGGGGTCATCACTACAAGAAAAAGTAGAATAGACATCGCAGTTTTAACATCGATTGCAAATTCAACCGATGTCAAAACGTTTTTTAACATCGATAATTTTTAAATTGATGTTGTTGATCTCATACATCGATTTATTGAACGACTAATGTCTTAAATACACTTTTAAAAAATTGAACTTAGGCCATACAAAAAATCTTGGCTATTACATCACTTATTAAAAAAGTTGTTTTCTATTACGCCACTTGTTAAATGTATTATTGTTAATGATTAATAATTAGTAAATTATATTTAATATTTATTAATTATATTTAATATTTATTAATTATATTTTATAGTTAATAATTTTTAGAAATTATAGTTAATATTTATTAATTATAGTTAATATTCATTAATTATATTATAATTAGTAAATTATAGTTATTATTTTTTAGTAATAATAGTTAATATTTATTAATTATTGTTAATATTATAATTGGTAAATTATAGCTAATATTCTTTAGTAATTATAGTTAATATTTATTAACTATAATCAATATTTATTAATTATATTTTATGGTAAAATTATATCTTACATTAATAAAATTTTGAAATGTGCTTTAACATCAGTTTCTATGTAACATTTACATTAGCTTCATGCATGATGTTAAAGGTCTCATAATTTGCTTTCCTTGTCAATCCGCACCACCGATAATTTCCTATATCTAGCTGATGATCTCTTCTTCTAATCCGCAACCATCAAAACCCTCCAATCAGCTTCTTCTTCGTCATCACTAATTCCCCTCTTCATGTTTCAACACTCCCGCTTCCCCTTTTCAACCCTACGCGTTTTATTTCTCAACACAAGAGAATTTGGCCGTGTCGGCTTCAATTTCTTCAATAGCCACCCGAAAGAATATTCACATTAGGGTTTTAATTGCTGTCCAAATCTCGACTTCGAAAGCTCTGAAAACTTGTATTTTGATGCTTAGATTAGTTGATGATCTTGGCCGTATGATTTGGGCTTATCGATCGATCGAAAATCTCCGAATTTATGTGAGTTCTTCTAAATTTATTTTATTGATTTTTACGGCTTGAATTTTTGATGCAAGCCAATGATGGTGCGGGTATTTATTTATAGAGTCCCGATCCAAAAATTCTCTGATTTTTTATACAGACTTGGTCTTTGATACAAAATATTAGGCTTTTGAAATTGATGTAATCCGATTGCACAACTTTGAATTTGTTAAATTTAAAATGTTCAAACTTTTTGGGAAAACTTGCGAGATGAATATTGGACTTTGATCTGGTCCTTATCGATTAAAAAATAAATGCCGTATATATTTTTCTGGAAATAAACCCTTGGACAGATTTTCTGGAACTTGATTACACTTTTACTTTGAACATTTCTGAATTAAACTCTCCTAGTAAATTTCGAATGGAATAACTTCGATTATAGATATTTTTTCTAGCTTCCTAGAGATTAAAAACAAACTGAATAGATATTATCCTTGATTTGCCACAAAATTAAACTGATGATACACTTTAATTCTTTGATGTGCTTAATATGTTTTATTGTAGTTTGCCCTGTTTTGATTTGCACAAGTATATACATAGCATAAGAACTACTATTGCACTTTGTAATTTGACATCTTTGCATTTGGCATGTTTAATGTTGAACTGCTTCATCTTTCTGCCATTTCTACCGGAGCTCTATACATGTGCTAATTGCTATAAACTTGTTGACGCATTCACTTATATACTTGTGTCTAATATATCCAGTTGCCTTTGTTATTTGGAAGTAGCTTGGACTTGAACAAGTTTGTGTACTTCAGCATTCTTGAACCTGCCATATTTCATGGTTACTCTGTCCAATGTTAAGCTACTACATATGTGATATGTTGTGCTCATCTTATTGTTGTACTTGTATTATTGTTATGACCCATAAACTTTGGTAAGTTGTCACTTATGTTGTACTTTACTGGCCATATACCATTGATGCTCTTGTACACTACTTCTGTTTTGAAACTGCCTTGGTCTTGACATTGCTGGTTTGTGCATGTATATATTTGCACCATAGTTTAACCCCTTGGTTCATGACTGGTATTTGTTGCCATTGATCTTGTTCATCTCATTTTCATGCTGTTTCACCTTGACTTGAACTGTTTTGACTTAAGAAAGTCAGTTTTGTCTCGACTTTGTATATTGCACCCCTTGCTAACCATTTTTACTGGTCCTGTGTTTGTGCTTGTGCCATATTATAACCTTGTTCATGCTTGTCGATTGTTCAGTCTTGTGCTTGTATTGAGGTCTTTGGTGCATGTTTCATGTATCATGCATGCTGTGTACTTGATCTTGACATTGTTGCAACCATTTGTGTACTTTTGACCCATACTGCTTCTTCCAGTAGTGACCAAGCATTATTAACCTTGTTCAGTTGTATCCTGAAACTGATGTACTTCACTGCCTTTGATATTGTATTAATCTTATACATATGCACAACTTATGCACCTACACAAAATATATATGCATGTATGTGTATACATGTATTGTGCACGTGTGATTTATATATGTGAGCTATTAGAATGGAAGACGTGAATTTTCTATCAACATACCACTATATCTGAGTTGCGGCTCTTCAGAATCAGTTAGTATAATGTTGGTTCTGATCAACAAACCAGTGTAGTTGTGTTGGGGTTGTTCTGTGAGCACTGGAGTATATATATCAGTCAAGTCTAGAAAAATGATGAGAAACACACCAAAATTCTGAGGTAAAAAAAAGATGGCCTTGAATTACTGTTCAAATTATATTATATTTTACAGTTTACTTCTCTGGAAATGTATGTGACAGGTACAAAAGAATGGACAGCTAGAGCACAAGCTAGACAATGAAAATCAAGATCAAGTCAGCTAGAGTGATGAGTGTTGTAGCGAGGTGGCAATTTAAAACAGATTGTGTAATGTATTGAATTGTGCATGAGAAATGTGAACATAAAATACATGGAGTTAGAAATTTGTGCTATTTCATACGTTGAAATAAAATATTTAATTAAATAAAAATATTGTTTGAATATTAAATTTTACGCAATAGTATTTCAATTAATAAATATTTATTTCTGTATGAGATGAGAAAACAACATAAACATGCCATCATAGACATCAATATAAAGCTATCATAGACATTAGTCAAAAGTTGATATGGTAAAATACTTATTACACCAATTAATTAATTAATTTATGATGTCTTAAAGCCGCTTTGACATCATCTTTTAACTGATGTAAAAAAGGGGTACTTTAGACATCATCGACAAATACATTGCTCCAGAAAAACGAGGACATCGTTTTTTAGCCGATGTCTATATGACTTTTTCTTGTAGTGCATCCACGACTCTTTCCCACATTCGGCTTCCAAGGATTGATCAATTTCCATCTGGTCTACGCTTGGAGTGTTTAACATCTCAATCAGGACCATTTCTGCTTCATGTTGGGCATTGGATCTAGTCAGCTTAGCCAATCTTTCAGCCTTTTGATTCTCTACCCTTGGGATATGGGAGATACTATAATAATCAAA
Source organism: Allium sativum (assembly GCA_030737875.1). Lineage (NCBI taxonomy): Eukaryota > Viridiplantae > Streptophyta > Magnoliopsida > Asparagales > Amaryllidaceae > Allium > Allium sativum. The sequence goes on from CM060926.1 coordinate 700,718,092, forward strand.
GTTGTCCAATAAATCATATATTTTCTTAAGATAGGTGGCAAGCCGCACCCCTTTAGCTTGATACCCCTTCCGAACCTAAAATACAATAAGTTGTAAATCACAAAAAATGTCTAATGCAACTACCCCCAGCTCCTATGCGAGATTCAGCCTGACAATCAGGGTTTCATACTTGGAATCGTTATTAGTAGCAGGAAATTATAACCTTAGGGTCTGATAAATTGATCGTCCCTCAGGAGTTAACAAATCAACTCCTGCACCAGAACATTGATCATTAAGAACCCCGTCTGTGTACAACTTCGACGTGTCAGGTCTTGGTTTGTCACTGGGAAGACTGGATCCATCTTATGGATTGTCATCCTCGGGTGTTGTAAACCCGGCTATGAATTTTGCAAATTCTTTGTACTTGAATAGAATTTTGTGTAAGAAAAGTGAGGTAGAATTGATTCAGCTTGATATACCACTTGGAGTAACCTTCCATACGCCTCAGGTTGCTAAAAGACCTATCGTAGCGATTGACCGTTATACACTTTGATGGGGTGAGTCTAAAGTAACGACAGAGCTTTCTTCAGTTGATCAACAAACTTTAAGACAGTTTCTCGATCTTTGGGTAATTACGTTCTACTCCCATCAACTTTTTGCTTACATAATAGACTGACCGCTGCACTCGTTCTTCTTCGCGAACTAAACCTGAACTGATAGCACATAGGGATAGTGCCAGGTATACTAACAATTCCTCATGATCGACTGACTTTGACAATATAGGTGGTCTTTCCAAGTGGTCAAGTAGGTTCTGGAAGACTTTGACACAATCAGGGGTCCAAGCAAAGTTGCGCTTGCCTTGCTTTATTAATTCAAATAAGGGAATGCACTTGTCTATAGCTTTGTAAATAAATCGGCCCAAAGTTGCAACCTTTCTTGCCAAGCTTTTCACATCTTTAATCTTCCAACGCACCTGAATAACCTTGATTGCTTTGATCTATTCGGGGTTAATTTCAATTCCTTAGGAGCTGACGATGAAGCTTAAAATTTCCCTGATGCAACACGAAAGAGCATTTCAAAGGGTTAAGCTTCATTCTGTATCTATAGAGAACACCGAACATCTTTGCCAAGTTTTGGACAAGATTAGCGGATTGCTTTAACTACACCAACATGTCATCTACATATATCTCCATCGTCTTTCTGATCTGATCATGGAATATGCGGTTGACCAAGCACTGATATGTTGCTCCCGCATTCTTAAGTCCAAAAGTCATAACCACATAATAATACAGCCCAAGATCCATTATGAAACTAGTGTGTTCCTGGTCCGAGACATGCATCGCAATCTGGTTATATCCTGAGTAAGCATCCATGAATGAGAGGATTTCGTGTCCAACTGTTGAGTCAACAGGCTGATCGATCTTAGGAAGTGGAAAGTTGTCTTTAGGGCAGAATTTATTCAAGTATGAAAATTCAGTGCACGTTCGCCAATTCCCGTTGGCTTTCTTTACAAGTACCAGGTTAGATACTCATCTTTGGTAGGTCGCTTCTTGAATGAACTCGTTATTTTCAAGTTTTTCAACCTCTTCTTTCATAGCTGTCAACCTCTCCAGGTCGAGCATACGCCTTCTCTGCTTGACAGGAGCGTACTTCGGGTCAATATTGAGCGAATGAGTCACAATGGATGGTGATACCCTACACATATCAGCATGAATCCATGCAAACACACCAAGGTTTTCCCAGAGGATTTCGATCAACTCCCTCGTCCAGAGAGAGTCTAGGTGGGATCTGATCTTCAAGATCTTGGTCGGGTAGTCGTTGTCGATCGAAATCTCAACCGTAGTTTCATTAAGAGTCTCCTTTCTACATCCCGTCTCTTCATCCTCCTTGGATCATTATCCTCAAGCTGGCGACTGGACAGTCCTGGATGGGATGTTTCCTTTAGCTGCTATGTTGCTACCTCCTTTACAGGATGAGGATTGTCTTTTGACTCCGTATTTTCTCTATCGCGGAGTTCCTTCCAATCTGCTAAGTAGCACGCTAGTCTTGTCACTTAATATCCTCGTACAATTCTGACTCCAACTTCTGTTGAAAACTTCAAGAACCAAGAAGAGATGAAGACTCTGAATTATGCAAGGGTCGATCGACCTAAAAGCCATTATATGGAGAGTTTATTTCCATAACGAGGAATGGGAGGATCCACACTCTATGGTCCCCTACACCCAATTTTACCGTCAATTCAACAATCCTTACTAGTTTAGTAGATGAGCCATTGAAGCCACGTATCCTTCCTCTGCACGGATTTAAATCTCTTGCCTCTAACCTCATCTTCATAGGATTTCTTAAATAGAATGTTTACGAAACTAATGCTGTATACAAGGACTTTCCATAGAGTGGCTGGGCTGATAATGGTTGTAATCACCAAAGGTTGATACTTGTGGTCTCCATCCCATCCGACTCTCTTTCTCAGAAGATGATATCGTCTGTTATTATCTTCCTCTACTTCACGAGACCTACTGTATCGTTGGTTCTACATTCCCTAATGTCCAAATTCTTAGCAGCATGTAGTCCTCCGACTACAATGTTAATAACTATCCCTTTAGCTTTTTCCTAGGCGATGGCTCTAGCAAACGCCTGACCTTGTTTGGGGGCTGAGGTCCCCTGCCCCCTATCCATTGGGAAACTTTATACTCATTGAGCTTTCCCTCTATGATTAAATTCTCAATGATATCTTTGAGATGACGACATTCATTAGTCGCATGGCCGTAAATCTCGTGAAATAAGAAAAACCTCCCCGTTGCATGCTCTTTCTACAAGGACTCCCACGGACGTGGTTTCTTGTACTAAACTGTACTGCATATATGAAGATAGATATTTTACAATGTGTCATTCAACATCGTATAACTATCAAATGTCTAAAACGGGGTCGCTTTCTACAGTTCCCTTTCTGGCTATGGTTTCCATTGCCATTCTTTTGTTGATTATTTTTTGTTTGCCACGATTTCCAACATTCACCTCAAGCTTTCCGGAATTATCTCAGAACTGTTTCACCGCCACGTTGCTCTGAATGCTTTTGTTCAGCACATCATTTGGCTCCCCTTCCTGATCCATTTGTGATTCTTCTTGTTTCAAGCGGATAGTAGTCTTCTCATAGAAATACTCAATCGTCGTAGGAGGTTTTCCAATCAAATACCTCTCGAATTATGTCCTTTTGTCGACTCCATCGACTATGGCCACCAAGACTGTTTCAGTATTAGGATAATTTACCTTAGTTCCGGCCATATTGAATCGATTAATATAATACCTCATAGATTCCTCTTGAGCTTTCCTAATTTCGAAAAGGGCCATAAAATGTTTTGACTTAGAGGCATGAAGACGAATCTAGTTTAAGAACTTCTCACTCAAGTCTTTGAAGTTCGGGACAGATCTTGGGGGAAGTCGCGGGAACAACATAAGTGTTACCCCGTTAAGAAATATCGGGAAAGCCATGCACGTAACCGCGTCATGGGGCTGTTGATGCCTCTATGTGCCACAAGTATCTCATCAAATGCTGCTGAGGATCTGTCGTACCCGAATAGTGGCTTATCTGTAGCATATTAAACTTCTTTGGAATTCCACTCGAAGAATGTTATCTATAACAGCATGTGGCTACGAGCGGTCCCCTAATCTTCATTCTTGTAGCTCCTACTATCATTCATGATTTGACACACTATGGCAGTTAAATCGGGAGTACTGAAGATATACTATTCCAAGTTTTTGACTCGCTGGGCTCGCCCGCCCCGCTTCCAGGCAATGTCGCCTAAGCTGTTGTCCGGGCGGAACTTCCTTGGCCTAGGTTGTCCCGGTCAATCACAGAACACCATGGAGTAAGCACAGAAGTGTCACAATTTGTTGGAGGAGAAGGGTTACAGGTAGGCAAGAGATTGGGCTCGGAAGTCCACATCTTGACATGTCCCGAGACGACAATTTCGAGCCTATATGGTTCGGTCTGGTCGAGTTGAGCTGGCAGCTTCCTGAAGCACAGATCTCGCACATTCTATGGCCTTTCAAGTGGGCGATATTGTCGTTGCTAATTCCCCTTCCTCCCGAATGATGACGAGCCTTTTGAATCCTGACTTCGCAATGGAGAAGTAGCTTGCTGGTTCCTGACTTCTTCCCACTATCTTGTCATTCGATTTATGTCCTGCCTCATCGTAGCATTCTTTCGTGCTTGAGCATTTTGAGCTGTCGTCATTTCCCGAAGCTGGTTCATAACTATCATGAAATCGTTGTGAGTCACAAACTCTAAGGAGAGAGCTTGGTTAATTGGGGAAGCAAGTGCAGGAGCGTTCACTGTAGGTTGCACCTTAGTCTGGGTCGATGTCGACCCCGAAAGGATCAACCCAACCCGAGTTAAGATGAGGGTTGGGGCAGAGGCTTTGTTCGATGGTGAAGTAGGAGTTGGTTGTTGCTACTATTTTCCATAATCACGTGCGAAATACTTGGAAACCATGGTTGTTGAAGATGACTAAAACTAGGATTTCGTCGCGGACTTGGTGATCCAAAAGTTAAGCAAAACCCTTAAACGTGAGAATTTAGTATTCTCAGTGAAAGCACCATAGTGTTGACACCGAAAAATGGGATAACCCCCATATAGAGATTGTGAAAAGAATGAAACGAGGGAGAATGTAATCAAATGCAAATTTATAGCGATTCAGCGCTAACGAGCCTACGTCCACTTTATAGTCTCTTGATTACACTAATACTTTGAGTACAAATGATGGTTTAATGACTAAACCTGAGTAAGACGTTGTTGTAGTAATAAAATTACAAGAGATTGGCCAAAAATCCTTTTTATAAAGCTTTGGAGGGATATTTATAGATGCTACAGTTCTAGGGTCGACTAGGACACGTGGCATCCATTCCTGGACTGTGGGAATAGCTGAAGAAGCTTTCTTCTTGTGTAAAAAGGCCTAGCCCTACTAGATATGGCGGAAGCTCATCCGAAGTTCTAGGAGTTTAAAGAGCGGTCAAATCGAAGTAGGAGCAGGTCATTAGGAAGATATTAATATGCTGGAGTTGTCCCACCTCAACATATCGAACTGGGAATTGTTCGACCCAAGTCTTCATCATGAGACAATCTTCACATGTATGTATAGCTTCCTGTTCGGGTCGACCCAGGTCTTAGTCGACTCAAAATTATTCTGAACCAGGCCTTCACAAATGCTTGGCACTTTTCTCACATGACGGCAGCTCTAGTCGACAAGTTGCTTGGTCGTTCCAACGGCCTTTGAGCCTGAGCTTGTGATACTTCAATGTTTGGTTATACAATGTTCTAGGTCGAATTGGACCGTAGTCGAGATGAATGTTGATCGAACTGGCATGATGGTCTCTTCATGAGGATTTGGCTTGACTTTCCGATATGTGCATGCTCTTGACGGCCTGCCAAATGGTTGGTCAACCTATAACGGAATCTGTAATTATTCTAGTAAAAATCACAATAAAAATATTAAAATTGAAATTAAAAAAACAAAAATTTAAGATTAGACATGTTTTGTGTTACAACAATAAAAATAAAGATGAGCAGTATTTTCCAAACTATTATAGCAAAAATAACATTTTTTATTAATAACAATATTTTTCTTTTCTAATAATTAAATAGTATTAAGTTTACTATGTAAAAGAATCCACATTTAAAGTTTAGTTTTG